>OZ024827.1:93020432-93538583 GCA_964016985.1 Anodontia alba
TATCTATCAGACAGAGTACCCCATACCACTCCCCCGCACCCCCCCACCAACACACAGACACTTCCCTGGGAGATAGATAGATAGATAGATAGATAGATAGATAGATAGATAGATAGATAGATAGATAGATAGATAGATAGATTCAATTATTTTGTTAACCGTTATTATGATGTACCCTTAATTGACACATTTGTAAAACATGTACCGATTCATGTTGGTGTGAAAAACGATAATCGATACGGGCTCTTAATCAAGGACTGATTTTAATTCCTTTGTGGGCGAGCGGCGGTTTATGGTTTGGCGAGGCTTAATGACATGCAGGAATTTTAAGGTCAATCATCTTTTGTGTACTATTTTCTTTTTCTTTTATCTGCCGATTACTGGATATTTAAGAAGTTAAGAATCCTCTAAGCATCATTCATCTTTGGATTCTCTTCACGAGCATCAAAGGTTTTAAATAAAAAAAATAAAATCAAAATTATGTTCTTTGCATTTTATATTGCAAGGTCATTGGTAATAATAATAATAATAATAATAATAATAATAATCGACTTTATTTGTAGAGGGTAACACGTTTAGTAAACTAGTACTAGTCTTCCACGTGGCTGAGTAGAAACCAGTACTAAGCAAAGGTAGACGTCAACATTCCATGTTCCTATGTCTGCGACCGTTGGCAGCGGGACAGGTAATACAAATCTTATTTGTTAGCTATTTTGAGGCTGATAAGTGTTTTGTTTTTCTTTTCAGCTTATTTATTTATTTATTTATTTATTTATTCGACTGCTAAGGCCTATAAAAAGGTGAAAACATGTTTATCCAAAATCTAATTATTTTGAAGTTTCCAAAGATGGTTTCGTATGAATTTTATAGACTGTAAAGAATATTCTGTAACCAACATACTGCCGCTTTCTGCAATTAATAAGTATCATTATTGGGCGTAGTATTTCATACGATTTCGTGATTTCATTTTTGCACCAAACGAAGACTGTGATCAGTATGTGTATTCACGCAATCTGATCCATCACGAAAAATACCTATATAATTTTGACCCCATTAAATCCCATTTCTATACAGTAAAACTGGGGTTTATAGGGGTAGCCTGGCATTATTTTCTTCCGCTTCGGCAAAAACATAGATTGTGTACTCGTTAGAACCGCCTCGCCGAGGCGGTTCTAACGAATACCCACAATGTTTGTTTTGAGCAGAAATATGAAAAAATATCAGAAATTTTCATCTGAAAATTTTCATTTTTGGTGGTAAAATTCTCAATATATTTGAATAGGCGTGTTTTCGTAATGAGAGTCTTTGCTAGATGCCCTCTGGATACTCAGATTAATCACACTGACATTACGAAAACACGCCTATTCAAATATATTGAAAATTTTACAACCAAAAAAGGAAAATTTTCAGAAAAAAAAATTCTGATATTTTTCATATTTCTGCCCAAAACATAGAGTGTGGATACTCGTTAGAACCGCCTCGGCGAGGCGGTTCTAACAAGTACCACCAATCTATGTTTTTAGCAAAATAAGAAAAATAATGTATACCCCTGTAAACCCCAGTTTTACTCTATAAAAGTGGGGAACAAAATCATTATGGGGGTCAAAATCATATAGGCGTGTTTTCGTGATGTATATCGAATGTACATTACGAAAACATGCCTATTGAAACATACTGAAAAATTTTCCACCAAAAAATGAAAATTTTCAGATAAAAAATCTAATATTTTTTCATATTTCTGCTCGAAACATAGATTGTTTCTATGAGGCGGTTCTAACGAGTACCCACAATCTATGTTTCGAGCCGAAATAAGAAAAATAACATATATCCTTGTAAACCCCAGTTTTACTATATAAAAGTTGGGTTTAAGGGGGTCAAAATTATATAGGTATGATCTCGTGATGAGTTCAGTATCATCAGTTTCTCATCTGTTGAATCTGCTCACAGCGTGGTACTCATGATTTTGGCCAATTCGTTCTCATTTTCGGGCCTCAGTTTGCGATATATGCATCAGTGAGTGTTAATGGTGCATTCAGTGACGTAATTATAAGCGAAAAAATGGCAATAATTACATCTACACGCATTCCCGCACGACACTAATAATAATAAAAGTACATTATATATTTTGTATAAAGTCCATCTAAGCATACAATAAGAAATTTGTCATGGGAGTTTTCATACAACAGAAACTTGCAATGCGAGTTGTAAATCATATATAGTCTGTCTGAAGAACGCCACTATTTCAGATCCCATTAAATGCAAAGTAGTAGAAACATTACGAAAACACGCCTGTTCAAATATATAGAAAATTTCACCTCCAAAAACTAAAACTTTTCAGATAAAAAACTCTGATATTTTTCATATTTCTGCTCAAAACACAGATTGTGGGTACTCGTTAGAACCGCCTTGCCAAGGCGGTTCTAACGAGTACCCTCAATCTATGTTTTTGACCTGAAATAAGAAAAATAATGTATACCCCTGTAAAACCCAGTTTTACTATATAAAAGTTGGGTTTAAGGGGGTCAACATTATATAGACATGTTTTCGTGATGTCTATATGTATTTAGCAGCCATTTCTTTGTTTTCGCAAAGGCGGTTGCCTTACACTGGTTTGTCTATATTGCTGACCAATGCCAGAAATATTCTTGCATAACTGACCAAACGGCAAAATGAACTTTTTTATATATAAGAGGGGATGAAAGACCACTCTGTTGTTACTATGTACTGCAGAACGAGATTTTGTATGGACATTAAATTTCATACGAGCTCTCTCTCTCTCTCTCTCACCATCACAAAAACATGCCTATGTAATTTTGACCTCCTTAAACCCCAGTTTTATATAGTAAAACTGGGGTTTATAGGGGTATACATTATTTTCCTTATTTCTGCTCGAAAACATAGTTTGTGGTACTCGTTAGAACCGCCTCGCCGAGGCGGTTCTAACGAGTACCCACAATCTATGTTTTGGGTAGAAATATGAAAAATATCAGAGTATTTTATCGGAAAAATTTCAGTTTTTGGAGATGACAATTTCTATATATTTGGATAGGCGTGTTTTCGTAATGTCTCACACACAAATTTAAGCTTCACAATCAATTATCTTTTCATCCTGTCACTTCTCCACATTACGAAAACACGCCTATTCAAATATATTGAAAATGTTACCACCAAAAAAAGTGAAAATTTTCAGATAAAAAAAAATCCTATATTTTACATATTTCTGATCAAAACATAGTTTGTGGGTACTCGTTAGAACCGCCTCATCGAGGCGGTTCTAACGAGTACCCACAATCTATGTTTTGATCAGAAATAAGAAAAATAATGTATACCCCTGTTAACCCCAGTTTTACTATATTAAAGTGGGGTTTAAGGGGATCAAAATTGTATAGGCGTGTTTTCGTGATGACTATTTAAAAGCGGAGATAAATTAAAGATAATCAAAAGCTTGTCATAACTGTAACATTCCTGACAATTTACAAATTATGCAGCATATCGCCACAATGATCCATTGTATTTATTTAAATACATATACTTTTGTAACATCTCTATACACATGATACGTATGTACCACAATCAAAGGAAAACATATCTAATTTGCATTTAATGGAAGTAATTGTTTAGTTTTCTTTTTTCTCGTTCTTCTTAGATTTTAATCTAACAAATAAAATTAAATAAAGCGAATTTATTAGAATTTCTCAATCCTTTACATTACGAAAACATGCCTATTCAAATCTATAGAAAATTTCAATTGCAAAAACTTAAAATTTTTTAGATAAAAAAATTCTGATATTTTTCAAATTTCTGATCAAAAAATAGATTGTAGGTACTCGTTAGAACCGCCTCGACGAGTAAAACCTCAACACAAACATGTCTTCGATATGAACCGCAGCATGAGAAAATGTACTTTTGGACATGTGCTTCCAACGAATACTTTGATCAGTATGCACATCTACACAGTCTTCGGTGTCCGTCTGAAGAAACCATGGAACCTTGGCCATACAAAGAGCAAGCAGCGAAGACTGGCCAGACCGCGCAACGGGTCAGTGTTTGCTGAGAATAGATGTTTGGAGGTACCATCACGAAACTGACAAGCCTATATAATTTTGACCCCCTTAAACCCCACTTTTATATAGTTAAAGTTTACAGGGGTATACTTTATTTTTCTTATTTTGTGCTAAAAAAACCCATAGATTGTGGCTACTCGTTAGAACCGCTAAATAAATGAATAAATAAACATTAGCCTCAAAATAGCTAATAAATAAAATTTGCATTACCAGTCTCGCAAATACGACATGCTGCCAACGGTCGCAGGCATCACAACTTACGGCATGCTACGTCTACCAACAACCTTACTACATGCAATGCAAAGATCAGACATTTTGATTTTATTTAAAGCCTTCGATACTTGTGAAAAGAACTCAAAGAAGAATGGTGCTTAGAGGATTCTGAACTTCTTATATATCCGAGTTATCGGCAGGTAAAAAGAAAATAAAATAAATAAAAAAAAACAAACAAACAAATAAAACAAACAAAAAACAAAAAAAAAAAAAAAAAAAAACAAAAAAAAAAAAAAAAAAAAAAAAAAAAAAAAAAAAAAACAACAACCCCCCCCCGCCCCCCCCCACAAAAAAAAACAAAAAACCTGTCGACAAAATAAAAGGAATGAAAAACAGTTTTGGGTTAAGGACAAGATTAAAGAATCTGTATCGATAAACGTTTTTCACATCTTCATCAATGGGTACATCTTTAACTAATGTATCAATTAAGGATTCATCAAAATAATGATTAACAAATTCAGACTTGTATCGTATCGACCACCAAAGATGGATATGAGTTGACTAAGGTACGAGTTGACCAGTTACCTACAGTGCATACATTATTATTATTATTATCATTATTATTATTATTTTGATTTCTGCTTAAAACACTCTGGTACTCGGCGAGGCGGATCTTAAGAGTACCCACAATCTCCATGTTTTGAGCAGAAATATGAAAAATATCAGAATATTTATCTGAAAACTTTCAGTTTTTGGTGGTAAGTTTTTTTTAAAGGCGTGTTTTCGTAATAAGCAGTTTGTATACACATGAATAACAACAAAATATAACAACAAATTGATGTCGCTATAACGATGATGCATTATTATAAAGAGACCGTTACTTTAAAAAATAATAATGAAAGAAATATTGCTTACATTCAGTCCAGGAAATCCAAAACAAGTATGTAATCCTAAGCACTCTTAATCCTAAAAGATAGAATACACACGCTTTAACCCAAGGAATCTGCTAGCTGAGAACAACCAAGGGAGTAGTTGAATGTAACTGTAAGACAGTACAAACCAGATACGACGTTTTCCTAAAATCTCACAGTCTATATACTATTTCGGGAGTAAAAAGATGATGAGTGGTCTCAATGCCGTGAAGTGACAAGGATCTCGACTCAGACACAATAATGAGTTTCCGCTTCTCAAATGTTACCGCCGGGATAGCCATCATCACTGCTCAGGTGTGACTACCGGCGCGACGCCATGTTTTCGCACCTTTTCGAGGACTTGAAAATGCAAAAGGAAACAAACATTATTTTAAAAGTAAAAATAATATTAATGAATAGATTATGAATATATAAGTAGATATACATTCATTTCTTCATTTTTTCTTCTGGTTTACTTAATTTGTATATAATTCAAGAAAAGTCTTAAGGAAATCGCGCAATTTTAAGCATTTTCAGTCATCTCCGGTACCCTTAAAATACAAATAGTGAAATTGTTGTAAGGATCTTTTAAAGTCGTTGGTATAATCTTTTAAGGGTTAGAATCAGCTTTTAGAATATATTTACAGGCATATATGCATATATGTTTATATATCTACTATTAAATGTATAAATCTATGTCTAAATGTCCATAACAGATGGTTAAAGTGATGCGAATTTCACGACAACTTAATGTGCTTCCATTTAACATACACATATGCATTTAGCATACACCAATAAATTATGAATATGTCTTCAATAAATGTGAATTTAACTATATGTACTAATTTGAATGAATAAATACAATAAATTAATATATATTTTTCTTCATTTTACTTAATTTTACTTAATTTCACTTAATTTGTATACAACTTATTTTTTGGTATATTTAAAAATCGCTCAGTTTTAAGCATTTCAGTCATGTCCGGTATCCTTCTAAAAAGTAAACTGAGAACTGTTTTACTATTATACTTCGAAGTGTTTCGAATGATCTGTTAGAGTTTATAACAAGCATTTAGAATCCTGCTTTATATCAATGTTGTATTAAGAATATATTTAATAATATTACTATTATTACTCTATTCTGAAACTGCAATATACTGCTTTAAAGGCATTATTATTAGTAGTAGTAATATTATTAATATCAAGATATTATTAGAAATTAAAATATTACTACTGAATATTGAAATTGCAAAATACTTTTTTACATGCACTATTTTCCCAAATGTTGTGTTTTAATTTTGCTAAACAGGGGTAATAGTCCACTTTTGTATTAAGGCGAAGGAGGAATTGCCCTAGGGGTAATTGTCCAAGGGGCAATCGTCAGGAGGAGTGATCAGGTGTGACTACCGATGCGGCGCCATGTTATCGCAAATTATCGAAGACTTCTAAATGCAAAATTAAATATAACATTATTTTAAAAATGTATTATAAATATAAATTAAAAAAAGTTATAAAAATAAATACATACGTTAATAAAAATAAGAAAAGATGGCAGGCGGGCTGAACGAAGTCTTCGTTGAGCACATATGCGCCTGATGGGGGTGCGTCCAGCGCGCACTCGGATCGAGCTGTGCATCCGCGCAGCATCATCGGTTTCTTCGTGCGCATTGTTTGTCGGGGATCCTGTACCGGGAAGTAGGATTGGACTGCGCGGATGCGCGGGCTGATTGAAGTTTTCGTTTAGCACATGTGCATTCGCGGGTGGGTGTGGGGGGAGAGTGCGTCCGGCGAATACTCGGATCGGCCTGCGCATCCATGTGGATTATCGGGGATACGTTGGCGAGGGCACTGATTGGACTGCGCAGATGCGACCAGGCCACAATATATTGTTAAAGTTAAGCAAATTTCACAGAAAAAATATAGGTGTTCGACCATTATTCCGCATTTAATATGCACTCTAGGTGCATTGTCAATATTTGTTCAATAGATCTAATATATTTAATTGTTAATGATTTATCGTTTTTGGACTGGGTTTGGTTTGCCAAGTCTAAAGCCAGAGTAGTCACACCAAATTTTCACCCCGCCCCATAACATAATAATAAGGTTTCTGTTTACAACAAACTTCGACAACACGTAAACATGCCTATATAATTTTGACCCCCTTAAACCCCACTTTTATATAGTAAAACTGGGGTTTACAGGGGTAGTCATTATTTTTCTTATTTCTGCTCAAAAACATAGATTGTGGGTACTCGTTAGCACCGCCTCGCCGAGGCGGTGCTAACGAGTACCCACAATCTATGTTCTGAGCAGAAATATGAAAAATATCGGAAATTTTTATCTGAAAATTTTCAGTTGTTTGGAGGTAAAATTTTCAATATATTTGAATAGGCGTGTTTTCGTAATGATACATGTACGATGCTTCTCATACGAAACTGTTTGAACAAGAATTTTGAGCCCTTATGAGCTTATTCTTAACTGAAAATTATAACGTTGTATGGAGATAGCCGATCTTAATAGCCGATAGTAGAACAGAAAAGTACGCGTATTAGCCGGAAAATGTCAACCGATTTCTTTTGATAACTTTCAGCTATATTTATTGTTGAAAAAAAAAATATTAACCTAAGAAAGATAGCCTGTTACCTGAAAATTTCGGTGCGCAGACATTTGCTCACAAGACAATTGCTCACAAGACAGTTGCTCACAAGACAATTGCTCACAAGACAATTGCCCACAACCTTAATGGAAAATAAGACAATTGCTCACAAGATATTTGTTTATTTTATTTAACTATGTGTTTAAGCAGAGACAAATAATCACAATAGCACATGAAGTGAAATTCAAACACACATAGAGTACAATAAACAGAGTCAGTCACTGCGCAACTCCACACGCAACTGACGGTTTTAGAGTTCCAGTCCTTGCAGGCAAAGGTGCCTGAGCGTCCGTCTTTCCGGCCATCTGTCTGTCTGGAATAATCTCCCTTACTTATACTCTGGATGCACGCCTTATTATTTTCTTTTCATGAATTTTGCATTCTTTGTTGAAAATCACTTACTAGGGAACACAAAACTGAGTTTCTAAGTCTTATGGTTTAAGAGTTACAGGCCTTGCGGGCAAGGGGCCTTATATTTCTCATTATTTTTGGATTCTTTGTTGAAAATCACTTACTAGAGAACACAAAATTGAGTTTCTTGGTTTAACAGTTACTGACCTTGCAGGCAAAGGGTCTTACATTTCTCATTATTTCTGGATACCTTGTTAGCTACAAATGTGTCCAAAGTACACAGGTGCCCCCGCATTGACGTAGGCTAATTTGGCAATGTTTGCACAGTTTTATAGAGGCACCCAAAGCGGGGGAATCCATGTACTGTGGACACATTTCTAGTTTTTTTTGTTTGGGAGGGGTTTGGGGTGGGGGTATATTTTACAGGCTTTCAAATGAATCTCGAGTCATATGTCATTGCGTGCAAATATTTAATCTTGTTTCAATATGGATACAAATTTAACTGGTTATCTTATCTATACAAACATGAACATGCAGTTTCACGTTTTCACATTATTTCATCTGCTCTTTCAGATAAATAAACTTTCATTAAGATCAGGATTTTTTTTCGAACTTCTGCATGAATAGATTGAACAAATATGCTCAAACTGGCATTGTGTCACTCAGTGGCTGTAAGTTTTTCATCCGGATCAGATACTGAATTGACATGGAATAAATAAGTACATCATGAACAACTTTGCCAATTAAAAAAATAGAAAAAAAAAAAAAAAAAAAGAAACAGTTAAAGCCGATTAAATGCTGTGTAACTATTCTTCCTGTTTGTCATTCGACGTAGGAGGGGAGGGACTATAGAAATGACCCTTGTCCTTCTGTGTGTCATTCTATCCGTCTATGTGTCTATCACACATCTTGTGTCCCCAGCGCCTACAACCTCATTTCCATGGCGGATTTAGCCGTCACAGCAGTAGGCGCCACAAGCTCATTGTTGAGCCCCAACGTGAGACAAAGTACCTTCTAACATGTGCACCAAAATAAGGCTCAATTCAGCTTGCGCATCCGGCAGTCTGATCAATCTTCGTTGTCCGCATGAAAAAAAAAAACAAACTTTGCGTCCTTAGCTACACATGTATTCAAATGTGCCCAGTGAAGATTCTGATCAGACTGCGCGAATGCGCAGGCTGATCTGAATCTTCGCAGGGCGCATATATCCGAATGTACGTTTTCTGACATTACGGTTTAAATGGTTATGTTTGAACCAATTATCTACTCAAAATACCTCTCTGCTCTAAACACGTTGTCGCTTATCTTCTTCCCCGTTTTGTGGTTGTCAAGGTTCTTCTGTCTCAACTAAAAAGACATCGCGAAAACATACCGATATAATTTTGACCCTCTTAAACCCCACTTTTATATAGTGAAACTGGGGTTTACAGGGGTATACGTTACTTTTCTTAATTTTGCTCAAAAACATTGATTGTGGGTATTCGTTAGAACCGCCTCGGCGGGTACTAACGAGTACCCACTATCTGTGTTTTGAGCAGAAATATGAAAAATATCAGAATTTTATCTGATACTTTCAGTTTTTGATGGTGAAATTTTCAATATATTTGAAAAGGCGTGTTTTTCTTCGTGGTCATTGTCCATATTTATGTATAATTAAGGTTATCGGATACACTTTGAAGATTTTTTTGTCTTTTTTACATGGGGAAAACTGTCATGCCTTCATATTTGCTTTGCCGGACACATTGTCCCTTCTGAAAAGATGTCTACTCTAAAACAAAAGAATTTGCTCCAAAATGGAGCAAATTCTTTCCTTTAAAAGCAGACCGATTTTCAGGGGGTGGGGTAACAGGGGGACAGAGTCGCCTACCGTGAAGGTGTATCCATTAAGCGTATAACGAAGACCTTGATAAGATTGCAATAAAAGTAAACAAAAGATTGCCATAGGAAACAAAGAACACACAAATTCACGAAACCCTCCCCCTCCCCGCCCCACCCAGCGCCGGCTTAAGCGATATTCGATTTTCAAAATAACCAGGATGGGCTCAATGATCCCAACGATAAAATATGATCTGCACTATGATGATGTACGGGGAGACTTTTTACGGCCGCCACACGGCACAACAGATTTTAATAACTGCATGCTCGGGTGGATGATCAAGGCCGCAGCAGTATGTGCTTCGAATATACTCTTTCTCATTTTTCTGTTATTGAAGCGTTAAAAAATAGTATTTTATGATTTCAATTCGTCAGCATACGATAATACGTCACGTTTACGTACTTTTGTTGTTGGTTTTCCTACTTAGCTTTACAGTCGAACTTCAATGGCTCCAACATCGCCGGGACATAAGAAATTGTTCGAAACATGGGTAGTTCGAGTCACTGAGCAGCAGGGGGGCTGAGCATACCATTTAATGGCGCCGGGGGATATACCCATACCGGGAAGCGGGTCGAAAGCGGCCCAGCTGCTCTGCACTGGGTGCGTCGGGCTTCCGCGTAGACCGCATGAGACCTGCCTGCGGCCCTTGGGATGGCCCCCTCTACCCTCGCCGGCTTGGGGCGCAGAGGGGGGGGGGGGAGGTGAACGCACCAATTAATATAGCCACGGGGTATACCCACGCCGGAAAGCGGGTCGAATGCACCCCCCTGCTGCTCTGCGTCGGGCTTCCGCGTACGACTTCCTCAGGCATGCCTGCGGCCCCTGGGGGCGGCCCCTCCCTCGCTGGCCTTGGGGTGCATCTCTTCTCTTGCACATCGGAGAAGAAGAAGGCCCGCACTTGCGACAGTTCGCACGCTGTCTAGACCACCGCCAATCCGACGTGGAGGCAAAACACCACTCCCCCGCGATACCCCACGACGTAGAGCTCCCCCAAGCTCCCACCCCAACCATTTTCTAGCCGTTTCTGCGGCGATATGCCCGAGTATGGTCGCACTGCTCTCTCGAGCTGCCGCGCGCTGTAGGTCCTCGAGCGACTCCCAGACACGCTTCTCGGGCCCGCTGTCGTACGCCTTTTGCTGTTCCCAGAACAGCTCGAATGGGAAGCGCGGCGGGCAACCTCTTCTGCGAACTATTTCCATGCCTGGGCAGATGCTACAACGACCGCCTGCGTCCAATTGCCGTATCTTCCTCCGACCGACTACAAGATCGGGCCCCCAAAGGGGCTCCCGGAGCGGGGTATTCGGCAAGGCTGGCGGAGTTCGGCCGGCTAGGCCATGTAGAAGCGGTCTCCGGGATCCGCGTCCGCTGGCGGCGCGACAGTATGTCCCTGTTGCTGTTCAACGTCGTTTCCTGGCGTGCATCGCCTCCAGGTTGCCCCGACGACTCTCCAGACGAGTATCGCGGCGAGGAAAAAGTACGTCCACCTTTGGGCCGTTTCCACCATCTGTCCAACTTTCTGGAGGTCTATCCTGGTCTCTGTCTGCGGCTCCTCTTCGCGTTCCTCCTCCAATTCATCGAGGCGGGCGTCTTGGTCGTTGTTGCGTGCCAACTGGGCCAGCACCTTCACCAGTAGTCTCGCAGAGTGCTCTGCCCGGGACTCGAGTCCCTCCAGCCTTCTGTAGAAGTCTTCGACAGTCGGGCCCGGGGGTTTTGCAACGCCTCCGTAGGGCAAGACTTTCTGTGTACGCGCCGGTGGAGGAGGGTCGGCAGGTTGTTGCGGGCACTCGTCGCGCCATATCTTGTAGAGTCTCGTGGACCCGATGCCGAAGCGCTTCTTTATCTCGTCCGCCCACAGACGGCCCCGAAGGGCCCGGATTTCCTCTATCTGTTCCTGGGATAGTTCTCGCTTGGGAATCATGGTCGTTTCCCGGCACATGCCCCACGCTTCCCCGTCTCTCTGGATGGGAAATAATGGGAAGTGCTTGTCTTTGCTTTGCACCAGCTATGCAGGCGCTATGCAGGTGCTTGTCTTTGCTTTGCACCAGCTATGCAGGCGCTATGCAGGTGCGAAGCAGGCGCAAAGTAGCTGCGAAGCAAGTGCGAAGTATGCGCGAGGCGGGTGCTGTGTAGAGATGGGAAGGCGATTGCCCGCGGCTGCCGCGACTCTGGGACCGCCCGGTTGACTGACAAGAGGCCGCGGCGCACAAAAGCCCCTTGCGGTCTCTTCCAGGTTTGTCGGCCAAGCCCGTGCTGCCTCTCGGCGTTCGCCCAGCCTTGCGGGCGGTCGGCAACAGACCCCTTGTGGCTTCCAGGTTCACCGGCCAAGCCCGGAAACGAGGCAAGTGCGTAGCAAGTGCGAAGTAGGCGCGAGGCGGGTGCTATGTAGAGATGGGAAGGCGATTGCCTGCGTCTGCCGCGACTCTGGGCCCGCCCGGTTGACTGACAAGAGCCGCGGCGCACAAAAGCCCCATGCGGTCTCTTCCAGGTTCACCGGCCAAGCCCGTGCCTTCCCCTCGGCGTTCGCCCAGCCTGGCGAGCGGCCGGCGACAGATCCCGCGCGGCCTTTTCCCGGGCCCCGGCTCGGCGACCAAGCCCGCGTTGCCCCTAGGCGTCCGCCGTCTGTATCGGCCTGGCGAGCGGCCAGCGAGACCCCGCGCGGCCTCTTCCCAGTTCCCCGGCTTGGCGACCAATCCCGTTTTGTCGCCGTCTGTATCGGCCTGGCGAGCAGCCGGCGACACGCCCCATGCGGTCTCTTCTAGGTTCGTCCGCAAAGCCCGTGCTGCCCCTCGGCGTTCGCCCAGCCTGGCGGGCGGTCGGCAACAGACCCCGTGCGGCCTCTTCAAGGTTCACCCGCAAAGCCGCTCAGGGAGGATCTCCTCGCCCTACCTCCGGATGAAGCGCTGCTGCTCTTTCTGCTGCTGCTCTCTTTCGGTTGCACTCGAGGCAGGTCAGCCTGACGTTATCGTGGACGTGGCCCGCGGACTTGTCGAACCGGTCGACGCTGAACTGCTGGGTGTCTTTTGGCTGGTAGGCCCATAGGAGGTCGATGTTGCACGCGGCACAGCGATTGTTCTGGGCCTCCTTCAGCGCTAGGATGTGATCGACGCGGAGGCTAAACCTCAACCTCTTGGCCTGGTCCTGTCGCTTGTAGGCCACCAGCTTCCTCTTGATGGCTTTGCGGAGCTGCTGCTCGTGAGCGTGCGTGCGCCCTCAGAGCCCTCCTCTGGGGATAGACTACCCTCTCGAGCTGGTGCATATACTTTACCCTTGAGACAGCCAAGTAGGCGAGATTTGACCACTGGAGGAAGTCATCGATGATCCAGACCTTCTGGGGATCTGCGACGGTGAGACCTTAGCCCGAGTGGACTGTGATGGCATAGCCAAGAGCCCAGGGCTGGCTCTCCCTTGCCGTCGAGGGCTTCGCTGACATATTTCAAGGGCACATCGACGACGTCGTTCAGGATGAGCTCCTGCCGATCAGGCACGCCGGGCCCGGGGATCTGGACCATGATGTTTTGCCGCCGAGAGTCTTTGGGGCGGTATAGTAGAGGAACGAAGGTGTCCGAGAAATTCTTTTCGTGGCGCTCGAACAGCAGCCTCTGGACCCGGCTGCGAACCTTCTGTCTCGAGGTCAAGATGAGATCGCCCGGCTTCCAGGCCTCCACGAAGCGTCCCCACCCTAGTCAACCAAGAAGCGCCTTTCGCACCTCTCGGCACTGGACCCTGTCGAGCCGTAGACGGATTCGCTTTTCAGGGCCCGGAGAAGAGGGTCTTTGGCCCTGTAGTCTACCTCTACCTCTTCCTAGTAGGCGGCGCGCCCGCGGAGCTAGTCATGTGGCATTTCTCAGGCGATCGGAGGCGGTTGCCCCTGGTCGCCGCAGCAGACGACCTGGACGCCCTGGCCCTCGAGCCAGTCGAGGAAGATTTCCAGTGTGGGGGGGGGGGGGGGCACTGTGCAGACCTCATTCCAGATACAGACGCGGGAGACCATCTTCTGTCCCATCTTTTCGGGCGACCACTCTATATCCGCGATCTGGGGACCAGGCTTGCCGGAAACAGGATAGTGAAGAAGACCACCCTCTTCTCGGGACACAAACGCTACCTCTTCGGCCGGAATCTCATCCCCGTCGAGATCTAGGCCCGGGGCCACGTTGCTTTCTATTTCTAGGAGGAGGTCCTCGCCGGCCTTTCAATTCGTTTCCGCGCGGAAGACCTTCAAAGTCTTCCCGAGGTATTCAGGCTTGCTCTGGAGAAGGACGAGATCTTCTTCGGTCGCCCGAGCATGTTTGACGCCAGAGTAACGGAAGCTGTGATAGGTCTGAGCCTGAACCCCACGGGCTCTCATCTCTTTGGCCAGGCGATGGGTCGGGGTGAAGACGGGGGGGGGGGGGTTCTGGTACGGAAGAGCCCGATCGCTCGCGTTGTTTTGCCGCTGCCCCCGCCGCCGGAGAGGTAGGAGAGCCGGTGTCAGGATAGGGGGTCATCGTGGCGCGGCGCGGCGCTGGGAGGGATGTTCTTTTTTGTTGCTTTGTAATCGGGCCCGGCGAGGTAGGCCGCGTGTTCCATCGGCATGTAGAGGCTCTCGCCCCTGTCGCGCCACTGGGCTGGGACAATCCCATCCCGTGGCGGTCTCGAGGTTGCCTTGTCGTGGCAGGCGAGACAGATGTGGCAATACCCTTCTGGGTGCACCTCCGGAGGCTTGTAGGCCCCGACCCCCTCGAGCTTGTAGAGTGCCATTTTCCGGACATACATGGAATCGGTTGCCACTCGAACGACCTCGTCGGGTTCGAACCTCTGCAGCATAGAGAGGAGGTTGATGTGGGCGTAGGCCAGCATCGAGGCCCGGAGATGGGCGAACTGCGGTTGAGAGCCGTCGTAGTAGGTGAGGATGTGACCAAGCTCGCACTTGGCTGGCGCTCCGACCAAAGTGCCCGAGAGGCGGGTGTCCCGGACAAGGTAGTCGAGCTCGCCACGGTCGGTTACCAGCCGCCTTGTGAGCCTTTTTCCATCTGCCTTGCTGCCCTGGGTGAATTTGCCGATGACGGAGCAGCCCTGGTCCCTGTTTTCGGGCAACCAAACCTCGGTCTGCTTCTCGAAGGAGATGATCGCCTCGCGGACTGAGAGACAGGAGCAGGCCAGACTCTACCAGGAAGGCAAGGAGCTGTGTCGGGGCCCAGCCGCCTTCGGAGAAATGCCTATCAAACCAGGCAGGGATGACCGGATGACCGGACCGGTAGCCTCAAACTCCCATTCTATAACTTCGGCGAAGCCTGTGCCTATGTCTTTGGGAAGAGGACCGTTGATGGCCACGTGGGCCATGCGGTGAGGCAGACCCGAACCGCTCGAAATAGGGTTTGGCTTCGCCCATGCCCTGGAAGGATGCCGGATAGCAGGCCTTCATGTCGATAGAAGTGACTTCCCTCGTATCAGACCATCGAGTTCCAGAGGCCGCCGTGGCCGTTCTCCACGCAGGCCTTCTCGATGTCTGGGAGGAGGTTGGCCGGGGTTGGCTTCCAGTCGTTCCTTTCCTTTGCCAGGATGCTAGCCGCGTGGTTTTCACCGAAGTCTCTGTCGGCGAGCTCGGGGTCGCCAAGTTTGGCGCAGATCGCACGGAGTCTTTCGTGGACCTCTCGTGTCCTGTAGGCGCGGCCGTCGTGGAGCACGAACTGGTCGACGGAGAGCAGTCGGTCTTGGCCTCCCAGGAGCCAGACCGCAAACGGCCCCCCGCGGGTCGCTTCCCGTTACCCTCGTAGATGTGGACCTCTTTGGACTGCGGAAAGTGGAGGCCTTTTGGCCAAGCGTGGCCGTTGTGGCAGACGGGTTCTACCGTTTTCCATCTGCAGCGCTGATATTTGCCGCTGTTGAAGATGTCCTCGCCAGCGATGTCCCGGAGGATGATTGCTCGTTTGAGGCTCTTCTCCAGCCTAGCCACATCGTCAACCGAAGCGCCGGTTTCGCGGACCCTCTCCCACCACTCCTGGATCTTTTGCCGCCGCGCGGGGCGTGTCCTTGGCCTCTCAACGCGCCCTCGAAGTGCTCCACAACTCTCCGGGCCACACAGTTGATGCCGCCGTCTTTCAACGGGGCGAGGTTGGCCAGATCTGGGTCTCCCAACAGGTAGAGGCCGGAGGCAACCGCGGTGGCGGGATAGGCATTCTGATAGAACACACTGTCGATTCTAGTCAATATCCCGGGGCGGATGTTCCGAGCCACCACGACGGCCCCCTGGCCCTTCTTTCGCTCAGCCCGGACTGGATCAAACTTGTCTTCAAGGACCCATTCATCTTCAGCCTTCTCCCGGAGAAACTTGATTCGCAGGAACTCCGCGTCGCCCGGGAGGACCGCCAGAAGTCGTGCAGCCCTGGCGTCGGTCATCCGAGAGTCCAGCGCCAGCCGGCCGGCTCTGGCATGAATGCCTTCAACGATCTCGACGTCGCCAACGTCCAGCGGGCCCTCTCGTTCAACCATCCACGTAGAGAAGACCGCGGCAGCGCCATCTACCTCGAATTCGACTGGCGTCGGCAAGCATCTCGACCCACGGTTCGTAGGCCGGGATGTCGACCGGGTAGGGGCGCGACGATCCAGGTCGGCAAATGCCCGCTGCGGCCGAAGTGGCCGGGGGAGGAGCCGTTCCTCTGCCTCTGGAATAGGCTCGTCGAGGATGGGCATTGTCTCGTGCTCTGTGAGTATTTCGTCGATGAGGCCGTCTATCGTAGCCATGACGCCGAATGGATATACCCTGCGTTGACTTTCTCTAAAAGGGCCCTCGAAAAAGTCTTCAGTTGGCCCAGATTGTTGGATATCCCCCGCAGTGACTTTCTCTAAAAGGGATTCACGATGGAGCCTTCTATTGGCCCAGATGGTTAGATATAACCCGCGATGACTTTCTCTAAAAGGGAATTTCAATAGCGGCCAGACGCGCGAACTCCTTTCGCATCGCCCTATCCGCACGGCGCCACGCAGTATGGTACCCGCACCGACAGAGCCCCTGCTTGTTATAGGCCCCTACACCGCAGCCCCGGCAGGGTCGGGTGAGTGAGCCCTTGCGGAGTCTCATCAGATGAACTCTACAGAAGCCCGCAAGACAGCTTTTGCCGCAGAGCTCCGTTGAGCTCAAGGTCAGCCATTTGCATGTGTCGCGACCCTTGGGCATGTTGTTTGTAGCAATATACCGGCAGTTGCCACTTCTTTGAAAAGCTGCACCCCAAGGCCGGCGAGGGTGGGGCCGCCCCAGGGGCCGCAGGCACGCCTGAGGAAGTCGAACGCGAAAGCCCGATGCAGAGCAGCGGGGGGGTGGGGGCGCGCATTCGACCCGCTTTCCGGTGCGGGTATACTCCGTGGCAATATTAATTGGTGCGTTCATCCCCCCTGCCCCCCAGGCCGGCGAGGGTGGAGGGGGCTGTCCCCAGGGCCGCAGGCACGCCTCATGCAGTCTACGCGGAAGCCCGACGCACCCAGTGCAGAGCAGCGGGGGCACTTTCGACCCGCTTCCCGGTATGGGTATATCCCCCGGCGCCATTAAATGGTATGCTCACCCCCCCCCCCCTGCTTCTCACTGAGAATTAATCATGGAGCCAGGTCAGAAGGCAAATAGCGATAATTTAGTAAATATATTCTATTTTCTACACAACAATTGTTTGTTGAGTGTACTCATTAGAATCGCCTCGATGAGGCGATTCTAATGAGTACACACAACATACAATTTCATGATAAGAAAATTTCCCTAAATATTTGTTTTCTTGAGCTAGCGGAAGAATTTCGTAGGGACTCAAAAATGAGTTCGAATTAGCCATGGTAAACGAGCCATCGGTGTTCGAGTTATTGAGGTTCGACTGTAATTTCAAAAGAAAGATTTTATACAAAGAAAATGGACCGCAGTGCTCACTTTGAGAGTGCTGCCGCACTGAAATATCACACCCCAGACACATGGCATGATATTCCACACGATATTCCACCCAGTCGCATTATACTGACACTGGGCAGACCAGTTCTGAATGCTAACTCTACTTCCTTAATGCCGAACGCCAAGCGAAAGAGGAGCAGAAGTCTTTGGTATGACTCGGCCTGGGATCGAACCCGCAACCACCTGTCACAAAGCGGAGACAAAAAAAAAAAAAAAAAAAAAAAAAAAAAAAAAGGTCCGGGTTACCTTTAACTGCCTTCAAGGACTTCATGACAATAACTTACTCATAATTTCTGAACCCTCCCCCCTTACCCAGCTGATACCTCCTTTTTATTTCCCGCCTCATGCGGATATTATGATTTCGCGTTGGTCGTCTGTTCGCCTGTCCGTCCGTCGCATCCATAGCTTCAGACAGGGCGTTTCATTGCGAAAACACGCCTATTCAAATATATTGAAAATTTCATCATCAAAAACTGAAAGTTTTCAGATAAAAATTCTAATATTGTCATATTCCTGCTCAAAATATAGATTGTGGATACTCGTTAGAACCGCCTCGCCGAGGCGGTTCTAACGAGTGCACACGATCTATGTTTTGAGCAGAAATTAGGAAAATAATGTATACCTTGTAAGCTCCAGTTTTACTATACAAAAGTGGGGTTTAAAGGGGTCAAGATTATATAGGCATGTTTTCTTGAGGATACAGTCGAAAAGTTCTCATATTTTCCTTATTTCCCTATGAAAATACATGTTGTTGTACTCTTTAGAAGCGCCTCAGCCTCTAAAGAGTACCATAACATACCTTTTCATGGACAAATAAGAAAATATTTTAAAATGTCGTCTGCTGGACTTTTTTACACAGCACGCCATTTGTTAGGTTTTAGCACTGTGTAGGCTAAATGAACAGGCGAAAAACAGTGATATCTTTTATATGTCACAAAAATTAATCAGCAGATGACAAATTGATTGTATTTTGTTTCGTATTTTTTTTCAAATAGAACGCCTAGTTTGTGTGAATTAAGACTTTAGCTATTTTCGCCATTATTTTTACTAATCACAACGTCTACGACAACTACTACTACCAGCAAAAGACTTCCCGCGTACTCCCCATATGAATTAAGTCTTTGAATCAGACTACATATGTACAGGAATAAGAAGAAAGAACTATTGCTACTGGTACAAATTATTTCCTGGGGTATATCCAGCCACTTCGGCTGCAACTTGACCGAGACAAAGGTGACTTGATACACTTGGAGATGGGTGTCCATCTTTTTGTTTTCTTGTACTCAAAATTCTTTCTGAAGAGGAATCTACTCTTTACCCTAGTCCTGCTGAACCCGGATACATCCTGCCTTTGCAAATAGTGTAGATCTAGATCAGTTGGCTTCTTCAGAAGCCAACTGGTCTGGATATGCACTGTTTGCCATTCAGCACGTGAATTTATATCAACAATCTGGATCAAGGAATCTAACTGGCCGACAATTTGAAGTGGGTGTGACATCTTAATTTATTCAGCATTACAAGGGTTAAGAAAAGAATGTTCTTTCTTTTAGAGTAGAACCTTTTCAGAAAGGAAGTTAATTTATTTTTAAAATGTTGTTTCCCTGTAAGCACATTCACACCCCTCTAAATACACTCGATTCTCGTTATCTCAAACTTCGGGGACCAAAATTTTTAGTCTGAGAGAGCAGGAATTTGAGATAACAGATGTTGAAATGTCAAAAGAAATAAAGAAAAACTAAACCAATATTATTCAAACTTTAGTTCGACTTAAGTAATATTTTGAGTTATCAATTTTGAGATAACGAGTCAACTGCATACAAAGTGTCTTTACGAAAACAGCCTATTCAAATATATAGGAAATTTCACCTCCAAAAACTGAAAAAAAAATCAGATAAAAAACTCTCATAATTTTCATATTTCTGCTCAAAATATAGATTGTGGGTACTCATCAGAACCGCCTCGGCGAGGCGGTTCTAACGAGTACCCACGATCTATGTTTTATGCAGAAATAAGAACAATAATGTATACCCCTGTATAAAAGTGGGGTTTAAGGGGGTCAAAATCATATAGGCATGTTTTCGTGATGTAATGTTAATCTTGAATGCATTCTCTATGGTAATGGTTCATAGAAGATACAGGTACAAAAAGCTCCGGTGCCATACAGTGGCTTCTAGAATCCAAATGACATGCTAATGTTTCAGGCATATAGTCTGCACTCAGGCAAGTAAAGCCCTGCTCGTCGATACAGGCTTGGAGGCATTCTGCGAGTGTCAAATAAATCTTGAACTCGTCAAATCCAGCTAGAGCCATCCCAGGATAGGGTGAAAATTTGTTCTCAAGTACCATACAGGCTGAAAAATAAAACAGTTTTATTGTAGTCTTCGCTACAACGACCAATACGACGACGACCACCACAACAACGATGATGATGATAACGACGATGATGATGATGATAATAATAATGATAATAATCATAATGATGATGATGATGATGACAAATAATAATAATAATAATAATAATAATATAATAATAATTATAATGTCACGAAAGTTTAATTAACTTGAAAAACCCCATCTTCAAGTTCTTTCTTTCTAGTTTAATTACTTGTAAAAACCCATCTTCAAGCTCTATTTTTCTAGTTTAATTAACTTGTAAAAACCCATCTTCAAGCTCTATCTTTCTAGTTTTATTAACCTGTAAAAACCCGTCTTCAAGCTCTATCTTCCTGAATTTAAGCACGTTTAATGCAATATTTTAACATTTCAGTAGCGCAGGTCTCCAAATTATAGCTGAAGCTTTTCAAGAAATGCCACAAACACGAAACACAGCCTTCCCGAGGCACCGAAAGAATTAACAATCAGGTACAAACAACAACCGAACAAGCGTCACATGGACCATGACATGTCCGAAAACGTGTCTTCGGGCATATGCGGACAGAGAAGGCCCAGATCAGACTGCGCATCCACGCAGTCTGATCAGGGCCTTCACTGTCCGCTAGCAGAATAAACACTATAGAATGTACCATGTCCGCTAGCAGAATCATTGGACACTAGAATGTACCATGTCCGCTAGCAGAATCATTGGACACTATAGAATGTACCATGTCCGCCAGCAGAATCATTGGACACTACAGAATGTACCAATGGCGAGCAAATGCCCGGATGAGACTGCGCATGCGCGGGATGAATCTGAATATGTGCATTTTGCGTATGTTCGAAGACACCTTTTCGCTTGGCACGTTCCACATCAAACCACCGTCGCACGAACAAAAACGTACTGGAGCAGATAATACGACATGCTACGGTCAGTTGGAAAGCGTCTGAAGGCTTAAACCTGTTTTACTCGCGCGAATCCGCGCGAAATCGCGCGAAATCTCGCCCTTAATTCTGATGCAGCTCCAAATTACAATTTTACATTCGGGCCACATAGGGTCCTCCAGCTCATCAGTGAAACATCACTGATTCAGTAAAACACACTTAATCACATAAACAATGATGAAGCAAAGCAAAGCGGTCAATGGCGATATGTGGCCAGAACACAAGAAAACCACAAACACAACCATGGTGGACCAAACCACATACATTGACACACTGCAAAAAATAACTAGTAAATTTTACCAGTAAATTAGAGTTTGAATGGACAAATTACTAATTCAACATTACGAATACGTGTCCATTCAAATATATAGAAAATTCTCCTCCAAGAACGGAAAATTTTCAGAGAAAAAACTCTAATATTTTTCATATTTCTGCTAAAAACATAGATTGTGCAGAAATAAGAAAAATAATGTATACCCCTGTAAACCCCCGTTTTACTGTATAAAAGTGGGGTTTAAGGGGGTCAAAATTATATAGGCATGTTTCCGTGATGATCATTACTATTTTTATTTTACTGTTATTATTATCATAGTCTACTATATGATTGGGGTTTGTGGTTCATTACGAGAACATGCCTATTCATATATATAGGAAAAAATTTAACTCCAAAAATTGAAAATTTTCATATAAAAAACGCTAATACTTTTCTTATTTCTGCTCAAAACATAGATTGTGGGTACTTGTTAGAACCGCCTCAGCGAGGCGGTTCTAACGAGTACCCACAATCTATGTTTTATAGCAGAAATAAGAAAATAATGTATACCCCTGTAAACCCCAGTTTTACTATTTAAAAGTGGGGTTTAAGGGCGTCAAAATTACATAGTCATGTTTTCGTGATGTCTGATCATACAATCATTAATCGACTCGTAAAATTTACTAGTTATTTTTATTTTTTTTTTTTGCAGGGAAGCACAAATCTTTTGAAAGAGACCATCACGAAAACATGCCTCTATAATTTTGACCCTCTTAAACCCCACTTTTATATAATAAAAAAGGGGTCTACTCTAAAAGGAAAGAATTTGCTTCGCTGGTGAAGTATGATTAACACTTAACAAAGACATAGGTATAATACACACATGATAAATACATGTATGATTAAGACATGATAAAGACATAAGTACGATTCACACAGGGAAAAAACCGGTTTAATACACACCTGTTTAAGGCAAAGAAATAACGCGGCACCATAAAGACACAGGTATTGTTCACATATAATGAAGGCATAGGTATAAGGAAGGCATAGGTATGATTCACACGGATAAAGGCATAGATATAATTCACACATGCTAAAGACATAGGTATTATTCACACATGATAAAGACATAGTTATGATTCACACATGATAAAGACAGGTAAGATTCAAACATAATAAAGACATAGATATGATTCAAAGATGACAAACGCATAGGCATGATTCACACATAATGAAGGCACAGGTATGATTCACACAAATAAAGACATAGGTATGATTCACACATGCTAAAGACAGGTATGATTCACACATGATAAAAACATAGGTATGATTCACACATGATAAAGACATAGGTAAGATTCAAACATAATAAAGACATAGATATGATTCAAAGATGACAAACGCATAGGTATGTTTCAAACATGATAAAGGCATAGGTATGATTCACACAGATAAAGACAAAGGTATGATTCACACAGGCTAAAGACATAGGTATTACATACTTGAACAGGGATCAATAGATGCGGAGACTATTTGTGGCGTCTGTGTCGTCGTCGTTGTTATTCCTGGCCTTGGTGTTTCTTGTGGTCTTGGCCTTTGCGTTGTTACTTCTGTCGCCTGTGTCGTCGTCGTTGTTTCTACTGATTGCTCGATTATGGTATCTGCTTCAAACGACCAACTGTTCTGAAAGGTTAGTTGAAAAATGAGAAATAGGCCCTTACCCTGATAGCGCCATGCAAAATTGTAGCAGAAGACATTGGAGCCACAACGCAATTTAACTTATCGTCCAGTGAAGACTCTGAACACTACGCATTCGCGAATCTGATCAGAATCTTCAATGGGCGCATTTTGGAGAGACAAGGACGCAAAGTTTCTTCATGCCGAGAACGATGACTCTGAACAGACTGCACAAAGGTGCAGACTGATTTGAGTCCTCGTTGGGCGCACATGTCAGATTTATTATTTATTATCATTAAAAAAAATAAAAATAATGATAATAATATAGATATAATAATTGAATAAGATAAATAAAATATGTATGTGTATCATTAATCATGGAAAGAAATATATAATATACTACATTTAAAAGTGATTTTAGGAAACTGAAAACAAATGATAAAAGTGACTAAAGCTTTCTATTATTGTCAAAACTTTTGTTCCTAGGGGTTATTGTCCCGTATCCCAAGCGATATACATGTATAAAATCATATAAAAGAGTCCACTTCAAACAGCGACATGACTAAAGTGTAAACCAATATCGGATGCCACGCTCTGCAGTCTGATCTAGCTCTGCGCTGTTTGATAAGGTCCCTTAAAAAAGGGGCGTTTTGCCTTCTAGCTACTCAATTAATCAAATACTACTACAAATAATAAAAATAACACCAATTACACAAATAAATAACGTACTTTTGAATGTGGTCTGCTGCGTGGCATCACGTAAACATGCCTATAAAACTTTGACCCCCTTAAACCTCACTTTTATGTAGTAAAACTGGGGTTTACAGGGGCATACATTATTTTTCTTATTTCTGCTCAAAAACATAGATTGTGGGAACTCGTAAGAACCGCCTCGCCGAGATGGTTCTAACGAGTACCCACAATTTCTGTTTCTGAGCAGAAATATGAAAAAATATCAGATTTTTTTATCTGAAAATTTTCATATTTTTGATGGTGAAACTTTTTACATATTTGAATAGGCATCTTTTCGTAATGGTGGTGGTGGTGGTGGTGTGTGTGTGTTTGTGGGGGTGGGGTGGGGGGGGGGGGGGGGGTGGATGGGGGCGCTTTAACCAATACAACTCTCTGGGCAAATTCAGGAAACGACATATTGATAACATTTTTTCTTATTTTTCCCAGAAAACAGTCTCCTCAGGAGACAATTTGCATGAAATATCAAACTCCTGTTTTCTATGCAAAAGAAGAAGAAGAAGAAGAAGAAGAAGAAGAAAGAAATCAGAATTTTATAAAGCATACTAACGATTAAAGGTCACTGGGTTCATTATTGCATTACAAAAACACGCCTATTCAAATACATGTATATAGAAAACTTCACCTCCAAACACTGATAATTTTCAGATAAAAAAAACACACACACAAAAAACAAAACAAAACAAAAAAACTATGATATTTTTCATATTTCAGCTCAAAACATAGATTGTGGGTACTCGTTAGAACCGCCTCGGCAAGGCGGTTCTAACGAGTAACCAGAATCTATGTTTTAGAGCAGAAATGAAAATAATGTATTCTCATGAAAACCCCAATTTTACTATATAAAAGTGGGATTTAAGAGGTTAAAATTATAAAGGCATGTTTTCGTGATGGTATAAATGCCTACCTGACTCAGTGGAACCAGTACCAAATACGATGCAAAGAAGGGGATTTCAGCATCATCCCTCAGAATCACACTGTTGTTGTTCATTCGGCACCCCTTCGCTTCTTTGCTGTAGAAAACGGACATACAATGCTTCGCCCTGGAACACCGTCGAGTACAATCTAGCAGACTTTTGACGTTTGTTTCATCTTCCGGGACGGAACTAACAATATCGTCAATATTAATTCGCAAAACATTGAAATATGTGTTGTCGCACACAGCAATCAAACACTGATAAAACCATGAAAAAATGAACAGTTTAAAATCCATTCCGATCTATTTATTATCAGGGCTTTACATGCACAAATAACTCTTGTTCAGTTTAAGCATATTAATTGCCATAATAACAGGGCGAATGGGTTGGACCAGAAGTTCTAACATTAATTAGGACTGTCAAGCGAAAAAAGTGCCTTCGAACGTGCGTATCATATGCGGATTCACATCATCCTGCAATGCGCAAGACCTCATCCGGACATTTGCTCTCGAGTGAAACATCCTATGTTATCCATTGATTCTGTTTGCGGACAGCGAAGACTCTGATCAGACTGCGCATCCGCGCAGTCTGATCTGAGCATTCCTATCCACATGACCCGAAGGTACATTTTCCCTTGATAGACTCAATTATCGCCTTTCCCATATCATGTAATAGATGCACAGAAATCGCTAATGATTTAATGGTAGTTTTAGCCCTAAGTCAATAGAATATCACACCATTACGTAAGCGAATAGCTGATGTCATACAGTTTCCGTACTTTTCCGTAATTCACACGTGACGCAAGTCACGTGGCGTTATGTCATAATAATGACTAAATCAGCCAATCGATCTCGGAATTGGAAACATGGCGGGTACTTCAGCTTCAGCAAGCCACAGTCATCATCATCTTTTCAAGGCACACAGAAAAAAAGAAACGGTATTTGCTTTAATTTGAAGGCTTTTGCAAATATTTGCACGGCAGGGGCTAGGCATTATCGCTAAAACTCTTCGCTTCCGAGAAATCTCAGGAATACTGGGCGCCGCCAATTTGTTTTTATTCCGATTTTCATTGGTCAGTGAAATGTTTGTTCGGAAAGCGATCGTAGATATTAAGGACTTTCCGTTAAAAGTCGGAATGAAAACGGCTTTGAGGTTTCGTTAATATAAAAGAAAGCGATGTCCTAAATCAATCAGGGCCTCTGATGTCAGTTCAGGCCCTTCGTCAGTAGATGGCAAACAGGGTATAACCCTGTTTGCCATCTACTGACCCCTGTACACGATTATTTTGTTATTTTGTTGTTTTTTTTCAGGTTATTGTACTGCTCCTGATCAGATTGTACGGATACCGATGCTGGTTATGCCCTTCTAAGTCGCATTATACGCGAAAGCCCCCCCCCCCCTTTTTTAGCCTCGCACATCTTTAAGCGAATATATACACTTTTAGGGGTGTTAATTGTTTAAACTGTTTCGTCATCTTCTAAAAAGGGATCTACTCTATAAAAAAAAGATTTTGCTCCAAGAAGCCAAATATCCAGATGTTTCTATTTACCTGAATTTGACAATATCTCTTAATGGCCTGTTGCATTCTCTAAACATACATAAGGAATACATGTGTGCAAATTATACCTGATGGGGTTATACCCTGTTTGCCATTCAACACCCTTTTGACATATCAGTAGGTAGTAAAACGGACTGTCAGTAGTATAGGCTCCTATACTACTACTGTCATTTTAGGACAAGAACGGCAAGGAGTTTCCATGTCCCAATATTAACCCTTGTCCTGCTGAACCCGGACAGACCCTGCTTTTGCCAACAGTGTAGATCTAAATCAGTTGGCTTCTGAAGAAGCCAATTGATCTGGATCTGCACTGTTTGCCATTCAGTATATGAATTTATGTCAACAATCAGGATCAAGTTACCTGATTGGTTGAAAATTAGAAGTGGGTATGGCATCTTAATTTATTCAGCAGGACAAGGGTTAAGATCACGCGATAAGGTACTTGTTTACTGGGCACCTAAACTGAGAACAAGTATCATATGAACCGTGGTATTGAATACAAGTATTTGCTTTTACAAAAAGCTTATTCTACGCTTAGCATACAATGTGTGCTAAGCGTGGACCAAACTTTTTGTGAAAGCTAATACTTGGTTATAAGGACACTGGGCAGTCCATGGAAAACAGCAGTGGACTAGTCCATGACCTTTCAGAAAGCGCTTTCGGAGCAATGACACTCTAAGATTGTCCAGGCCCAGACACAGTTTTTGTCCTGCCGAGGACGTTAAAAGTCCAGCAAACTTAATTACTGAGCACATAAACTGTGTATTGACAAATTGTCTTTCAGCAATAATCCACATAAATATCGCATTTCGTCTGTTAAACCGTAAATGCTCAGGTAAATTCTCCCACTTAGGTAAATTGTTGTTTATTGACTGACTAACTCACTGATTGTCCGATGGACTGAGTGACTGATTATTTGATGACTGTGGAACTGTTTAAATTTGTGACTTATCCAGAGACAAATGAATAGTCGAATTCCACTTGCCTAAACAAAATTTATTTGTCCTAAAAATTGATAATTGTGGTATTTCACCACTAAAATGTATGTTGTGGTACTCATCAGAAGAATGTCACCCAGCTGTTCCTTATAATTTGTCACAATATACGCCTCCAGCTATGAAACAAGAAAAAACAAGATATGATTATAATCTACCGATTATAAAGTCTCCCAAACGAATCCCCTAAATTCAAATGAGCTCCCATGTGGACTACGTTTCCATTTTTATTTAACATCAGAAGATAAAATCATTTTCAAACCCTTTATGCTTGGCCTAATATAGTATAAGAGGTTAACATCTTAACCCAATTATACTAGTGGGTACTTCTACCTTACGAAGGTCCATTTTAAAATTTAAGGGCGTCTAGTATGCTCCTATTCAATATTATTTTCCTCAAACATTCTAAGGCAAATAGTGCAGTCCCTGATCAGATGGCACTTTTGAAACCCTCTTGCAAAGCTTCATACCCATATCTGCACAAGGGACAATAATATATATGGATTAAGGGTGCGGCTTGGAATGGTTTCCGAGATATAAAGACTAATGCAAACTAGAAAGGGTGGGCCATACCGTGGGGGATCACTAGTTGGTGTCACTGAAAGCGTCTTACCACAAGGAACATATATATGGTTTAGGGGTGGAGATCTGAACGGTTTCTGAGATGGGTTGGGGGTATACCCCCTGGGAACCCGTGGTCGGTGTCAGTGAATGCATCTTATCAAAAGGAACAATTATATACATTGTATATGGTTTAGGGGTGGGGATCTGAACAGTGACCCCGGGGATCCACGGATATTAGGGCTTTTATGAAGTGAAGGGGTGGGGCATGCCCTCGGGAGACCCCCGGGGGTTGGGGTGGGTGGGGGTCTTTTGTTTCTGCCATTTTGAATTTTGAAACTTCTAGACAACTTTATATGGATATCTATCATATCCCCAAATTTCTAAACAATCCGTCCATGTGACATCTCGTCTGGACAAAATTTGGGCGGTGTGAAAAAGAAAAAGAATATTATTAATACGTAAAAATAATAACAATATATAATTATGATAAACCGATAATAAAGTCTCCCAAAAGAACCCCAAATCAGCTGCCATATACGAGGCTCGTAGACACCGTTTCCCTTTTAATTCGTCATAAGAAGATAAAAGCACTTTCGAACACTTTATTCTTTGCCCGGATCGGAACGGTTTCTGAGATGGGGTGGGGCTTTTCCCCTGGGGACCCATGGTTGGTGTCAATGATTGCGTCTTATCATAAGGAACAATAATATATATGGTTTAGGGGTGGGGATCTGAATTGTGTCTTAGCCTTATGTGAATTGGAGGCGGTGGGGCATACCCCGGAGGATCGACGGTCGGTGTCAATGAATTGGTCTTATTATAAGGAACAACAATATATATGGGTTAGGATTCTGAACGGTTTCTGGGATATTAAGCCCTGTGTGAACGAGGGTGTCAGGGCATACCCCAGGGGACCCACGGTCGTTGTAACTGAATACGTCTTATCATAAGGTACAGCGATATATATGGTTTGGGGTGGGGTTCTGAACGGTTTCTGAGATATGAAGCCTTATTTGAACTTAACGGGGTGGGGTTTACACTGACTACGATTCATCATACGAAAGAACAGTATATATGGTTTAGGGGTGGGGTTCAGAATCCCAGTAAGCATTTTACATAAATCTATAGCGGGCCGTTATCGGCCCGTCAGCTACCCTGATGGGCCGATAACGGCCCGCTGTAGATTTACAAAGAATGCTAGCTGGGATGGTTCCTGAGATATTAACTCTTATATGAACTGGAAGGGATGGAGCATACCCATAGGGCACCTAGATCGGCGTCATTGGATGCGTCTTATCTAAAGGAATAACAATATATACGGTTTAGGGATGGGGCTCTAAATGGTTTCAGAGATATAAGGCCTTTTATGAAGGGGTGGGGCATGCCCCGGTGGACCCCCCGTCAGTTTAAATGAATGCGTCTTATCATAAGAAACAACAATATATTTGGTTTAGGGGTGGAGTTCTGAACGGTTTCTGAGATATTAAGTCATATATGAACTGGAGAGTAGCGGGGAGGTGTAGGGCATGCCACCGGGTGACGCCGGGTCGGTGTCATTGGATGCGTCTTATCATAAGAAAAAAGAATAAAAATGGCTCTGACGTGGGGATCTGAATGGCTTTTTATAAAGTGTAAGGGGTGGTACATGCCTCTTGGGTACCCAAAGTCAGTGTAACTGGATGCGTCTTATCATAAGGAACCAGAATATATATGTTTTAGGGTGGGGATCAGAACAGTTTCTGAGATATTAGGGCTTTTATGAAGTGAAGGGGGTGGGACACTCCCCCGCGAGACCCCCAGTGAGTGTCACTGAATGTGTCTTACCATTAGGAACAACAATATATATGTTTTAGGATGGGGTTCTGAACAGTTTCTGCGATATTAAGCCTTATATGGAATCAAGGGGATGGGGCATAGCCGGAGGGAGCCAACGAGGAACAACAATATATATGGTTTAGGATGGCGATCTGAACAGTGTCTGAGATGGTAAGCCTTATGTTAACTGGAGGCGGTGGGGCATACCTCGCGGGATCCATAATCGGTGTCATTGAATGCGTCTTATCATAAGGAACAACAATGTAGATGATTTAATGGTGGTGTTCTACACGGCTTCTGAGATATTGAGCCCTACGTGAACTGGGGTGGGGTAGACATACACCATGGGGACCCAGAGTCAATGTAACTGAATGCATCATATCATAATATACAAGTCGAACCGATGACCCGATTACTTTGGCTAATTCGATCTTGTTTAATATATATATATATATATATATATATATATATATATATATATATATATATATATATATATATATATATATATATATATATATATATATATATATATATATATATATATATGGTTTAGGGGTGAGGAACTAAACGTTTTCAAGTCTGCGTTTGGTGTCAGTGAATGAATACCCCGGGGAATCCATGGTCGGTGTCACTGAATGCGTCTTATCATAAGGAACAACAATATATATATACGATCGTATATATAGTTTAGGTGGGAATCTGAACGGTTTCTGAGATACTGAGCCTTATGTGAACTAGAGATGGTTGGGCATACACCATGGGGACCCGGGGTTAGTGTCGCTGAATGCATCTTATCATTATACGAGGATTATTTGGATAGTCCTGAAACTTGCACGATATTTTCGAGCTCCGTGCACGATTTTCATAAATAGCACATGCACGGAAAGCTACATCTTCTCTCTTGAACATGGTATATAAAATTCAAGTGCAGATGCAAACTCGCATGTATAAATTCGAGGCGTTTCATGGAAGGGTTTCGCTATTGACCAAATTTTCGATAAATTCAGCAATTATGGCTTTCGAGGAGCAAAGGGCTTACATCAAAATTCGTACATTATTAGGAGCTGAGCCAACGGATATTAAAGCCAATCAAGACACTGTTTATGAAAGTCAAGCTGCGTCATATATCACAATTACAAGATGGTTTTTGCGATTTAAGCAGGGTAGGGAGTCCCTTGAAGTTGACCCCAGTTCAGGACGTCACTTGTCAGCGTTCAGTGAAGATGACGTCACTGCCGTCAAACGTCTGCTAGATGAGGACGCTCGTTATACAGTGGATGAGATTTCTGAGACATTGAGCATTAATTCGTCGGCGGTGTTTATGATTTTGAAGCAAAGATTAGGACAACGCAAGATATGTGCGCGTTGGGTACCCCACCTCTTAAGCCAAGCTGAAAAGGACAGGCGAGTGATAATCGCTTCGGAATTATTACAAATATGTGCACAGACAGTCTACCTAAATGTGACTATAAAAGCGCACTCAAAAACTAGATTAAACGTTTGAAAAAATGTGTAGAGGTCAAAGGTGAATACTTTGAGGGGTTGGACTAGTCGAATTTGGAATGGTGAGTGTAGCGGCCATAACGCGCCACAAGTTTCAGGACTTTCCAAGCGTCCCACGTAAACAGCAATATACAGTCGAACCGATGGCTTGTTTCGAATGGCTAATTCGAACTTGTTTTTTGCGTCCCTACGAACATCTTCCGATAGCTCAAGAAAACAAATATTAAGGGAATTTTTCTTATTTTATCATGAAATCGTATTTTGTGTGTGCAGACATATATTTTATCAATAGCCACTTGAGATCAAAGACCACAGAATAAGATAAATCCGTCTTAATAATTAACTGATTACGTCGGTCGGCGCTCGGGCCGTATACAACCTCACAAACTATACTACTGCTGCATATGAAGAAACTTAATAAAACCGGATCTCCGGGTTTCGTTCTTTTGTGTATTCATTGTTTCCGAAGGCAAACTTTTCATTTTTCTGCACCGCAGCTGGTATTAAGTGCCTCGTGGCGGCGGTAAACCGTCTCTCCGTATTTCACCATAGTGCAAATTGTATTTTACTTCCTCTGGCATCATTGAGCCATTTTAAAAATCGAATACCGTTTAAGCCTTTTATTTATTCATTTATTTAGATTTCTCTGAACTTTTTGTTACAACGAGCTTTTTCCACTGCTGCATTTTCACTTCAGTTCGCTTTCGTTTTCAATTACTGCCTTGCTTCGGTAAGAATGAGAATGTAATGTTAATGTTTGCTTATGGTGAAGACTGTCTAAGCAGATTAAAGGTTTTCGAGAAGGAGCTCGCGCCGCACGAGTGGATTTGAAGTTCCCGTGTTAAAACCCGCTTTGTAATAATTAGCTAATTGTAATCATTCTTACAAACCTGGTTGAGTGCCTTATTACAATGCGAAATGGGCATTGCCACCAATTTGGTAAAAGCTGCAAACTGCAAATTTAAGGTGCCCAAATGACATTCTTATCATGTTTATAGGTTCAATTTAGGAATATCTAATCATATAAAGCCAAGAACACACGATTATACTTTAGACGTACAGGTTATTATCATCATATTACATTTCAAATATACATAAGCAAGCGATTTAAGACTAAGTTTTCGAAAGCATAGCAAACTGTAAAAAATATTACAAAAACGGGTTGTGGCTATATAACAATGTAAAACTGAAACCCGTTTTTAATAGGGTTGCTAATTGTAATAAACATTCTGGATGGTAATAAAGGTGCCCAAATGACACTCTTGTCATGTTAATAGGTTCAGTTAAGGAATATTTAAGCATACCAGGTCTTTGACCTACTTTGGACGTAAATAAGATTTATCATCATACTGCATTGTAAGTATGCATGTGTAAGCAATTCATTACGAAAACACGCCTATTCAAATATATTGAAAATTTCACCTCCAAAAACTGAAAATTTTCAGATAATAAACTGATATTTTTCATATTTCTGCTCAAAACACAGATTGTGGGTACTTGTTAGAACCGCCTCACCAAGGCGGTCCTAACGCGTACCCACAATCTATGTTTTTGAGCAGAAATAAAAAAATATTGTATACCCCTGTAAACCAAAGTTTTAATATATAAAAGTGGGGTTTAAGGGGGTCAAAATTATATAGGCACGTTTTCGTGATGTAAAGCTAAGTTTTCGCAATCATATAGCAAAATTGTAATAATTATTACAAAACGGGTTGTGGTCTTCACTGAATAGATACATCTGGATAGAATATCACATTATGAGGAAAGACAGTCAAATTAAGAACTTGTAAAAGGACAATAATATACAACTCCTTCCAGACAGGGTAACACTGATATTAGACGAGAATGAGTATAAGGACAAGGTGTTTTTGAGGCCGAGTGATGAAGAAACTTTTGAGCAACTCAGCGAGATTCTTACACGCAAATACAAATAGGAAGCTGGTAGACATATTAAACACATTCTGCAAACGAAGATAAGACCGCAATTGTCCGTTATGACAAAGAATACCCCACAAAAATAACATTCCAAGGATGAATTGTATACAGAAGATACATAAACAGAACGCCCTCAGAACGATAGTCGACTACAAATTTCTTTGGCTACAACACATCTGGCGGACATACTTGGTCCTTCAGTTGGCACCACTGAGAACCACGTCAAGAGCTCAAAGGAATTCAGTATACACTTGGCAGGGCTCATGATCGAAGGGGAGAAAATTTTCAATTTGCTTGATGTTGTTTATCTCATCACCAACACACCGATAGACAAAGCGCTGAGGATATTGACAGTAGACATGAAAAAGGACAGTAAACATAAAAACGGAACAACGCGTTATTAGTCTCAGACATTACAGAGCTCCTGAACTTGTGCTAACCACAACTTTATTTTTTTATTCCATTTAATTTGGGATTATTGGGCCCATTGTGGTGTCTTTGAAAGTGGAGCTGCTCATGTATATGCTAGAGGGAGTAATCAGTGTTGCAGACGTCATTACTGCCTATGAAGAGTCCCAGTAAAATCGAGAATCCCATTTTCTAATGATGTTCTCTGTTTCCAAAGGCAATCATTGTTTACGTTCATAATATCCCTCACGATGTAAAGTATATCAGCAAGAATTTGGTTCTTGGCACAGCATTATATTGCCACAGCACCGGTCAAAAGTGCACCTCAATTGTGAAAACGATATTTGGACAATCAAATGTGATATGAAGAGGAAAAAGAAGGAAAATGACTTTCCTACATACTGATTGTGAGATACGATGATGGGACAGTGAAATTGTTACCGTATTATACCGTTGTATACCGTAAATCAATTCACACGAACCAATATATCCAGTTTGAGTCACACTACCCGTTACAACACAAACCCAATGTAATTAAAACATTACTGGATTTATTTCAGTGGTTATGACGGACATGTGTGTATCCGCGGTGGTCGATAGAAAAAATGAAAGACTTAGTAGTGAATAAATGAAAAAAAAAAAAAAAAACTGGAAAGGGAAAGCAAAATCTTCTGAACTGACAAAGACGTTCGAAGGGAGGCTGAGTGGTTATTCCATATGTCAAAGACTTATCGGAAAGTGTATCCAGGGTAATGAAAAACACTTGGCTTATCAGTAACTATGTGACCACATTATATGCAGAGAAAAGCCTTAGTCCATCTCAAAAACAAAAGGAAAAGAAAAATACCCTTTGTATCATGTACGAGATCCTGTGCCACAGTTGTGAATTAAAATGCATAGATGTAACGGGCAGAACATTCAAAATGAGACAGAATGAACAGCAGAAAGATGCCAAAAATGTACCTAAGGCTACACCAGGTCAGAGCAAATGTCATATGAAACATGTCTTAGCAACAGTGCAGTGACAGATCATATCGCTAAGCCTAACCCATGTCATCGATTGGAAGGGGCAAAATATTTGACAAGAAAAATAATTAAAGACTTAGACAAGTCAAAGAAGCATTCAGGATCAGTTAGTCTCATGTCATGAGCCGGGATGAGGTGGGGTTGGGTCCTTTGTTTACCATTAGTAACCAGTCTAGTGGTAAGCAGTCCAAGTTAAAGGATCCATATTCCTAAAAAATAGACAGTTTATTATCCAACAAAAGTTTAATAAATTGACATGTGGTATTAATACAATCATAAAATGTGCACCTGACAGCCTGTAAAATTTCAGTTAGTCTCTCGTCTTGAAATGAAATGATTTTCCTTTTCTTGATGGCGATGTCCCCCGACTTACCTCATATTGGGTATACGTATCTCAACTTATTAGAATCGCCAGAGCTTCTTCAAATCTTAGTGGCTTTAACTGCCGTAATGAAGCCCTTACTGCCAAATTTTTTAGGTATGGCTATCGTTATTTTAAACTTCGCAAGGCGTTTTTGAAATGTTATCGCAGACACAGTGCCTAGGTAGAAAATATAACGTCGGTCTGAAAACACTTCTGTGGCAAGGTATATCGGAACCAGAATTTTACGGTGACTTAGTGTTACAGATTTAGAAAAAAATGTGGGAAAATCTAAATTTTCAGAGCAATTCAGAAAACTAATTAACCGTAATAAAAGAATTGGCTATAGCCCGGGTATTATGCGGCAGACTGCATGCCTAGTTATCAATCCAATCATTTTTAATAGCTATGCTTCACTCTTTAATGGCACGACGGCGGTTCGGGCCTTAGACTCAATGACGGCCTCTTCGTAAAACCGGTAGGTTGGGGCTTGACGATGTGTCTTTCGATTGGCCCGTCGTGGTTTAACTATTGGTTTTTCATTTACTTTGGCATTCAACAGAATTGCCATGTGTACTCGTCTTGGTTTATCACTGTGATTTATTTGAATTTTATGTTTTCACTTTGCTGCATTGACTGAATTGGGAGCCTTTATGCAAACCGAAGTGTATGTATTAAGAGTAGCACCGGGACCCAGGGTGAAGTTGGCTAGCCATAAAAGTGCTTTAAACACTCCCGCTGGTTTATTCTACTGACGTTCTAAAGCGGTGGTCCTGGCGTTAGTCTTACTCTTTGTTGCTTAGTGGTTTATTCTACGAGGCGATTTGTTTTAAGTCATGCCTTGTGTTATTTTGTTCTTGTATTTTTCTGTCCTGTTAGCACTGCGATTACCTCGCTTGGGGAAGAGAGAGCTAAACTTGGTGCTTTTCGTACGTTTGTTCGATTTGCTCTTGTTTGCTTTTTTTCTGTTTCCTCTTCCTCTTCGTGTCTGGGATGGGCTGCTGCTTGTGATTGTTGTGATTGTGAATTAATGTCGCCAACACTAATTCGGAGATACGATAAAAAGTCGTTTCATTTTTTTTATCAAGTTCAAAAACTAGAGACTGATTGAAATTTTACGGCTGTCAGAGGCTACATTTTATGAATGTATTAACAACATATATCAATGTATTAAATCTTTCTTGGATAAAAAAATGTCCATTTTTGAAGAATATGGAGCATTAATATGTCCAAGAGACACTTTTGCCAAGTCTATAGATTCAATTAAGGAACATAAAAGTATATAAGGTCAAGATCACACGTTACCTACTTTGGACTTAAAGTGATTTATCATCATATCATGTTAGAAATTAAATTAAGTAAGCGATTAAGTCTAACTTTTCGAAATCGAATCAAATTGTAATAATTATCACAAAACGGTTTTGGTACTTATTTCAATGTGAGTCGATAATTGGAACCCGTTTTGTAATAAATTTGCAAATTATTATTTACTTTCTATACGATGCTTAAGGCATTCAAATGATACTCTATCTTGTCCATCATCACCTTACTTCTGTAAAGGAAGTGGTAATTATCCTGTCGTTCCTACAGACCATGGCAGGAACTCGGGGTGAAAGGGGTAACAACGTGGCGTGGCGATGACGCAGTAACCGGTGCGAGGAGTTCTATTTTTTATACACATATGCATAATGTGTGTAAATATATTTAGGACAATACCTGTAGTGACAGGTACGTGAAATGCCAAAAAATGTATCTAAGGTAAACAACATGTCAGAGCAAAGTTCATCTTAAACATGTCTTAACAACAGTGCAGTTACAGATCATTTCACTGAGTCTAACCCATGCCATCGATTGGAAGGGGGCAAAAGTAATTAAGAAGAATAATCAGAGACTCAAACAAGTCAAAAAAGCTATCACGACCAGTTAATCTCAACATGTCATGATCCGGGTCGTGCGGGGTGGGGGCATACTACCTGATCAACATCCAAAGGCCTTTGTTTACCACTAGTAGCCAGTGTATCGATAAGCAGTCCAGGTCCCGTCAAGACCACACAGAGATGATAGTACTCGAGGAGAACCAAAACTGTAACGGTAAGTGAAAATTCTTCTTCAAAAGACTTCTCTGGATAAAATTTGAGGCCTTATTACAACGTTATTGCAAAATGGGTTGAGTGCCTTATTTCAATGTGAAATGGACATTGCAATTCGTTTTGTAATAAAGTTGTTAATTGTAATAAACTTTCAGTATGAATTTTATAATGACCAAGTGACACTCTTGCCATGCCTAAAGATTCAATTAAGGAGCATGTAAGTATATAAGGTCAAGATGTTTTGTCATAATTGCAAAATATTAATTTTCTATACGATGCTTAATGCATCACTCTGTCTAGTCCATCATCTCCTTACTTCTGTGAAGGCAGTGTTTATTATTCCTGTCATCCATACAGACCAATCTGTTGTAAAGAATGCAAATCTAGATGAGACGGCTCCTAACCCCCGTCAGGATCTAGACTGTTTGCCGTTCAGTACTTGCTCAGCTTGTCCCGCAAAACCTTCCGTTTATTTGATCTGGGACAAGGAATTCGAATCTATAGATAAGAGGGATATAGACACAGATATTTAAGTCTCCAAAACGAAGTGGGGAGACTTAATGTTTTTGCTCTGTTTCTTATTAAGCCTCCCAAACGAAGTGGGAAGACTTGTTGTTGCTCCGTTTCCTATTATTATTATTCAAAATTCTAAATGGCGGACTCATGCCGAAATCTGCACAAATTTTGTCCGGACAGGTTCTTAGTAACCGCTGCAATGATTGTTCTGAAATTTGGGGATATGATAGATATGCATATAAAGAAAAGGTAAGAGGAAAAATAAACGTCAAAACGATTGCCTTTGGAAACAAAGAACACACTACGGATTAGAAATTTGGAGACTCGGTTTTATTGCGACTCTTCATAAGCAGTAATGAAGTTTGCAACATTGCTTACGTCCTCTAGTTTATATACGAGCAGAACTATATTTTCAAATATTCCACATACACTGTGAATAGACGCATCCAATGACACCGACCGGGGGTCCCCGGGGGCATGCCCCTAACATCCAGTTCATATAAGACTTAATGTCTCAGAAACCATTCAGAAGCGTACCCCCTAACCATATATTTTGTTGTTCTTTTTGATAAGACTTATTCAGTGGCACCGACCGGGGTCCCCCTGGGTATGCCCCTCTCCTCCAGATCATATAAGGCTTAATATTTAAGAAATCGTTCAGACCCCCACCGCTAAACCATATGTATTCTTGTTCCTTATGATAAGACATATCCAATGACACAAACCGGGGGCAGGCCCGATTCCTTCACTTCATAAAGGTCTAATACCTTAAAACAGTTCAGATCCCCACCCATACCATATATGTTCCTGTTCCTTATGTTAAGATGCATCCAGTGACATTAACCGCAACCACGGGGGCGTGCTTCATTATCTTCACTTCATAAAAGCCCTAATATCTCAGAAACCGTTCAGATCGCCACCCCTAAACCATATATACTCGTTCCTTATGGTAAGACGCATACAGTGATACTGACCAGGGGTATGCCCCTTCCCCTCCATATAAGGCTTAATATCTCAGATCCGTTCAGAACCCAAACCCTAAGCCCTATATATTGTTGTTCCTTATGATAACAGCATACATTGACCCTGACTTGGTTGTCCCCTGGGGTCATGCCCCACCCCCTTTATTTCGTAAAAGTCCTCATATCTCAGAAACCGTTCAGATCCCCATCCCTACACCATATATATTCTTGTTCCTTATGATAAGACGAATCCAATGATACCGACCGGGATCCCCTTGGGGTATGCCCTACCCCACGCCTGTTCATATATGGCTTAATATCTCAGAAACCGTTTAGAACCCACCTCCTAAACCACATATATTGTTGTTCCTTATAATTAGATGGTGTCCCCCAGGTGTATGCCACACTCAATCCAGTTTATATAGGGCTTCGTATCTCAACAATCGTTCAGAACCACATCCTTAAATCATATGTATTGTTGTTCCTTATGATAATACACATTCAGTGACACAGACCATGGGTCTCCCGGGGGTATGCCCCCCTCCAGTTCATATAAGGCTAAATATCTCAGGAACCGTTCAGAACCCTACCCCAAACGATTCATATTATTGTTCCTTATGATAAGACGCATTCAGTGACACCGACAGAAGGTACCCCGGGGTTTCCCCATTCCCTTTAGTTCATATAAAGCTTTATATCTCAGAAACCGATCAGAACTCCACCCCTAGATTATATACAGTCGGAACATCTTTGGGACCATGGAATGTTTTTCGAGATACAGGTAGATCGAGCCACTTAGTGTTAATCACGGCGCCAGGTCAGGAAGTAAAAAGCTATAATTGAGGGAATTCGTTCCTATTTTACTCACAATAATTGTATGTTGTGTACCCATTACAATTGCCTCTTTGAAGCGTTTCTAACGAATACATACAACATACAATTTCATGATAAAGTAAGAAAATTTCTCTTAATATTTGTTTTCTTGAGCTACCTGAAGATTTTCGTAGGGACTCAAAAACAAGTTCGAATTATCCATGGGAAACACGCCATCGGTTCGACTGTATAGTGTTGTTTATAATCATGACATGTTTTTCTCTTAGACAAAAAAAATGGCAAAAAAATTCATGCTCAACTGGCAATTTAACCAGATGTTTTATGGATGCTGACCTCAACTCTCCCTACTCTAATGAGTCTGTTCACAACAGGTGGTATTACCAGATTTACCTAGGGGATTACCTTTCTCTGATAACAGTGGTTCACTGCACTGTGACATATAATCTTACAATTTTTATTTTCTAATTTAGGAAACCATTTAAATATGTAATTTTGATGATTTTTATGAAGATGTAGATCATTACGAAAACACGCCTATTCAAATATACAGAAAATTTTACCAACAAAAAATGAAAATGTTCAGATAAAACATTCTGATATTTTTTATATTTCTGCTCAAAACATAGATTGTGGGTACTCATTAGAACCGCCTCGACGAGGCGGTTCTAACGAGTACCCACAATCTATGTTTTTGAGCAGAAATAGGAAAAATAATGTATACCCCTGTAAACCCCAGTTTCACTATACCAAAGTGGGGTTTAAGGGGGTCAAAACTATATAGGCATGTTTTCGTGATGTTTTGGAATTGGTTTTGAACTACTGCATTGTGTTTTATATTTAAAAATTTTTGTGTGGGTTTCTAGTTAACTGTCTTATCAGTATTACTTAACTAATTGCATAACAGAGCATCATTTTATTGGTATCTGGGCAGAGTTTTATGGTCTCAGTCATCAGAAACATATGGAACTGCAATACCCCACTAACCGGACTTTGAGATAGTAATAGTCGGGAAAGTCGGGGTAAAATTCTCTAAGAGAGAAACATGGCATGGGTAAGATGCATTCAATGTCACTAACCTTGGATCCCCATGGTGTATGCCCAACCATCTCTAGTTCACATAAGGCTTAATATCTCAGAAACCGTTCAGATTCCCACCCTAAACAATATATATATTGTTGTTCCTTATGATAAGACGCATTCAGTGACACCGACCATGGAGTCCCCGGGGTATGCCCCAACACTTCCAGTTCACATAAGGCTTAATATTTCAGAAACCGTTCAGATCCCCACCCCTAAATCATATATATTATTGTTCCTTATGATAAGCTGCATTCAGAGACACCGACCATGGGTCCCCCGATGAATGCCCCACCGCCTCTAGTCCACATAAGGCTTCATATTTTAAACACTGTTCAGATCCCCACCCCTAAACCATATATATTGTCGTTCCTTATGTTAAGACGCATTAAGTGACACCGACCATCGGTCGCAAGGCGATATGCCCCACCCCTCCAGTTCATATAAGGCTGAATGTCTCAGGAACCGTTCAGAACTCCACCCCTAAACCATATATATTGTGTCTCATTATGATAAGACGCATTCAGTGACAATGATGGAAGGTCCCCCGGGGGTTTGCCCCATTCCCTTCAGTTCTTATAAGGCAAAATATCTCAGACACCGTTCAGAACCCAACCCCTAAATCATATGGAGTCAAAATTTAATGGCTAGAACATCTTTGGGACCATGGAAGTTTGTTCGAGATATAGGTTGTTCGAGCCATTGAGTGTTAATCATGGCGCCAGGTCAGGAAGCAAAAAGCGATAATTTAGGGAAAATCTTTTCGATTTCTTACACAATAATTGTATGTTGAGCGTACTCATTAGGCGACTCTAATGACTTATTCTTAATCCACAGCTGACAGTACTTTCCTTTGAAGTTGCCAGTACCGATAAATTCTAAGAAATGTATTGTTATCATGTACTGTTATCATGCGCAGTTATTGTGGACAGTATGTGCTTCTGCCAGGGCAATGACTTAAATGGTATCTAAGCAGAGCTCTAATTAAGGTGATTTCTTTAATCCAAAATGTTTTGGTATTTTCAGATTCCTCCACAAAAATATATGTGGTGGATACACGTTAGCGGGACCTTCTAATGAATACTCAACACATATATTTTTGCAGCATACAAAATAAGAAGAAGAAGAAAAAAAAAACAAAAACAAAAAAAAAACAAAAAACAACAACAACAACAACATTATCTGAAAATCCCTTTATCTAGAGCTCTGCATTTAATAAGACAACTATTTGGTTTGCTTGAACAATGCAGAAAAATGTTATTGTATAGCTGATGGAAAAGCATTCTGACTTTTAAACTGAAACAGACATTTAAAGTCTTTCTTACTTTCCCCCGGTGGTTTACTCTACTGACCGTTCTGAGGTGGAGGTCCCGGTGTTAGTCTTACTCTTTGTTGCTTTGTGGTTTATTCTACGAGGCGATTTGTTTTATGTCTTACCTTGTGTCATTTTGTTCTTGTGTTTTTCAGTCCTTTTAGCATTGCGATTACCTCGCTTGGGGAAGAGAGAGCTAATCTTAGTGCTTTTCGTACGTTTGTCCGATTTGTGCTTGTTTGGATTTGTCGGTTTCCTCTTCCTCTTGGTGTCTGGGAAGGGCTGCGGTTTGTGATTGTGGCATCCCCTGGACTTTTCTCTTACCTTTTTGACTCTAAAGAGAGAGCTTGGTTTCTCGCCTAATTTTGATTGGTGATTCTCATATCACCACTGGATTTAATCCAATCAAGATGCTCTTGAATACTGATTAAGCACACAGACTTATCTATTTATTCAGACAGGTACAACAGGTTAAATTACAGTAATTAAAAATAACAACAACAAAGAAAAAAACAGGTCATTTTTTTCTCCCATTTTCTTTAGTCGTAAAATACTGTCAAGCTGTGGATTAAAACAGGTATATCCATTTCTTTTACACATGTATCGGGAAATATTTGTACTGACTGTCAAGAGTACAGGATAATTGGACTTGCCCTAACGGGATCGCCAATTATCATGTACTCTTGATAACAGTTCAAATATTTCCCCATACATCTGAAAATAGAATAGATATAAATAGATATATCTATTACATATGAGCCATGGATTGTTCACCTTTTGTATAAATAGTCAATAGAACCGTTTTCCTGATATATATATATATATATATATATATATATATATATATATATATATATATATATATATATATATATATATATATATATATATATAATCCTCTACTTAACTTATTGTATCAAACAGACAAACAGACAACAACAACAACAACAAACACTATTTTACTTAAGCATATGGAACCCCCACCCTCACCCCGGAAGTTACATTATTTCATTTATTTTATTCTCAATTCGTTCTCAAGAATGATTAATTTGATCCCACGAATCCATTCAAATGAATATTAGGTTCCGTAATTGGTGGGAATATTTCGTTCGAATGAATTATTACTGCTTTCCGTTTGACTGAGAGAAAAAAAAACAGACTTGCAGCCATTGCCTCATTTCTACATCAGTTTTCTGCTACTATATAAAACAATGATTTTATACTTTATACCATATAAAAATACAACCGGATGCGTTCATTAGACCCGCTGCCATCTACCATTTCCTTTGTAGATCCGGAGTAGCCAATAGAAATATTGTATTAGTTCATTCGAACGACTCACTCAGACTAATCAGAGAGAGAGAGAGAGAGAGAGAGAGAGAGAGAGAGAGAGAGAGAGAGAGAGAGAGAGAGAATAATAATTCGTATGAACGGACTATTAATTGTGAATGAATAATTAGATCGTGGAAATGAATTATCAATTTATGGGAACAAATCACGTGAAAGATTTTATCAGTTGGTGGAAACGAATTATTAATCCGTTGCCACGAATTAATAATTCCTTCCCATCAATTGACAATAGAACAAAAGAAACACATATCCCATTCCTTCCTGGGCTCCGTATAAACATATTTGAAACAGTTTCATTTCTTTGGAGTGTTTCTCACTACCGGAGGATGCCTATATAATTTTAATTCCCTTAAACCCCACTTTTATATAGGAAAACTGGGGTTTATAGGGTATACATTATTTCTCTTATTTCTGCTCAAGACGTGGATTGTGGGTGCTCGTTAGAACCGCTTCGTCGAGGCGGTTCTAACGAGTACCCACAATCTGTGTTTTGAGCGGAAATATGAAAAATATCAGAACTTTTTATCTGAAAAATTTCATTTTTTGGTGGTAAAATTTTCAGTATATTTGAATAGGCATGTTTTCGTAATGTATATTAAGTGCCATGTTTGGTTTTAAATCACTTGCACATACCTGTTAGCACTTTTTATTTGATAAATACTTTATATAAGCATTCACTTCGCTACAAGCTACTTTTATCCCATGAATTTCTTAGCTGTTAGTTAAGTCTTGTTGTATATATGTATATAAATTTTAGTTAGAGGACCACAAGGTAGAATAGTTATTTGTAGCTAATCTTGTCATCCTCTTTAAACATTGTTTAAATAAAATAAAATAAAATAAAATAAATAAAATCCATCCTCGCAGATCATATTCCAACCGTTGTGAGGACACAAAACAACAAGCAGAAGCATATATAAAAATAACAAATAGAAGCATTCTCCAAAAAAAAAAAAAAAAAAAAAAAAAATACAAAAAAAAAAAAAAAAAAAAAAAAAAAAAAATACAAAAAAAAAAAAAAAAAAAAAAAAAAAAAAAAAAAAAATACAAAAAAAAAAAAAAAAAAAAAATACAAAAAAAAAAAAAAAAAAAAAAAAAAAAAAAAAATACAAAAAAAAAAAAAAAAAAAAAAAAAAAAAATACAAAAAAAAAAAAAAAAAAAAAAAAAAAAAAAGATTAAATAAAGTTAAATCTTTCGGTACAGAAGCAACATTCTTGGATTGTTACGCCCGTATCTAATGATAAAGTTTCTAACATGGACTCTTCCGTCTCTGAATTTGGACACATTCACTGTTGCAAATAAGAGTTTCAGTCAAACATAAATAGCAGAGTAGCAAACGCTGTGAATCCTGATGAGACGGCTCATGAGGCTTACGGTCTCATGAGGATCTGCTCTGTTTGCAAAGGTACCAGTTTTGATATGTAGGGATGAAAGATTTAAACCCCACAACTGGTGTGTTTTAACCGCTGATCGTTCTATGGCGGTAGTTCCAACATTGTTTATGCCTTGTACCACTTTATTAGTAAGTTTTGTTCCATCATGTTTGGTACCCTGTTTTTGTGTTTAGTCTAGTTTATCAAGTTCTGTGCTCACCTCTATTGGAGAAGAAGGAGCAGATCGCTTTGTTAGTCAGCACGAAAGCAGACCTATATAATTTTGACCCCCTCAAACCCCACTGTTATATAGTAAAACTGGGGTTTACAGGGGTAGACATTATTTTTCTTATTTCTGCTCAAAAACATAGATTGTGGTACACGTTAGAACCGCCTCGAGGGGGGTGGTTCTAACGAGTACCTACAATCTATGGTTTGAGCAGAATTGAGAACAATATCAGAATTTTTACTTTCAGTTTTTTGGTGGTGAAATTTTTAATATATTTGAATAGGCGTGTTTTCGTAATGGTGGGTTCACTATATGTTCTATTTGTGGTATTCCAATTCATTCGCTCTTTCTCCCGGTATCAGAGGTAAACTGTAAATGTAGCATTTCCCGAACTTATTTAACCGTTTAAGCATCGTGTCCCACAAAGGGACATTGAAAAACAGAGTAGAACCAGATCAGACGCCGCAGAATGCGGCGTCTAATCAGAGTCTACACTCGTTGCATTACCATGCCTGTTGTAGGGCTGCGGCTTGTGATTGTGGCACTCCCTCGACTTTTCTCTTACATTTTTTTTTATCAAATACAGATATTTCTACAAAACATGGTATTAGTAAAACAAACCAGATCCCCTTGTATAGGAATTGGATATGTCAAAAGAAGTGAGATAGAAAAATCCACTAGGCATAAATGGGCAACTTTGAGCAAGACTGAAGGTAGTATCATATGCGCAATACATAAGAGCCCCTCAAAATAGAAACGACCTAATGGCCTGTATCACTAGAACGTCTACATTACGAAAACAATGTCTACATTATTCAAATATATAGAAAATTTCACCTCCAAAAACTAAAAAAAAAAAAAAAAAAGAAAAAAAAAACTCTGATAATTTTCATATTTCTACTCAAAACATAGATTGTGGGTACTCGTTAGAACCGCCTCGGCTAGGCGGTTCTAACGAATTACCACAATCTATGTTTTTGGGCAGAAATAAGAAAAATAATGTATACCCCTGTAAACCCCAGTTTTACCATATGAAAGTGGAGTTTACGGGGGTCAAAATTTTATAGGTATGTTTTCGTGATGTAATTCAAAATGGCAACTCAATCCACAGCCAAAGGATGCTACAGATGAAATTTGCGCTCAGTTTGCATTGTGGTGGCAGAGGAGTTGTTGTCTGAAACTGTTGACGATGGTAGACTATGATGGCGACAACAAAGAACTATCCTATAAGCTTTTTCGTAGCCTTCTGCTCTAGTAAGCTTAAGACAAAGGAATGACATTAATGTTGAACTGTCACTGGATATGTATCAATGAAAATGAAAAAGCTAGTTTTGTGCATGTTTTATTAATTATAACACGAAAGTAAAATACAGGCTTTCAACTGATTATGATCAGAAGAAAGAAATATTCCTGAAGACATATAATGGTAGTATTTTGATGAATAAAGGCTGAATACCCAATGTTTGGGCAAGTAAATATCTAAAACAGATGTTTTTGCAAAGCAATGGATAAATCTATAAGAAGATAGAATATGGGCCATAATGCGCAGTTTCGGCTAATAAAGCCTCATCAGTGACTTTGAACGAAATCGGCTCAAAAATTCAAAACCACATGCAAATCTTCATATAATGATAAGAAAACATGCGAAATTTCAGAAGAATCGAATTTAAGATGTAGGAGGAGTTGAGGACACAAGCTTTAAAAATTGTTATTTCTCAGTTCACAAGGGCTGTAATTATGTCAGAAATAATTAGATAAAAATTCCATATTACATGTACATAGTGATTTTCAACAAAGAATGCAAAAAAAAAAAAAAAAAAAAAAAAAAAAAAAAGGAGAAATATAAAGCCCTTTGCCTGCAAGGCCTGTAACTCTTAAACCATAAGACTCTCAGTTTTGTGTTCCCTAGTAAGTGATTTTCAACAAAGAATGCAAACATAAGGAGAAATATAAGGACCTTTGCCTGCAAGGCCTGTAACTCTTGACCCATAAGACTAAGAAACTCAGTTTTGTGTTCCCTAGTCAGTGATTGCCAAAATCATTAAAAAAGCCGTGCATCCAGAATATAAGTAAGGGAGATAACTCCAGACGGACAGATCGCTGGATAGACGGACGCTCAGGTACCTTTGCCTGTAAGACCTGGAACTCTAAAACCGTAAGTCTGAGAAACTCAGTTTTGTACTCTCTAGTAAGTCATTTTTGATGAAGAATCCAAAAATCATGGAAAAAAAATAAGGCGTGTATGTGGAGAAATTTTCAGATACCAGTCTGTCTTTCTTTGGTTAATCTTCAATTATTATTTTTTAACAGTAAATATAGCTGAGAGTAATCAAAAGATTTAAGGCATAATACTGTTTAAAACATCTAAATCAGTTGACATTCTTTTCTCGGCTTTTCAGATACGCAAATACTCGTACTTTTCCGTTCTACTGACGGCTATCAAGAACAGCGTAATAATTAATTTGCAGTTATGAATAAGCTCATCAGAGATAAAAATTCTTACTCAAACAGTTTCGTATGAGAAGCATCGTACATATATCGTAGTTTGTTGTAAACATATACCTCATTATTTTGTTCATATATATTTATTTTCACGGGCCCTTTTTTGACGTAGTTGCGGGCGGTACTTCGCACTTTTACTCGGGTTTATCCCAGGCCAAAACGAAAGCAAGCGAGAAAGTCGGTAAGAATACTAGGAACAAAATACACTAAGCGGTTTCCATGTATGTAGACGTTTTCGTGTTAATATAAATGTTCGTATCTACTGGTATTCGAAAGTTGCAACTCTAACAACTCGGTATCATGTTTCGTACGTGATGCACATGCATAATATTTCGTCGGGGTATCATTTTGTTGTATCAAGACATCCTCTAGGTACTTAGCGTAGTATCGCAGAAATAGATAAATCACATGAAAATAATAGCGATGAATGCGTGAAGCTAATAGACTAGTGAAAAGATCCACCGTCGTCAATGTCTGTATACATGTAGTAATGGATTTTATTTTTGTGGATTTCATCAATGTGTAAAATTCCAACTCGGAGATGTTGCACTTATGAGTCAGTAACCATTCACGCGGACTCAACATATGTGTAGAACTAAGAGCGTGGGTTGTGACCACGTAAAATCGATTTAAGCCCCAGTAACGTTTTTACTGACCGTTCGTTCCATGGCGGCGCTTCTGCTGTGGTTTCTATTTCTGTCATTGTATGTCTTTGCATGTATATCTTGGTGATTTTTTTTTATTTTTGATAGCCGTTTGGCCAGTTGTTTTGGGAAAGAAACCGTCCTTTTAGCTTTCTGCATGTAATATTTTGATTGTGGTGCCGTTGCTTTAAGTGCGACCGTCTTTCCCTTTGGTGTCTTGGACGGAAGGTGTCAGGTAATTGCGTCGATTCCTGATCATTGCCTTCCTTTCTGTTTGGTCATGTTTGCGTTGCACACATGAATAAAAGTGTTTACTTTAGAAATCTACGCGTAGAAGATTGTTCCAGAATCCCCACATTGTATTTATTGTTTATATCTTGAAGTATATGAAAAATATATCCATAGATTTCAATCCTGTCAGTCCAGTAGACATAAAATATCTCTGCAAACAGTGACGTCTCATCTGGATCAACACTGTTTGCTTTATTTATTCTCAATTTTGTAATTACACCCACTTTTGGAACAATGGACATTTCCAAATTCAGAGATACAAGAGTCCAATACACGAACATACTTAGGAGTGAAAGGGTTCAAACAGATTTTTGCTCAGTAGATGGAATCGTATAACAATTCGCTCTTTTGATTCATTGACCCCCAAAAGTCGTTTATGTAGTCGCACAAATAGGTCCTTACTCGACTGCCAGTGTTACTGAACAGATACCACACTTCAAATGTTTTAGAGAAAAATATGGGCTGCGTCAAGTAAAAAGTTTCTTCGAACGGGTAAAATGTGCAAATTCACATCATTGCTGTCAGCGAGGTCCTGACCCTGGCTGTCTGCATTTGTCGATGACACGTTTTCTCATGGCGTTGCCCATATGGAGATATTTTGAAACTTAGCATTTTTTTCTGAATTCAAGAAAATATATTGACCAGGGAGTCTACAGGGGCCGTAGCAGGTATGAACTTGAAGGTGATGACTTCGACAGACAACAGCAGGAAAAGAAGCCGGTCAATGCCACCTGGAACTGGATAAATTGAAAAGCATCTCGAAAACATGCCTATATAATGTTGACCCCCTTAAACCCACTTTTATATAGTAAAACTGGGGTATACAAGGGTATACATTATTTTACTTATTTCTGCTCAAAAACATAGACTGTGGGTACTCGTTAGAACCGTCTCGCCGAGGCGGTTCTAACGAGTACCCACAATCTATGTTTTAGGCAGAAATATGAAAAATATCCGAATTTTTATCTGAAAGGTTTTCATTTTTTGGTGGTAAAGTTTTCAGCATATTTCAATAGGCATGTTTTCGTAATGTAAGACGATGACAGAAGCACAATGTGCATTAGTTGCAGTGCTATCGGGCATTTGCCCAAGAGGTGCTTCTATGATGAGCAAAGTGAAAATAATTATGGTTCGAGCCTAGAATTGTCGAAGTTATTTGTCATTTTGAATTTGCACTTAATTACTCGTAGTGCATGTATTTTGAGTTGGAATTATTCTGATGTTAACTATTATGTACAATAAACATTCTGATGGATCAGTGACGTAGAGAAATGCTTATTAAACGTTTAATTTAGAAAGAATGCACATTTTCACCTGGCACGACCAGTTTACATTACGTTTCAGTTATCTGTAAACATGTCTTTCCGGAAATGAACTAATGTTCGGACTTCCTCCTTATCCTAAAATGTGCCTTAACGTGAGAAAACGTACCGTCTGACATATGAGCCTGGCGAAGACTAAAATCAGACGGCGCACAAGCCCAGTCTGATCAGAGTCTTCTAACGAGGCGGTTCTAACGGGTACCGACAATCTGTGTTTTTGAGCAGAAATAAGAAAAATAATGTATACCCCTGTAAACCCCAGTTTTACTATATAAAAGTGGGGTTTAAGGGGGTCAAAATTACATAGGCATGTTTTCGTGATGCAAATTCAGCACACGGTAAATTGATGATATGTTTCCTATTTTTCCCAGAAAATAGGTTTTGACAGATGATGTTAATTGCATCAAAGCCTGTTTTCTTGGAAAAAAAAATCAGAAAAATATTTCGTCTGCTGAAAATTTTACTCAGCATGCTGAACGGTAACTTCAAAAGTTGCGGTACACAAGAGTAATATCGAAAACACGTTACAAAAACCCGTTTTCTAACAAACTGAACGCATTTCTTTGTTTTACATGTCAGTGGCTATCTTTCAAGATAAGACAATGTCAGGATAATGATGATTACAAAAACACGCCTATTTAAATATACAGAAAATTTCACCTCCAAAAACTGAAAATTTTCAGATAAAAAACTCTGATATTTTTCGTATTTCTGCTCAAAACATAGATTGAAAGTACTCGTTAGAACCGCCTAGGCGGTTCTAACGAGTACCAACAATTTATATTTTTGAGTAGAAATAAGAAAACCCCTGTATACCCCTGTAAACCCCAATTTTACTATATATATAAAAGTGAGGTTTAAGGGGGTCAAAATTATATAGGTATGTTTTCGTGCTGACTAACAAAGCGCCTTGTAGCATCAGCAAGCACTTTTGAGCTACACATTGTTGCATGGCCATTTGCCACAAAGCACTCGAAAATTGAAAAAAAAAACAAAAAAAAAAAAACAAAAAAAAAAAACACGCTATTCAACATTTTAAAGCCTTCTGTCACCTGTAGTGTCGCCATTTTGTTGCGTTTCGCTGCTATGCAACGGTCCGCTTCAAAAGCGCGTTATGCGAGACAGGTTCGATTACACCACGTGGCGTCAGCAAGCGCTTTTAACTCCTTTGGTGCCTAACATTTGTCGTCTGCTTTTTATTTTTTTTAACAAACTATCGCTTGGAGAGAAGGTTATATGTAAAGTTAAAAGACTAAATGTCAAACAGCGTAGATAAATGAGCCGTCTCATCTGGATCTATGCTGTTTGCAAAAGCCTATTATTATCGCCTGTGGCAGTGAATGAGTTAAGCAACACGCCGTGACATATCCATTTGTCAGAAAGCGCTCTGTGGCGTTAGCCTTAAGCACCTCTTCCAAGTTTTCTGGAAAAAAATATTATCAACTTATCGTATGCTAAATTTATTACCCAGCACGCAAAACGTTAAGCGAAGCTCCGCCTCCTATCTGACTTGTTTGTTGACTTTGGTTTAAAACTGCTGTTATATCAGTATTATATCATTTATATTAACACCATTAGTGTGGACTATTTGCATATGATTTCTATTGACACTCTGCATGCTGGGTAAAAAGAAAAAAAAGATCAACAGACGATATTTTGATAGAAATTTCATTTTTTTATTCTTTTTTGCAGGAATTTGGCAATGACATTTCATGCAGATTGTCTCCTCAGGATGTGTCCTTAGGAGAAATCCTGCTAAAATGTCAAAGCCTATTTTCTGTGGAAAATATAAAAAATACTCATTACGAAAACGAGCCTATTCAAATATATAGAACATTTCATCTCCAAAAACTGTAAATTTTCAGAAAAAAAAAATCTGATATTTTTCTTATTTCTGCTCAAAACGTGTGCCCACAATCTATGTTTTAGAGCAGAAATAAGAAAAATAATGTATAACCCTGTAAACCCCAGTTTTACTATATAAAAGTGGGATTTAAGGGGGTCAAAATTATATAGGTATGTTTTCGTGATGATCAATTTATCGTGAACCGACTCCTCATTTACAGAATACCCATAATGGAATTTAAATCATTCATGTTTGCATCGGTTTGTCAATGGTTTCTTGCTTTGTGCAATGGCAATTATTTCGATGTTTTGAAAATAGACATTAACGACGTTGTATCTCCAATCACAGAAAATAAGAAAAGCGCAAAGAGTCTTTTAGACTGCACGAGGCATTGTGCAAAGGCAGAGTCTTGTAAATCGGTTTTATACGGCGAAATTGGAGGGGAATGCCAACTACACTCTAACTTGGTGGTTCTGAGGGCTTCTGCTGAAATCCCTTCCTTGGCATCCTATTACGTATTTGTGCAAGTGAGACAGGTAGGCAATTCCATTATTGCATCACGAAAACATGCCTATATAATTTTGACCCCCCTTAAACCCCACTTTTATATATTAAAACTGGGGTTCACGGGGGTATACATTAGTTTTGCTCAAAAACATAGATTGTGGGTATTCGTTAGAACCGCCTCGGTGAGGCGGTTCTAACGAGTACCACAATTTATGTTTGTGAGGCTGGTTCTAACGAGTAACCACAATCTATGTTTTGAGCAGAAATATGAAAAAATATCAGAATTTTTATCTGAAAACTTTCAGTTTTTTGGTGGTGCAATTTTCAATATATTTGAATAGGCGTGTTCTCGTAATGAATATTAACGCCAAGCAAGCTCCATAGGGAATCTTAGCAAACAGTGTAGTATCAGATCAGACATCACAGGACGTTACATTAAAACAGGGTCTACACTGTTATCAACTTGCACTAACCAGCAAACGAGAAAGGTAATTTCTATATAACATCTTTAAAACAAATAATGGATCATTCCGACTTGAACGATGGAAGAGTCCACAAAAGATGCATATCTCACACGCACCCAGCAACATCCCTCCCCAACCCACAAATAAAAAGACAAAAGGATTTGTTTTATGTTTTTCAAACCGAAATTTCATGAATTGTTTTTATAGGTATGAATAACAGTGTAGAGGAAGATAGGCGTCGACGTCTATTTTTTTTATTTTGAAATGAATAAATAAATAAATAAATAAACAAACAAACAAAAAAATACCAGTTTTCTCTGATGAATCATGAAGATTTTATGATTTTCCGATGTTTTATGGGATTATAATGAATATTATCGCCTCGTCAAAACCGAAGAGATGACAGTCTTTGAAAAAGACCTCACGCCAGAAACGATTGAAACAAATGTTCCATTTTATTTAATGAAAAATATAGTTTTTGCTATTATCTGACAAAAGCTGAAGTTCCTGAATATCAACAGAATCGTCTCGTTTGGCGGACGATTCTGAGCCGAAGGGATCCGTGATAGTCGTAAATTTTCATTGACTCACAAGTACCTGGATTCATAAATCAAAATATTCTCATATATACGTGTTATTAATATGACAAGGCAAAACACTATGTGCCACGGGAATGTTCAGAAGTATTTTCCCAGCCTGCACCCCACCAGTGCTGTCAGTGCTTTGATTGGAGATGTCTCCGCAACTTTTAACCTGGGCAGCTATATATACATATATATAAATTTTATGAGCCAAAACGTGAAAACGTACCTTCTGGCATCCGCGCAGTCTGATCAGAATCTTCGGTGTCCGAATGAAGAAACCTTGCATCCTCGGCTATCCAAAATGCGCATGGTGAGATTTCTGATCAGACTGCGCGGATGCCAGAAGGAACATCAGATTAAAGTTTAAGCTTTCAACTTTGGAACTCTTCTGATGTGCTTGCGCAACATTCGGCACGTTGGGGATTTAACAAACAAAACTGTTTATTTCATCTCTGAGGGTTTTAACACAGCCATAAAAAGAAAACTTTCATTTATTCAGAATTCAAAAAAAAAATCACCTCATTCATCACATTGCAAAAAATCACCTTATTCATCACATTGCAAAAGGGGAAAACGGGAGACGGGGAGCGGGACGTGTGTGTCAGAAAGTATGAAACAGTACATATAATACGCAAACAAATTAGTGATCCACAGAAAATAATATTTGAAACTTTGACACAAGCTGTTTTGCGGTTAACTTTTCAGACACGTTTGTGGTTTGAAGGAGATACAACGACGACGCCTGCAACGTCACAAGTTACAACTACGACGGCTCTTACATCAACGTCGACGACGGCGACGCCACAAGTAACTACGACAATGTCAGCAGTTACTACTGATCCCTGTGCAGGTATGTAGAACCGGTGCCCTTCTCATGTAAACAGCAACGTCAGAAAATGTACCTGCGGACATGTGCGCTCAGTGAAGATTCAGATCAGCCTGTGCATTTGCAGAATGCGCAGGCTGATCATATTCTTCACTGTGTGCACTTTGGATAGCCAAGGATGCAAAGTTTCTTCAAACGGACAACGAACACTCGGATTAGACTGCGCAGATGCGCATGCTGATTTGAGTCTTCGTTGGTGGCACATACTAAAAAGGTACGTTTTCTCACGTTACTACTCATATCTTAACCTTTGTCATGCTGAATAAATTAAGAAGCCACGCCTACTTCCAATTTTCAGCCAATCAGATTACTTGATCCAGGTTGTTGATACAAATTCACATTCTTAATGGCAAACAGTGCAGATCCAGATCAGTTGGCTTCTTCAGAAGCCAACTGGTCTGGATCTTCACTGTTTGTCAAGGCAGGGTATATCCGGGTTCAGCATGACTAGGGTTCAGGCAAACAGTGTAAAAAATAAACATGTACACTATCACTTCTTATTGCTCACGCATGTCTGTCCGATCATACAGAGTAAACAGTGTCGATGATGCAGGGTGTAGGACCTTGCAATGTTTAGCCGAGCGGAAAATTCCGTAGAGACATTTTAGTTCTCTCAGTAGAAGACAAGTCTGATATTTCTATTATACTACGAATGTTTTATAACATTCCATAAAACCTCTTTATTTCATCAGAAACACTTTATAACACGTTGTAACTATTGGGGTCCAAAGCAAAAATCGCGTTAGCTTAACAAGCGTGATGTATCCAAATACAAATGTATAGATCATATAGAAAAAGTCATTTCTATATTTACTACATTTTCTATATAATCTTTACACTTTTGAAATTCTTAAATTTTCATTTTTTTATTTAATACATACATTTTTGTTTTGTTACAACGCTTGTGGGGTTCATCTTTAAACAGTCTTATATCCGAAACAGTCTTATAATGAGCCGTCTAATAACAGGGTTCCAGTGTATTTTACATAGGACATTACGAAAACACGCCTATTCAAATATACTGAAAACTTTACCACAAAAAAAAAAAAAAAAAAAAAAAAAAAATGAAAATTTTCCGATACAAAATTCTGTTTTTCATATTTCTGCTCAAAACATAGATTTTGGGTACTCGTTAGAACCGCCTCGCCGAGGCGGTTCTAACAAATACCCACAATCAGTGTTTGAGCAGAAATAAGAAAAATAATGTATACCCCTGTAAACCCCAGTTTTACTATATAAAAGTGGGGTTTAAGGGGGTCAAAATTATATAGGTATGTTTCCGTGATGACTTATCAGGGTTCAGCAGGACAAGGGTTAAATTTGGGGGTCATTTTATCGGGCATTAAGCAAAAAATGCTAAAATAAAACTCAACCAATATTCCATTTTCAATGAATGTATGTAATGTGGCATACATCTAAAAGTACCGTATTCGACCTAATTACCGCACTGTGTGCTTAGGTTTTTCAAAATTACTGGGAACACTCATTTGTGGTAAAGTATGTATCTACTTACTAAGGATACACTATAAAAAAGATCAGAAAAAGGACTTATTTGATGATGATTATGTGACTGTTTCTGATTTTCTTTATAAAGGCATATGTTGTGGGCACTCATTTGAATTGCATTGACAAGTTGATGCAATTCATATGAGTACCCACAACATATGCTTTTAAAAAGAAGTAAAGAAAAATTACACTGGCTGTAATCTGAAGACTACGGAATTTCTCGACTGTGCACTTATAGGGGTATGTGCAGTAATTAGATCGAATACGGTATAAATGCATCAAAATTAAAATTTGCAAACAAGCCCTTCCTTTCAGGCTGCCAAATTTTGATGCCACTGGTATACAGTGTTTATAAAAGTAGGGGTTTAAGGGGGTCAAAATTTTATTTGTATATAGGCATGTTTTCGTGATGAAGTTACGTTTAACCTTTGCCGCTCTAGGGGAAAATTCAGCAGACCACTAATTAGTTACATGTTTCCCAGGAAATGGGATTTGAAATTTCATTTACATCGTCCCGTCGAATCCTACTTTTGGGAAATTTAAGAATGCCGTCTCTTGATTTTTTTTTCTGTATGTAAGCGTTAACATATCGCGCGAACGGTGTCCCGCTGTGTCAATTTGCTTAAATTGTCTTTTTTTCTGGGACAAACTTTCAAAAATTCTGCTGAGATTTTCATCACGCAAACATGCCTATATAATTTTGACCGCCTTAAACCCCACTTTTATATAGTAAAAACTGGGGTTTACAGGGGTATACATTATTTTTCTCATAATGCTATAAAACATAGATTGTAGGTACTCGTTATCTGATTCAAGAAGGGCAGTTGTCAGTTTCTGGCGAAAGAATGTGCACAATACTGGTTAACCGCTTAGAGGACTAAGCCTGCCCAGTAAACGTGTGGTTAGGTAAACTGACCGCGCTCGACATGACCCCATTGGGTTGACTGGGCCGTAAAACCTCAACACAAACAAAGGTACTCGTTAGAACCACATCGCCGAGGCGGTTCTAACGAGTACCTACAATCTATGTTTTGTGCAGGAATATGGAAAATATCAGAATTTTTTATCTGAAAATTTTCCTTTTTTGGTTGTAAAATTTTCAATATATTTGAATAGGCATGTTTTCGTAATGTTATCCAGAATGCAAAGTGTTTCCATTGTCACCACAATCGGCCGGCAACAGCTTTTCAAATACCGTAATCTCCGCTAAATTTTAGGAAAATTATTATTATTGTTACTTTCATTATTATTAGCTTATTATTGGTATACTGTTATTATTCATTACGAAAACATGCCTATTCAAATATATTGAAAACTTTACAACCAAAAAATGAAAATTTTCAGATAAAAAATTCTGATGTTTTTCATATTTCTGCTCAAAACATACATTGTGGGTACTCGTTAGAACCGCTTCAACGAGGCGGTTCTAACGAGTACCCACAATCAACGTTTTGAGCAGATATAAGAAAAATAATGTATACCCCTGGAAACCCCAGTTTTACTATTTAAAAGTGGGGGTTAAGTGGGTCAAAATTATATAGGCATGTTTTCGTGATATGTTACAATTTTTTCAGACTGTTCGGAAATTGGTGACACATTTTCGCTCGTTCCGGACAGAGATATACATGGATCTGACATAACATTATATGGTCTAACGGTCGAAGACTGCTTCGAAGCATGCATCGATGAAACTGCCTTCACGTGTCTGAGTATAGATTATTTCTCCTCAGTTCAAGGATGTCAACTGAATTCTGCAAATTTTTGTACGAAAACTCTTTACACATCATATGGTACGTCTCATTACAAAAGAGAATGCGATCAGGATTAACAAAACATCTTTCAGGGGCGATCCAGTATGATTTTTGAGGGGGTGGGGAGAGGTGTCGATTACCGTACTTACTCTACGTATTCGGGGACAGGCCTGAGCAAACGGTGTAGCCCCAGATCAGACGCCCCAGAACGAGGCGTCTGATCTGGGTCAACATTATTTGCCACTCATCCAGCAATTTTACATACATTTATTGGTTGTTAAATGGACTTGTTGAAGAGACGTATAAGGTAAAGAGAAAGTAGTGTTAATATTAAAGGTAAATACAGTATCCCAAATTTATCAAATTTATCCAAGATTTATCCGAATTTCTCGGAAAAGGCGATTTTTAGTCAAAGAGGACATGGATACGAGTGCTGAGCCATGGTATTATAAACATTATATAATAATTAATTATAATAATTAATATAATATAATATATGGCCTTAACTTTAACTGCAGCGCATTAACACCCAATATGACCTTTACCGTATATACCCTAAGTAAAACTGAGCTATGATATGGGTACTGAGCCCTGGTATCATTCTTAACATTTATAAGCAAGGACATTGGTCTTAACCAAATTGACCAAAACTGCAGTTCCTTAACATTCAGTATATGACCTTTACCCTATTTACCGTAAGTAATGAACACCCTATCCCCTTACAAAGAGCTGCAACGTGGGAAAACGTACTTTCTGACATGCGCACCCAACAGAGACTCAAATCAGACTGCTCATTCGATCGCGCAATTATGTCTGGGTCTTCGTTGTCAACATAAAGAAACTTTCCGTCCTTGGCTATCCAAAATGAGCCTAGAAAAGATTATGATCAGACCACGAATACACAGGCTAATCTGAATCTTAGCTGAGCCGCGCATCACGGAAACATGCCTATATAATTTTGACCCCTTTAAACCCCACTTTTATATAGTAAAACTGGGGTTCTAACGAGTAATCACAATCCATGTTTTGAGCAGAAATATGAAAAATATCAGAGTTTTTCATCTGAAAATTTTCAGTTTTTGGAGGTGAAATTTTCTATATATTTGAATAGGCGAGTTTTCGTAATGGCATGTCAAAAGGTACGTTTTCTGACTTTCGGGTTCATTTAATCTCCACCCTGTTCCAGTCGAAATAAGCTGGCGCAACTTAAGGACTTCCTAGAGAAATAACTCTTCAGTTGGAAATGATGCTTTCCGTTTCTTTTGGGGGCTACTCTTAAAGGATAAAAATTGTTGCAATTTAAGGGGAATGGAAATTCCTCCGAGGTGAAATAACTGACATCTCTCTATTCACTGGGGGTATTCTTGTAGGAAGAATTTCGTCCCTCTGGAGCAAATTTCCTGCACGTTTGAAAAGTTTTACATGTACATACGGGTGGCAATAAAACTTGTCTCGGTTTGCACAATTGCGTAGTTCAGTGGCGTAACCAGTGGCAGAACGGAATATTTTTTTATTCAGGAAAAATCTTGAAAAAAAAAAAATATCTTTAGTATCGCTTCCAAACAGGAGCTACTCTGAAATTAAAGAATTTGCTCCCACAGGGAGCAAATTCTTTCTTTTGAGAGTAGCCTCTATACTCGTATCTCGGAAGAGCAAAAGCGTTTCCTTTAAGAGTAGTCCCTATATCGGAAGGGATAGAGTCTTTCCTTTAAGAGTAGCCCCTATATCGGAAGGGATAGAGTATTTCCTTTAAGAGTAGCCTCTATATCAGAAGGGATGGAGTCTTTCCTCTAAGAGTAGCCTCTAAATCGGAAGGGATAGTGTCTTTCCTTCATGAGTAGCCTCTATATCGGAAGGGACAGAGTCTTACCTTTATGAGTAGCCTCTCTATCGGAAGGCGTAGTATCTTTCCTTTACGAGTAGCCTCTCTATCGGAAGGGATAGCGTCTTTCCTTTATAAATAGCCTCTATATCGGAAGAGATAGAGTCTTTTCTTCATGAGTAGCCTCTATATCGGAAGGGATAGAGTCTTTCTTTTATGAGTAGCCTCTCTATCGGAAAGGATAGAGTATTTCCTTCATGTGTAGCCTCTATATCGGAAGTGATAGAGTCTTTCCTTGAAGAGTAGCCTTTATATCTGAAGAGATAGAGTCTTCCCTTCATGAGCAGCCTCTATATCGAAAGGAATAGAGTCTTTCCTCTAAGAGTAGCCTCTATATCGGAAGGGATAGAGTCTTTCCTTCACGAGTAGCCTCTATATCGGAAGGGACAGTCTTACCTTTAAGAGTAGCCTCTCTATCTGAAGGCATAGTATCTTTCCTTTAAGAGTAGCCTCTTTATCGGAAGGGATAGCGTCTGTCCTTTATGAATAGCCTCTTTATCGGAAGGGATAGAGTCTTTCCTTCATGAGTAGCCTCTATATCGGAAGGGATAGTGTCTTTTCTTTAAGAGTAGCCTCTCTATCGGAAGGGATAGTCTTTCCTTTAAGAGTAGCCTCTATATCGGAAGAGTAGCCTCTATATCGGAAGGGATAGAGTCTTACCTTTAAGAGTAGCCTCTCTATCGGAAGGTGTAGAATCTTTCCTTTAAAGTAGCCTCTATATCGGAAGAGATAGAGTCTTTCCTTTACGAGTAGCCTCTATATCGGAAGGGATAGAGTATTTCCTTTATGAGTAGCCTCTATATCGGAAGGGATAGTCTTTTCTTTAAGAGTAGCCTCTATATTGGAAGGGATAGAGTCTTTCCTTTAAGAGTAGCCTCAATATCGGAAGGGACAGAGTCTTTCCTTTAAGAGTAGCCTCTATATCGGAAGGGATAGAGTCTTTCCTTTAAATGTAGTCTCTATATCGGAAGGGATAGAGTCTTTCCTTTAAGAGATAATGGTAAATAAGCAAAATATTTGACGTTAAATGATGTCTCCTAATTGCAAATAATTAATAATGAGTGCTAGGCCTATGCATTTCATCTTAAGAGAAAAATGATATACTTTCAAGGAAGATAACTATTTTAAAACTGTTTTGGATTCCTTCTGAAAAAGGGTCTATGTTAAAAGAGAAGAACTTGTTCCCTTTGGGGAAGCAAACAAGAAGTCACAAAAGTAGTCTCAACGTTATTCTCCTATTTTAAGGTTTTGCAGACAGCTATTGAAAGAAATGCATCATTTGTTAAGATTTCAAGTGAGGCCCGCATTTTACCACTTCATAGAATGAAAAGAGGATCAGTTGGTCAGACATTCCCCAGACGTTTAAACGATGACAGTCATTTTCCGGGTCTTAAGGTGAAATGAGCCCATCTGAAATAATTTGAAAACAGAAAGTAGTCTAGCCGGTGCTGGGAGGTGCGCGCAATATTGCAAATTAATTAGTGTTCATAAATAGTTTCAATAAAACCGAGTCTGCTATTTTCTTGTTCATGAACAGATTAAATAAAATTCTGCTATTTTCTTTATTTCTTTTTTTGTGTTGCTTTCAAAGGGTCCTTTTTTTTAAACATTTGAAAACGGAGTACAATAAATATATAAAACATTAATGATTGTTTCTTCTTATTTAGATATAGACAGATACATTTGCAAACAGTTTAGATCCAGATGAGACGGCTCATAATGAGCCGTCTCATCTGGATCTGCACTGTTTGCTATTCTGTTCTTGATTTACAACCGTCTACACCTTGAGCAACAATGGATATGTCCAAATTCAGATGGAATTGTCTGTTTAAGAAGCTCAAGGTTGAAGGCAATAAACCAAAAATAAACCATGCCATGAAGCTCAAATTCTTCTTATAAAAATTATAATAAAATAAAACAAATCGCCAGATAGAAAGGGATACCAGGTAAATATCTTTGTTTTCCTTATTTCTCCTCGAAAACATATATTGTAGGTACTCAGAAGAAGCGCCTCAGCGATCTGGCGCTATGAGAAAACGTGGACGGCTATTTCTAACCAATCAAGGTTAAATGGCGAAAATAGGTCTTCGGGCATTTATCAAAAGCGAAGGCCCAGATCACCTTCACTGTACGCTTACTGAATCATTGCCCACTGTAGTATATATCGATGTATAACAAAGGTCCTTATCAGGTTGTGCGGCTCGCTGGCTGATCTAGATCTTTTCTATTACGAGAACACCGCTATTTAAATAAACTGAAACTCTTATCACCAAAAACTGAAAATTTTCAGATAAAAAATTCTGATATTTTTTTCACGAAGGTGAAGTTGCTTTGATTTTTGTTTTCCACTTTTCGTTTTTCGCTTTCGTTTTTCGCTTTCGTTTTTCGCTTTTCGTTTTTCGACATTCGAACTGAGGCGGAACGTCGACGTTTAACATTCAAAATCCTATTTTGACATTCGCACTGAAGCTGAATATCTTATTTTGACATTCGGAAACCTGTTTCAAATTGACATTCAAATTGAGGCCGATATGTCGCGTCTTTTTTATTCGTTTTTCGTTTTTTTTTTTTTTTTTTTTTTTTTTTTTGTTTTTCGTTTCTCGCTTTTCGTTTTTCGCTGTTCGTTTTCGTTTTTCGACATTCAAGCTGATGCGGAAAATCAAAGTTTGACATTCAAAATCCTATTTTGACATTCACTTTGAGGAATATAGTATTTTGACATTCGGAACCCTATTTGACATTCGAATTAAGGCGAAATATCATATTTTGACATTTAAAAAAATATCTTGACATTCGAACTGAAGCCGAAAATCGTATATTGATATTCTAAATCGTATTTTTGACATTTGAACTAAGGCCGAATATCGTATTTTGACATTCTGAATCCTATTTTGACATGTGAATTAAGGCCGATTATCGTATTTTGATATTTTGACATGTGAAATCCTATTTTGACATTCGAACTGACGCCGAATATCGTATTTTTACATTCGAAATCTTATTTTGACATTCGAAATAAGACCAAATATCCTATTTTGACATTAGAAATCATATTTTAACATTCAAACTTAGGCCGAATATCGTATTTTGACATTCTAAATCCTATTTTTACATTCGAACTCAGACCGAATATCGTATTTTGACATTCAAAACCATATTTTGACATTCAAACTCAGGCGGTATATTATTTTGACATTCGAAATCCTATTTTGATATTCGAATTGAGGCAGAATGTCGTAGTTTGAAATTCGAAATCCTATTTTACATTTGAACTGAAGACGAATATCGTATTTTGACATTTGACATCCTACTTTGACATTCAACTGGAGGCCGAATATCCAATTTTGACATTCAAAATATATATATATATATATATATATATATATATATATATATATATATATATATATATATATATATATATATATATATATATATATATATATATATATTTTTTTTTTTGTAACGTTCGAACTGAGTCCGAATATCGTATTTCGACATTCGAAAACCTGTTTTGACATTCAAATCGAAGCCAAATAACGTTTTTTAACATTCGACACCCTATTTTAACATTCAAATTAAGGTCGATAAGGTCGATTGAGGTCGATATTTTGACATTCGAAATACTATTCTAACGTTCGAACTGAGGTCGAATATCATAGTTTGACATTCGATATCCTATTTTGACATTCGAAATGAAGCTGAATATCGTATTTTGACATTCAAAATCCTGTTTTGACATTCAAACTGAGGCGGAATATCGTATTTTGACATTCTTAATCCTATTTTGACATTCGAACTGAGGCAGAATATCCCTTTTTGAGAATAGAAACCCTATTTTGACATTAAAACTGAGGCAGAATATCATACTTTGACATTCAACATCCTATTTTGACATTCGAATTGAAGACGTATATCGTATTTTGACATTTAAAATGCTATTTTGACATTCAAACTGAGGCGGAATATCGTATTTTGACATGCAAAATTCTATTTTGACATTCAAACTCAAGCACAATATCGAATTTTGACATTCGACATTGGATCTAAGGCAAAATATCAGTTTTTGAAATTTAGAATCCTATTTTAACATTCTAACTGAGGCCGAATATCGTATTTTGACAGTCGAAATCGTGGTTTGATATTCGAACTGAGGCGGAATATTATATTTTGACATTCAAAATCATATTTTGACATTCGAACGGAAGCCTAATATCGTATATTGACATTCGAAATCCTATTTTTATATTCGAAATGATGGCGAATATCGTATTTTGACATTCAAAATCCTATTTTAACATTCAAACTGAGTCCGAATATCGTATTATGACATTCGAAATCCTATTTTGACATTCGAAACGAGGCCGAATTACATATTTTGACATTCTAGATCCTATTTTGACGTTCGAACTGAGGCGGAATATCGTATATTGACATTCAAAATCCTATTAAGACGCTCGAACTGATGCCGAATATCATATTTTGCCATTCGAAATCCTATTCTGACATTTGAATTCCTATTTAGAGATTCAATCTGAAGCCGCATATCGTATATGACATTCGAAATCCTATTCTGAGATTCGAATTAAGGCCAAATATCCTATTATGACATTCGGAATCCTATTTTAATATTCGAAATGAGGCCGCATATCTTATTTTGAGATTCGAAATATCATTTTGACATTCATACTAAGGCCGACTATCGAATTGTTACATTCCAAATCCTATTTTGACATTCGAACTGAAGCCGAATATCGTATTTTGACATTCGACATCCTATTTTGACATTCGAACGGAATCGAATATCGTATTTTGACATTCAAAATGCTATTTTGACTTTCGAACTGAGGTGGAATATTGTAATTTGACATTTGAAATCACATTTTGACATTCAATCTTAGGCCGAATATTGAATTGTGACATTCAAAATACATTCAAACTGAGGCCGACTATCGTAGTCTGAATGTTACAATAGGATTTCGAATTTCAAAATACGATATTCGGCTTCAGTTCGAATGTCAAAATAGCTTTTCGAATGTCAAAATACGATATTCAACTTCAGTTTGGATGTCAAATTAGGATTTCAAATGTATAAATACGACATTTGGTTTCAGTTCGCATGTCAAAATAGGACTTTGAATGTCAAAATTCGATATTCTGGTTGAATGTTAAAATAGGATTTCGAATGTCACAATAGAATATTCGGTCTCAACTCGAATGTGAAAATTGGATTTCGAATATCGAAATACGATATTCGGCATCAATTGGAATGTCAAAATACGATATTTGGCCTTAATTCGAATGTCAAAATAGGATTCTGAATGCCAAAACACGATATTCGGGCTTAGTTCGAATATCAAAATAAGATTTCGAATGTCAGAATACGATATTCGGCTTCAGTTCGACTATCAAAATAGGATTTCAAATGTCAAAATACAATATTCCGCCTCAGTTCGAATATCAAAATAGGGTTTTGAATGTCAAAATACAATATTCTGCCTCAAAGCGAATGTCAAAATAGGATTTTGAATCTTAAACTTCGACATTCAGGCACGGACAACGAATAGTGAAAACTAAAAGCGACAAAACAAAATATAAGATATTCAGCCTCAGTTAGAATGTCAAAAGAGGATTTCGAATGTCAAAATAAGATACTCTGCCTCAGTTCGATTGTTAAAATTGTATTTTGAATATCAAAATAGGATATTCGGTCTCAATTCAAATGTCAAAATAGGATTTCAAATGTCAAAATACGATATTCGGTATCAGTTCGAATGTCAAAATACGATATTCGGCCTATACTCCAATCTCAGAATAGGATTCAGAATGTCAAAATACGATATTCGCAATGCCTGATGGAAACTTCTGTCTGTTTACAACGGATACAGTATTTCTTGGTCATATTTATACAGAACAATCTTTCTAATTGAAGTATATTGACTACCAAATGGACCATAATTAACCCCGGAAAGCTGGACATTGGTCTATTTATTCAAACTGCCAATATATCGATAAACAAAAAAATCCCTGATCATTACGAAAACACGCCTATTCAAATATATAGAAAATTTCACCTCCGAAAACTGAAAATTTTCAGATAAAAAACTCTGATATTTTTCATATTTCTGCCCAAAACATACATTGTGGGTACTCTTTGGAACCGCCTCGGCGAGGCGGTTCTAACGAGTACCCACAATCTGTGTTTTTGAGCAGAAATAAGAAAAATAATGTATACCCCTGTAAACCCCAGTTTTACCATATAAAAGTGGGAGTTTAAGGGGGTAAAAATTATATGGGTATGTTTTCGTGATGGATACTGCGGACCTGCCTGATTTGCTCCCTCTAAAAAGGAATCTACTCTGTAAGGAATTAAATCCTCCCTCTAGGATAAACCGACCTAAGACAGGTTAAGCCGACCTCAGTTGCTCAGTCGAACGCGCGTCCGACTGGTGATCAGAAGCTCCCGGGTTCGATCCCCGCCGGGTCCGGCAACATTTTCTACAGTCATTCTCTCCCATCTGCCGATTCAAGGACTAGGTCTGCCTAGGAAAAAGGTGGTTAGGTAAACTGACCTGATCGACATGACCTTAATAGTGTTGACTGGGCCGTTAAACACCAAACCAACCAATTCTCTGGGAGCAAATTCTTTCCTCATATAGTAGACCGCTTTTTAAAAGAGCCAAACAATTTTGACAGCGTTTTCTCTCTTGAAAATGCATCTTAAAATAAAAAAAAGTCCATTTTATTTCACAATCGACTCTCGTTTCTCGAAGTCCAATGGACGCTCAGATATACTTCGAGATATCCGTACCCCGACATATCAGAATAGCAGAACTGAGGAAAAAATAAATCGAACAATCTCATTTCACAAATGCACAAATAAATATGTAATTTGACTCCTTAAGTTAGAGCTATACTGAAAATATTGTGGAAAAGAGGAGAAATTGCTCCTCTTTGGAGCAATTTCTCCTCTTTCCCACAATACTTTGTTACCTGTTGTTACATTTCCATTACCAAACAGGGACCCGATTTTCACTTCGAGATGTACGAAGCATCCTTGGCCCAGTTGTTCAAAGCATCGTTAGCTTAACGAGCTCGTTAAGGGTCATTTCGTTAACTGTTTTAGCGGATTCAATATACAATATTCTGATATTTTTGCTGAAAAAATGTGAGTAGCTTTTGCACTGCAAAAGCTACTCACATTTTTTTCAGCAGAAAATTTCAGAATATTTGCGTATCACTCAATGTAAATTTTAACGAATCGTTAACTAACGATGTCGTTAGCTTTGAACAACTGGGCCCCGATGCTTTAAGCATATTATAAAGGCACGGATCAGATTGTGTGAATGTGCAGGTTGAGCTGGACCTTTTGTCCGCATATATAATAGAGGGACATTTTCTCACTTTTATAAGCGTATTATCATTTGGCAATGCTTTTTTATGCCCCATGAAGGGATGGGGGCATATGTTTTTTCTTTGTTGTTCGTTCGTTCGTGCAGTTGTTCCCGGCGGTTACACTTTACCTTGTGTAGACGATGTACGTGAAAGCTAGGGCTAAGCTATGTGGCAGATTTATTGGGGCTGAAAGTTAGATCACCTTATCAACTTTTGAAAAAAAAAAAAAAAAAAAAAATCCAAAAAAAAAAAAAAAAAAAAAAAAAAAAAAAAAAAAACAACAAAAAAAACAACAACAAACAAACAAACAAAAAAACAACAAAAAAACAAACAAACAAACAAAAAACAATCAGGGTCCAGTTGTTCGAGCATCGTTAGCTTAACGAATTAACTGTTGTACATGTAGCTAAGGTATTTTCAAATATATTTGAATTTTTTTTTTTTGCTGCAAACTGTGAGTACCTTTTGCAGTGCAAAAGCTACTCACATTGGTTCAGTTAATATATAAATGTATTTGCCATATTTCAAAATAGAAATTTTAGCGTCGCGTTAGCTAACAAATTCGTTAAGTTTTGAACAACTGTTCATGAAAGAATTATGATCTTTTCAAATTTGGCATTTTGCAGGGACAAGCAAATAGCTGAAGACAAAGGGTTTTACAAACACATATTCTAGTCAAACTGAAAAAGTTGCAACATCAGAAAGCGTACCTTCGCACAACTGTGTCCAGCAAAGCTTCAGATCAGCCTGCGCAGAATCTTTCATAGATAAGAATCTTTCATAGGTGAATTTTGGATAACCAAGATGCAAAATGTTTACAACGAAGACTCTGATCAGACTGCGCGAATGCTGACATTACGAAAACACGCCTATTCAAATATATAGAAAATGTCACTTCTAAAAACTGAAAATTTTCAGATAAAAAGTTCTGATATTTCTGATATTCTTCATATTTCTGCTCAAAACATAAATTGTGTGTATTCGTTACAACCGCCTCGGCGAGGCGGTTCTAACGAGTACCTATAATCTATGTTTTTGAGCAGAAATAAGAAAAATAATGTATACCCCTGTAAACCCCAGTTTTACTATATAAAAGTGGGGTTTAAGGGGGTCAAATTTACATAGGCATGTTTTCGTGATGTTTTAGATAGCCAAGAATGCAAAATTTCTTCATGTTTGCAACGAAGACTCTGATCAGAGTGCGCGAAAGCGGATTTGATTTTTCGTTGGGCAAACATCAGAAGGTTATTTCCCACATTGGGGCTCAAATGTGAATCTTGGCGATGTCAAATGCGCAGCCATAAGCTAAAAAGGTTCCTTTTAACATATGTAAAATGCGTCGATTTAGATCATCCTTCGCATCCGTACAGTCTCAATAGGGTTTTCAAGGTTAACGAATACATCTGGTAGCTTTTCTGCTATTTTTGACAAGAGATGAAGGGTCAACTTTTGTGCCTTCTTGTTTTTTTTTTTTTTTTTTTTTTTTTTTTTGAAAAGGGGTCTACTCTAAAAGGAAGTACTTTGCTCCCCATGGTAGCAAATTCCTTCCTTTTAGAGGAGACCTCTTTCCAAAAAGGGAGCATGTCTTTCCTTTTAGTGTGGACCTCTTTTAGCTGAACAAGTGTAAGTCATCAGTTCCGCTTAATCTCCATCGATGCATTCTACAACAACTAATGATTCTGTAATTGTTACAAAGACTGATGGGATTGAGAGGGTGCAGAGCTGATCTGGGCTTTCACCATCGAGATAGGTCCCATAGACACCTTTCTGGGTGACGCGACACATTATTTCACATGTTTACATACATTTGTTGGAAGACTGAGGCTTTTCAACACTATTTGAACAGTAGTACGTTAACGCTTAGCATTCTGGATAAACTTTTCAGCAGACGACATATTGAATTACTTTCTTATTTTTCCCAGAAAACAAGATTTTAAATTTCATGCAAATTGTCTCCACTGAGGACAATTGGCATGAAATGTCAAATGCTGTTCTATGGGACAAAAATAAGAAAAATATCACCAATTTATCGTCTGCTAAATTAGCCCAGGTTGAGTCAACAGAATCACGCTACTCTTAAAAATTAACCCTGTTTAAATTACAAATATAAGAAAGCAAATATAAACTACCGGTATAAACTAAATATGACGTCGTCATGTGAACTTAGAAAACTCTCAGCACTTCCTAAATGGGTAAATCATACGATAACATGCCTATTAAAATATACTGAAAATTTTACCATAAAAAAAAAAAATAGATTATGGGTACTAGTTAGAACCGCCTCGACGAGGCGGTTCTAACAAGTACCCAAAATCCATGTTTTTGAGCAGAAATAAGAAAAATAATGTATACCCCTGTAAACCTCGGTTTTACTATATAAAATGGGGTTTAAGGGGGTTTAAATTATAAAGGCATGTTTTCGTGATTTATTTAGACAAATTGGCAACTTTCGTCATAATCCTTAGTACTGGGACAGATAGGGATGATAAAAAAGTATAGACCCAGATCAGAAGCCGCGTTCTGCGGCATCTGATCAGGTTCTGTACTGTTTTTCCTTCACCCTGCTTTTTAGACATGTCAATAGATAGTAACACGGACTTGTTCTAATTTAGGTGAAATATGATAAAATTTCCCAATATTTGGAGTAAATATTATTTCATTCTGAGCAAATAATGTAGCCCCAGATCAGACGCCATAGAACGCGGCGTCTGATCATGGTCTACAAAGTTTGCCACTCGTCTAGAAGTACAAAGCTGAGCAAACAATGTAGACCCAGATCAGACGCCGCGTTATGCGGCGTCTGATCTTGGTCTGCAATTATGTTTGACACTCTTCTAGAAGTACAGGGCTGTGCAAACAATGTGACCTCAGATTCAGATGCCGCAGAACGCGGCGTCTGATCAGGGTCTACAAAGTTTGCCACTCGTCCAGAAGTACTAGCCTGAGCAAACAATGTAAACCGAGATCAGACGCCACAGAACGCGGCGTCTGATCAGGGTCTTCTACAATGTTTCAGAAGTTTTAGACACATGGACAGGTATAATCCTTGTCCTGCTGAACCCGGATATACCCTGCCTTTGCAAACAGTGTAGATCCAGATCAGTTGAAGAAGCCAACTGATCTGGATCTGCACTATTTGTCATTCAGTATATGAATTTGTATGAACAACTAGGATCAAGTAATCTGATTGGCTGAAAATTAGAAATGGGTATGGCATCTTAATTTATTCAGCAGGACAAGGGTTAAAATGGACTTGCTCCATTTTTAGAAGTGTGGTGCGGAGTTAAGGCGTTCCAATCTATAGGTTAACCCATTAAAGACTGAAATAACTCTCCCACACTATACATTGGAAGAGCCCAGTTTCGATTTTAGGTATGTCAGGCTATATGATGTTGATACTCCTAAAGAAAAATGGTTGAACCATTTGCAAACAGTGGACCCAGATCAGACGCCGCGTTCTGTGGCGTCTGATGTGGGTCTTCACTGTTTGACAGTTATCCTTTTAGGGGTCTCCAGTCTTCAAAAGGTTAAATATGATATGGACAGTGTATAGGAGGGTCGTGCAAAAAGTTCTGTCACTAATAGACTTCCTTAGTTTTATCCCAGGTATATTTTAAAATGATTCACTGCACTTGAATGGTGTGTTGAATAGCTAACGATACACGTTTAGTTCGTACAAATTGCTTTCCAACAGACCGAGCTATTTCAAATTGAAATAGATGCAGTCATATACACTGACCAATTTACTTGTTACACTGGAACATGGACCAGAAGACGTACTTATTCGTACTTAGATTAAATGCTGCATTAGGCTTAATATAGATTCAAAGCAGATATTAAATGAATTGTGTGGTATATATTGACCTCCGACCATTTCAATGCGCACAGTTTTTAGGTGGGTTAAAGCTTTTAAACCTGTGAAATTTTCTGTTGAAGATGATACCCGTCCTGGAAGGCCTAAAACCTGTGTTACCAAGGCTAACATCGCTGCTGTAAAGAGTGTGGTCGAACAGGATGCGCGATTGTCTGTCAAAGATATAGCTAGTTGTACTGGCATATCAGAAGGCAGTGTGCAAACTGAAAAAGCGTTTGGACCTGAGAAAGGTTTGCAGGAGGTGGGTACCTCATTTGCTCACCGAGGAGCAAAAAACTCAACGCCTTAAATGTGCCCGGGAACTTTTGAAAACATTTAAAGGCTGTAATAGTCGGGTTATTTCTAGCTTTCTAACAGGTGATGAAACCTGTGTGCACATGTTTGAGCCACAAAGAAGGGCTGATGATAAGCAATTGAAGCGAAAAGATCAAAACGCCCTTGTATTGCCAAGAGAACCATAAGTTCGAAAAAGATGTTGTACGCGGAAGTTTCTTTAATTCAAGTGGGCCAGTCGTTCAAGTGCCTTATCCATCTAGTCATACAGTCACTGGCCGATTCTACAAGAATTCCGTACAGAAGAAAATGAAAGAGTTTTACAATAAGAAACGACCAAGCAAAGGATGGTCAGGAGTCCACCTTTTACATGACAACGCCTCCTCTCATAAGTGTGAGGTTGTTAAGTCTTTTTTGGCTTCTGAAAAGGTGAAAGTTTTAAACCATCCACCTTATTCAGCTGACCTGAGTCCCTGTGACTTCTTTTTATTTCCAAGGCTTAAGAAAAGTATACGTCTAGACGTTTTCTTGGCAGCGCTATTTATCAGTGTCTCCAACAGATACCAAAAGAAGACTATTTATCTGCTTTTCGCGACTGGGTAAAAAGGCTACAAAAATGTATTTCAGTAAAGGGGGAATACTTTGAAGGCTTATAATAAAAATATGTTTGATAAAACGTAGCACTGAAGTAATCCGAACCCAGTGACAAAACTTTTTGCAGGACCCTCGTGTTTTCTATGCAAGACCAATTCAAAACTCTCAGAAACAAATTCTACGCAAATCTGGATTTTGTGCTCTCTTGAAAGCAGCGGAGAAACACACACACACACACACACACACACACACACACACACACACACACACACACACACACACACACACACACACACACACACACAAAATACAACAACAACAACAACAACAACAACAAAAAAAACAAAAAAAAAAAAAAAACAAAAAAAAAAAAAAAAAAAAAACAAAAAAAAAAAAAACGAGTTCCTATAAACCTTTCATCCTTGAGTTTCTGAAATGGACTCTTCCATCTCTGAATTTGGACACATCGATAGTTGCAAATAGGGGTTTCGTTCAAAAATCAATAACATCGACTGTTGCGCAAACAGGGGTTTCAGTCGAAAACAATAACATCGATTGTTCCAAATAGGGGTTTGAGTCAAAAATCAATATCAGAATGGCAAACAAACGGTGTGGATCCTGATGACGAGACAAGTCGTCTCATCTGGATCTACACTGTTTGCAAATGTAGCCAATTGGGTTTATAGGGCTGAAAGGTTATGGTACTCTGTTGCCAGAGAAGGGAAGGAGTGATCGACAGACCAGTGGACACAGGCAGCAGTAATGATCTTTATCTTTCGCGGAAACCTGCAGAACATGTAATTTTAATCAACAAGTGCAAGCGCCCGACAAAACCTCCAGCAACACATGAACGACCAGCGAAAACTCTGATCAGACTGCGCTTCCGCGCAGTCTGATTAGAGTCTTCCTTGGTCGCATAATCCTTCTGCAGTCTTTGTGCGAAAACTCTAGCTATACTGGATGGGTGTGCAGGCTGACCTGAGTCTTTGCCGGTCGCATAGGTGTTTTGTAGGTTTTCTTGTGCGCCGAAGCACATGATATTCCATCAGCCGCTCAGATGCGCCAACGCTCCAGTAACTGGATTCTCACTGACTATGACTGAAAAGACAGACATTATGGCAGAGTAATGTTAAACTACAATGTTCCCTGCAATCAAAAAGGGTAATCAATGCTCCCTGCAATCAAAAAGGGAAATGTGTCTGGTAAAAGTTGCTGGACTGATCCGAAGGGTGGGATGGTGGTTGGGGATTGGGAAGTTGGGGGTTGTTCCTCTTTTCTTCCAAATGACCCTATGTAACAATAGACCAATAGAATTCACAAATATACACACAAGAAAAACAATGCACACACAAAAATAAAAACAACAACAAAAAAAACAAAAAAACAACAACAACAACAACAAAAAAACAACAAAAAAAACAAACAAACAAACAAAACAAAAACAGACAACATATATACTTCTTTCTTACATATTAGGCAAAACACACACACACACACACACACACACACACACACACACACACACACACACACACACACACACACAAAACAAACAATAAAAATAAACAAACAAAAAAAAACAACATCAAACAAACAAACAAAAAACAACAACCAACAAAAAACAACAATAAACAAAAAACAACAACAAAAACAAACAAACAAACAAAAGAACAACAACAACAACAACAAAACAAAAACTGATTAACATAATAGCAAAGTCACGATATATTACCATTTATATCCAGTTGATTCGTCTACTTTAACTGTTTGGGACCTGTTCATTTCAATGTAAGGAGTGTGTTGTTAGTTTTTATTGCTACCATGTTTGATCCAAATTTCTTGCGTCTGCTGGTCTAATGTTGGTCTGCACTGTTTGCCTATGTCCTTCAATATGACACTCGAAACAATTAAGTTAACTGCGAACTTTTTATTTTGAGGTAAGTGAACTGTAATACAAATCAGCGGGAAACTTACCGTGTTCGACCGTATTACCGCACATACCCCTATAAGCACATAGTCAAGCAATTCCATAGTCTTCAGATTACAGCCAGTGTACTTTTTTGTCTGTTTCCTTATAAAGGCATATGTTGTGGGTACCCATTTGAATTGCATCGCTTTTTTTTTTAGTGTACCCTTAGTATAGGTGGATACATATTTTACCACAAGTTTTCCCAGTAGTCTTGAAAAACCTCAGCGCTTTCTACAAAGTGCCTATTTTATCAACAAAGAAGAACCTTTACAACTTGTGACGTAATTTCTTATTATTCATTTTTTTTCTAAAGAAAGTGCGTGCAATATATATGTAGACTGAGCAACGCAAAGTGAAAGCTAAGCCCAGACCAGCGCCGTCTTATAAGGAACTTCGCTGTTAGCATATTGCATATAACATACGGATCGTTTTGATTTGAAAATTGTCCAATCTCATATGCGAACAACTAGGCCCAAGAGCGCACAAACAATTGCGTGATTAAATAATGCAGTGGCGTGTAATGAGGTTTTGAAAAGCTAAACCAAAGTACCTTTCGTGCCATTTATCTCTTTTTAACGTAAAATAATCGGATTGAAGTCGGTGGCTAGGTCAAAGGTTTGTTTGTGTGCATTGGATGGTTAGACGCACCATAATTTGGGATGTTTGTACGTCCTCATCTAAGTAATTCAAGAGTTCTTATCCTACATGATCAGCCCCAGTACCTATCAAATTGCAAAAAAAATCTACTATTCTTCGACACGTATCTTTTTTTGTTTTGAAGATTCTTCTTGTTATAGGAATGATTATATTTTTGTGGAGTTTATCGATGTGCTAATAATCCATTCCTTATAATTCCAGCTTTGTCATCAAACTATTATATATGTTGCCAAAATATGTCAATCTTTTGGGATGGCGTAAAGAAAACGAGATCCACCAGATTCTCGCTCTGGGCCCAGTTGTTCAAAGCGTCGTTAACTTAACGAGCTCGGTAAGGGTCATTTCGTTAACTGTTTTAACGGATTCAATATACAATATTCTGATATTTTTTGCTGAAAAAAAATGTAAGTAGCTTTTCACATTTTTTCAGCAAAAACTTTCAGCATATTTGCGTATCACTTGATTAAAATTTTAATACAGCGTTAACTAACGACATCGTTAAGTTTGAACAACTGGGCCCTGGACTTTAATGACGTGAAAAATGTTTTCTTCAATCAATCAAATTGCGTGAAATATGTGTAAAGATGAGGAACTGGAATTACGAGGGAAAGTCAATAAGTAACCAGCCCATCCCATTTCCAATTGTCCGAGACACCCAAGATTGTCATGCCTTGTTTCAATACATGTTTTAGACCTGAGGGCAAAATTGCACGCTTATCGTATCATTCACTCATATTAAATGTCAAACATGGCTAGCGATGCAAAAGTAAGCTTTTCGTCAAAAGTTGAGTACCATGCTGTAATTCAGTACTTGTATTTGAAAGGGAAAACAGGTCAGGAAATACATTGCGAGTTGACCAATGTTTATGGGTCTTCTGCACCATCGTATGCACAAGTTAAATTCTGGGTTGGGGAATTCAAACGCACTAGAACGTCTTTAGAAGACGAAATCAGATCTGGACGCCCATCAGATGCCACCGATGAAGAAATGTGTAACAAAGTACGGGATCTGGTGTACTCTGATAGGCGAATAAAGGTGGAAGAAATAGCGAATGCATTACACATCTCACATGATAGCGTTTCAACAACTTTACATGATCGCTTGGGTATGCACAAGCTGACAGCCCGTTGGGTCCCAAAATCCCTTAGCGACGAGCAAATGGGCAACCAGAGCATCAGTATACAGCGCATTGTTGAAGCGGTTTAGGTAAAAAAAAAGTACACTTTTCGATGCCAATACAAAATCATAATCATAAATCATAATAAATTATAAGTTTAGAAGTTAGGCTACAGTGCCAGTAGACATGTCTTAAAATCTTTTACTGTCTTTGATGTACGCTTGCACAGCCTCGAATATACGGACATTTCTTTGAAATGGTAAATCATTGTTTCCATGGAACAAACAGTCAATAGTTACCCTACAAAACTGAGAAACAGTACGAATTAGTTCCGCTCGTTGGATTTTGTAAACTGTGCAAAAAGTAGTGTTCTGCGTTTTCTACCTCTCCGCATTGACAGCGGTGAGGCTACAATATTTGGTGCTGGTGAGTACGAGGCAAAAAGAATCAACAAAGCCGAGCAGAAACGTGGTCAACGGAAAGCCAGAGTTAAGGTATTACCAAAAGAGCTTTCTTCCTTAGACCTCTCCTGTTCTATCTGCAACAGGCAGTTTAGAGCTAAGATTGGTCTCATCAGCCATCTTAGAACACACAAGCAATAACCCTTCATGCATTTGATCAGGATTGGTCATTGTCAGTAATGACAGACGAACGACACAATCAGGAAGTTTTCGAATTAACCAATTACAAAATATATGTAGGATGTTTTGAATAATATCTACATTCGTCAATAAGTTTTTTAAAAAATCATGATGATTTTTTGTTGTTTTGTTAATGTTGACTTTATCTGAAAATCGTCAATATGATCCAGGATTTAGTTTGAACGAACTTATTTAAAAATATACGCATATTGAATGATATCTAAATGGATGCATTCCAAAGAATGGTTGTTTTTTTGTTCTCTTGTTAATATTAACGATATAAGGAAGAAAGTTTATTTCATGCGTATCGTGGGTAATTAGCCCATTATAGCATAAGCGAACAGGGATGTCCCAACTGAGCCTACGAATTTTAGCAGTCTGATTATGGTCTTCTCAGTTCGTCAGTATTCTACAAAATGCTGTGAATCGTTAAGCGGCGAGTAAAGTCTAGATGAGGGTACGCGAATGCGCATGCTGATCAGGTTATGCCTGCATAAGCGATAAAGACCCTTTTCTCGTGTTGCTCCATATATTCATTACGAAAACACGCCTATTGAAATATATTGGAAATTTTATTGGAAGAAAAAGGATAATTTTCAGATAAAAAATTCTGATATTATTCACATTCCTGCTCAAAGCATAGATTGTGGGCACTCGTTAGAACCGCCTCGCCGAGGCGGTTCTAACGAGTACCCACAATCTATGTTTTTAAGCAGAAACAAGAAAATAATGTATACCCCTGTAAACCCCAGTTTTACTATATAAAAGAGGGGTTTAAGTTGGTCAAAATTATATAGGTATGTTTTCGTGATGACTCGTGTCGGTCCACATATTGCATTTCAAATGCAAAATGTAGCGCAACTCGGGAAAAGGGCCTATATCGAATATGACCTGAAACGTTAGAAAATGATATTCGACCAGCGAAAACACAGATTAGCATGCGCAAACACGCAATTTTCGCTGTCTGTGTGCTAAAGCCGCATTTCACTGGCTAAGTGTATATCTACAATGCGGTCAGAAAATACTTGATCAGACTGCGCGGATACCATCACGAAAACATACCTATATAATTTTGACCCCCCTTAAACCCCACTTTTATAAAGTAAAATTTGGGTTTAAAGGGTATACATTATTTTTCTTATTTCTGCTCTAAGTCAAAGATTGTGGGTAATCGTTAGAACCGCCTCGGTGAGGCGGTTCTAACGAGTACCCCAAATCTATGTTTTGAGCAGAAAGGTGAAAAATACCAGAGTTTGTATCCGAAAACTTTCAGCTTTGGTGGTGAAATTTTCAATATATTTGAATAGTCGTAATGCGTAAGCTAATCTGAGTTCGCAATCTGGGCCCAGTTGTTTAAAGCTAACGATGTCGTTAGTTAACGATTCGTTAAAATTTACACCGAGTGATACGCAAATATGCTGAAACTTTTTGCTGAAAAAATGTGAGTAGCTTTTGCAATGCAAAAGCTACTCACATTTTTTCAGCAAAAAATATCAGAATATTGTATATTGAATCGGTTAAAACAGTTAATGAAATGACCCTTAACGAGCTCGTTAAGCTAACGACGCTTTGAACAACTGGGCCCAGCACATCAGGTAAGGTTCGTTTCTCATGTAGAGGCTTATGTGAAACTAGTCAGGCAGAAAAGTAATGCAATGCTAATGCGAACAATAAAGGCCCTGATCAACTCGCACAAACGCGCATTAATATTTCACTAGATGTACTTACAGTACCCGATTGTACTGTAACTAAACAACGACTGCGCAAATAAGATGGAAGGAATGCGCAGGTTAATCTGGGCATTCGCTTTGTATGAAATTGTAAAGACTATTTTACTTAACGGTTCATATTTAACAAAATAAAATATTTAAGATAAACGCATAATACATATTTTTTTCAATACGTAATAGACGAGCATTGTGTAGCAATTTGATAGAAAAAACCTGACATTATATTACAGGGCGTTTAGTTAGTACGCGTGTAAAGAAATCCGGTCATAACCCAGGAACACAACCAACATTTAAACACTAAGGAATCTTCGTTGAAACTAAGGGTTTTCAACGCTGTTTGGCCGATGGAGTTTATGTTAATTTAGTTTGTTAGTTTTCGTAGTGTATGAGGTATAGTTCCTTTGTTATTATTTTAAATATGATTTGTTTCGTTTATATAGCTTTCTTTCTTTCTTTTTTTCTTTCTTTCTCAAGGTGATCTATTTTGATAGGCCAGTTGTCCGTCGACCGTCGCCTGTCCGTCGTCTGTTAGCATTTGACATCCGATCCTCCTAAACAATTGAGAAAATTTAAACCAAATTACACAGGAATGATCCTTGGATGATACTGACTAAAAGTTGTTCAAAGATTTGGAATCCTTGCAGGATTCTGACAAAAAAAAACAACAACAAAAAACAAACAAATAAAAAAAAAAAAAAAAAAAAAAAAAAAAAAAAAAAACAACAACAACAAAAAAAAAAAAACAACAACAACAAATCGTCTTGTCAGAAACCGCTGGACCGATTTCAATATAATTTGGCAGATATGTTCCTTTGGTGACCCTCTAACAAGATTGTTTAAGCCACCATGATTCGTCAAAAAAGACATGGCCGCCAGGGACCGGGGCTTATTTTCCCCTGCATGTCTATATAGAAAAGTCTTCTTGTCAGAGACCACTAGACCGACTTGAATATAATTTGGCAGAAATGTTTCTTTGGTGACCATGTACCAATTTTTTTCAAGCTGTAATGATTTATCAAAAACATGGCCGCCGGGGTAGTGGAGGTGGTGATGGTGGTGGTGTTGTGTGTGTGTAGAGGCGGAGGGGGGGAGGGGAGGTGCAGGATGCAGCGCGGGGGCGGGCGGGGGGAGGGGGGGGTGGGGGCGTGAGGCGCGGGGGGGGGGGTGAAGCTTATTTCCCCTCTATTTCTATATAGAAAACTTTAAAAATATTCTTGTCAGAAATAATTTTCTAGTGACCCTGTACCAAGATTTTTCAAAGCCGTGATGATTTGTTTAAAAAAAAATGGCCGCAAGGGGCATGGCTTATTTTCTCTATATATCTATATAAAATACTTTAAAAATTCTTCTTGTCAGTAACCAGAAAACCGATATCCTTTGGTAACCTTATGCCAAGATTGATCAAGCTGTGGGGCTTATTTCCTCTATATTTCTCTATATATCTATATAGAAAACTTTAAAAGTCTTCTTGTTAGAAACCACTGGACCGATTTCAACGTAATTTGGCAGATTTTTATTCTTTGACAAACCTGTACCAAGACTGTTTTTGCCGTAACGATTTGTCCAAAAGAACACACACACACACACACACACACACACACACACACACACACACACACACACAACAACAACAACAACAACAACAACAACAACAAAAAAAACATGGCCGCCATGGGGGCGGGGCTTATTTTCCCTATATATCTGTATAAAAAAACATAAAAAAATCTTCTTGTCAGAAACCGCTAGACTGATTTTAATATAATTTGGCAGAAATGTTCTGTTGATGACCATGTACCAAGATTGTTCAAGCTGTGATGATTCATCAGAAAACATGACCACCAGAGGGGCGGGGAATTTCATTTTATATATCTATAAAGAACTTAAAAAGAAATATTGTCAGAACCATCATACTGATTTCAATATAATTTGGCAGAAATGTTCCTTTGGTGACCCTGTACCAAGATTGTCCATAACGCTTTGGTGTCCAAGCCATTATGATTCGTAGGACAAAATGCCGCCGTAGGGCGGGGCTTATTTCCCCTGTATATCAATATAAAAAAAGCTTTAAAAGTATTCTTCTCTGAAACCACTGAATTGATTTCAGTACACTTTGGCAGAAATGTTTCTTTGATTACCCTGTACCAAGATTGTTAAAGTCGTGATGATTTGTAAAAAAAAAATACATGGCCGTCACGGGGCTGGGCTTTTTTGTTCCAATATATTTGTACAGGAAACTTCAAATGTCAAAGACCACTAGACTGATTTCAATAAAATTTGACAGAAATGTTCCTTTGGTGACCATGTACCAAAATTGTTCAAGCTGCGGATAAACGTCGGAAAACATGTTTGCCAGAGGGTCGGGCTTATTTTCCCTTTTATCTATAATATCTATATAGAAAAATTAGAAAAATATTCTTGTCAGAAATATTACTCTGGTAACCTTGTACCAAGATTGTTCAAGCCTTGATGATTTGTTAAAAAACATGGCCGCCAGGGGTCGCGGCTTATTTTCTCTATGTGTCTATATAGAATGCTTTAAAAATGTTTCTTGTCAGAAACCACATGACCGATTTCGATGTAATTTGGCAGAACTATTCTCAATTTAATGTGGTAGAATATTCCGTTGTAATCCTGTACCAAGATTGTTCGAGCTCTGATGATTCGTCAAAAACAATGGCTGTCAGTGGTGTGGCTTATTTTCTCTATATATCAATATAGAATACTTTAAAAGTCTTCTTTTAACTGGACCCATTTCAATGTAATTTGGCAACAATTTTGTTGTTGTTGTTGAAACCACTGGACCCATTTCAATGTAATTTGGCAGAATATTTCTTTGGCGACCCTGTACCAAGATTGTTCAAGCCGTACTGTTTGTCAAAAGACATGGCCGACTTGGAGCGGGGCTTATTTTTCCTATATATCTGTATGTCTTATGTAGCTGGCATACATACAGATATATAGGAACTATACAGCTACATAAGACATTTAAGTTACTGCTTCTATATAGCTGTTTACAGAATCTGTGTAGCAATATCTAGGGTAGATGGAGCTCTCAAGCCCTGGTCGGCAATCCATCCAGGAGTTGACAACTCCAAACAAAAACTGCAAACCTGGATTTGCCTGTTCCAGTTATGTAAAGTCTGCTTCGGCAGCTGGGGCGAAAGAAATCATTACTATGATTCAACGGCCCAAATGGCGATGCAGCAGCATGTTGTGGAGCATGGAGAGCATGACAAGGCACAAAAGAAGTCATGGTCATCCACTGCATCCGGGCTTAGTTCCAGATGTCCTGACACTGTCTTGCCTCTGGATCCAGCTAGGTCAGTATGAGAGAGTGAGGTTGACTCTGCGCGCCTCTCCCTGACTATAATCCAATTCACAATGCATGTCATCTTAGCAACACACATTCACAGCAAGCATATATATGCAAATCATACAAAAGCCCTGTGGCGATGGGCGAGCGGCGAAGCAGCAGGTGAGGAAACACTGGAAGCTGTAGTTGCGGACCTGCACATAGGCGGCTTAGTTCTATATGCTCGCTTTCCTTAAGAGCGAAGCAGTATGGGGTATTCGGCAGCCGAACTGAGCGACTGAGCAGACCTTTTTAGGATCGCACTGCTCACCCACGTAGCATGGGGAAGGGGCTAGAAAAGGTGCCCTAAACAATTGCCTGCTTCAAACTCCTGGCTGGTTAACCGCGATCAGCGGGAATCCCACTTAGCGGTCAAACAAGAAAAAAGAAGATGAAGATGATACCTTTAACCATCGGCACTTGAAATCTGCGCACCCTAATGGACAGTTCTGGTTCTGACAGACCTGAGCGAAGAACAACTCTAGTTGGTAGAGAACTTGACCGATACTAAGTCGAGATTGCAGCTCTGAGTGAGACTCGCCTTGCAGAAAAAGGGCTTTTAAAAGAAGTTGGTGCTAGCTACACTTTCTTTTGGAGTGACGCAAGACAGAAGAGCGGCGTGAAGCAGGAGTAGGGTTCGCCATCAAGTCACACCTCGTCAGCAAGCTCTGAGGACTTCCCAAAGGCATAAATGACTGCCTGATGACGCTGAGACTTCCCTTATCTGGCAAGAGGCATGCAACAATTGTAAGTGCCTATGCACCCACAATGACCGACCCAGGTGAGGTTAAAGACAAGTTCTATGATGATTTGGATTCTGTGATTTCTGCAGCACCCCGGACAGACAAACTCATCCTCCTCGGGGATTTCAATGCCAGTGGGCACAGACCACCAGACCTGGGAAGGAGTGACTGGATCTGAAGGTGTAGGAAATGCAACAGCAATGGACTCCTCCTTTTAAGAAAGTGTGCAGAGCATGAATTATTGATCACCAACACAGTCTTCCGTCTACCAACTCGCAGAAAGACAACATGGATCCACCCTCGCTCCAAACACTGGCATCTCATTTACTATGTCATAGTGCGAAGGAAGGACAGAGAGGATGTCAGAGTGACTAAAACTATGTGTGGTGCAGATTGTTGGACAGATCACAGGCTTGTTGTTAGCAAACTCAACCTGCGCATTCAGCCTGTACGACGACCACAAGGCAAGAAGGTGCAAAAGAAATTTAATGTCTCCAAGCTGAAACAAGACAGCAAGAGGCAAGCATTCGTCAACGATCTCTGCAGCCGTTTAGATGCACTGGAGCACAGTTCAGAAGATGAGAGCCGGACAGTCTTCAGAGACACGGTTCACTCTTCAGCAATGGATTCCCTGAGACCAGTATCTCGCAAACACCAAGATTGGTTTGATGAGAATAACGAAGAAATTCAGGGACTCCTTGAAGGGAAACACCAAAAACACAAGGCTTACCTCAGAAATACCAGCTCAGTATCTAGCAAGACAGCCTATTAAAACATATGCAAGACAGTTCAGACGAGGCTCAGAGACATTCAAGACGCCTGGCTGAGAAAAAAGACTGATGAAATACAATCCTTTGCAGACAGAAAGGACATGAAAAAGTTCTTTGATGCACTCAAGACAGTGTATGGTCCCCAGAGCTCAGGAACCACCCCACTCCTTAGTGCAGATGGAACTATGCTTCTGACTGACAAAGAAGCTGTCTTGAAAAGATGGGCTGAACACTTTGATGGTGTCCTTAATCGGCCATCATCTATCAATGATGAAGCTATCAACAGACTACCACAGGTGGAATGTAATACGCTGCTTGATGAGCTCCCAACCGTCTCTGAAACAGTGAAAGCAATAAAACTCCTGTCATCTGGCAAGGCTTCAGGATCAGATGCAATACCTGCAGAGATCTATAAAGCAGGAGGTCCTCCAGTTGCAGAGAAACTGACAGTTATTTCACATTATGTGGAGAAAAGAAGACATCCCTTAAGAATTCAAGCATGCAACAATTATCCACCTATTCAAAAGGAAATGGAATCCTGAAGTCTGTGACAATCATCGAGGCATCTCTTTATTGTCAATTGCTGGTGAGATCCTTGCTAGGGTCCTACTGAACCGATTGAATGAACACCTGGAATGGTCAAGGCTTCTACCAGAAAGCCAGTGTGGATTCAGGAAAAACAGAGGAACAATAGACTTGATCTTTACAGCACGACAGCTTCAAGAAAAATGCCAGGAACAGAATGCGAACCTCTATATGGCCTTTGTAGACCTTACCAAAGCATTTGACACAGTCAGTCGTGAGGGACTTTGGAAAATTATGACAAAGTTTGGCTGTCCTGCCAAATTCATAGCAATGGTGCGGCAGTTCCATGATGGTATGCTTGCAAGGGTCCAAAATGATGGCGTGTTTTCTGATCCATTTACTGCGACAAATGGAGTTAAGCAAGGCTGTGTACTAGCTTCAATACTGTTCAGCATGATGTTTTCTGCCATGCTTACAGATGCTTTCCAGGATGGTGACAATAGTATACCTATTAGGTATCGCTTTGATGGGAAACTTTTCAATCTAAGAAAGTTGCAAGCTAAGGTGCAGACAGAGGTGCTAGACGAGTTTCTCTTTGCTGATGACATAGTAAAGGGTGCGCCAACAGAAGAGAAAATGCAAAAAGGTGTGGATCAAGTATCTGATTCATTTGACAACTATGATCTCTCAATCAGCATCAAAAAGACTGAGGCAGTATATCAGCCAGCACCTGGAAAGCCTTACAAGGGGCCTACCATCACAGTGAAAGGTCAACGACTGCAAGTGGTAGACAAGTTCACCTACTTTGGAAGCACATTGTCTAGAATTGTGCACATTGATGATGAAGTCAATGCTAGAATTGCCAAAGCTAGTGCAGCATTTGGCCGGCTACGTGGAAGTATTTGGGACTAAGTGAAATCAGACTTGACACAAAGCTGAAAGTATATGGATCGGTAGTGCTGCCAACACTATTATACGCATGCGAAACTTGGACAGTTTACCAACGGCATGCCAAAAGACTGAACCACTTCCATACAAGCTGTCTTAGAACACTTCTAAAGATCAAGTGGCAAGACAAGATTCCAGACACAGAAGTCCTGAAAAGGGAAGGGATGCAGAGTGTACATACTCTTCTGAAATTGGCACAGTTAAGATGGACAGGCCATGTTTCCAGAATGCCTGATGAACGTTTGCCAAAGAAAATCCTTTATGGATAACTTCAAGTAGGAAAACGCTCCCATGGTGGTCAGAAGAAGCGATACAAGAACACCCTCAAAGCCCCCACCTAAAAGACTTCAGCATACCAACAGAGTCATGGGAACAGATTGCACAGGATCGTACAAAGTGGCGAGGCCTCATAAAAAGGGGAGCTGGTAAATACGAAGCAAAAAGAATCAGCGAAGCCGAGCAGAAACGTGCACAGCAGAAAGCCAGAGCTAAGGCATCACCAACAGAGCTTTCTACCTCAGACATCTCTTGTTCTACCTGCAACAGGCAGTTTAGAGCTAAGACTGGTCTCATCAGCCATCTTAGAACACAAAAATAATAACACATCACACAGTTGATTAGTATTGATCATTGACAGTAATGACAGACGAACGATATATCTGTATAGAAAACTTTAAAAACTCCTTTTGTCAGAGACCACTAGACTGATTTTAATATAATTTGGCAGAAATGTTTCTTTGGTGACAAGGTACCAAGATTGTTCAATCTGTGAAAATTCATCAGAAAACATGACCACGAGAGGGGCGGTGTTTATCTTTCTCAATATCTATTAAAATTACTTTAAAAAATATTGTCAGAAATCATTCGACTGATTTCAATATAATTTGACCCTGTACCAAGATTTTTTGAAGCCGTTATAATTCGTCAGAAAAATATGGCCGCCAGAGGCGAGGCTTAATTTCCCCTATATATCTTTATGAAAAAGAAATCTTGTCAGAAACCACTGGACCGATTTCAATATAATTTGGCAGATTTCTTGCTTTGGTGCCCTCTAGCAAGATTGTGGGGCTTATTTTCCCTGTATATATATATATATTGAAATTGAAAACTTTAAAAGTTTTCTTGTTAGACTCCACTGAACCGATTTTTAATATAATTTGGCAGAAATAGTCCTTTAGTGATCCCTAGTAAGATTGTTCAAGCCACCCAGAACCACAGCAGGGCCATATACTTTCATGGATATTGATCATGAAATAATTTCTAACTTCTTCCACTGATTCAAGAAAGGCAGTTGTCAGCTACTACCTTGTAGCTAAATTACCACATTTAATTTGAACCATTACGAAAACATGCCTATTCGAATATACCACCAAAAAATGAAAGTTTTCAGATAAAAAAAAAATCGGTGTTTTTCCTATTTCTGCTCGAAATATAGATTGTTAGTACTCGTTAGAACCGCCACATCGAGGTGGTTCTAACGAGTGCCACAATCTATGTTTTTGAGCATAAATAAGAAAATTAATAAATACCCCTGTAAACCCCAGTTTTACAATATAAAAGTAGGGTTTAAGGGGACCAAAACTATAGAGGCGTGTTTTCGGGATGAATGAGACAGTGAAACTCGTGTGAGCGATTTAGGGTCATTTGCCCCTCTTGTTTGTTTATTTTAAGCTTTTGTGACTGCGGGATACCTTGTTCTGACTATGTTACGCACCTGTTTGGAAAACATGTTAGTTTATCTCTTTTTATCTGATTTTATTTATCACCTACTAATACAGTTATCATACCTTCCGTACGTACTTTATATGTTTCCAGTCGTAACTTTGTCATGTATGAAATTATTTTGAAGTGGCTGGTCTCAGATGAACACAGAACAAGATCATGGGTCGCGTGCGAAATTCGGCATCCTACAGAGAAGGTCATACTTGAACTTTGAACAAATATTCAACTCTGTTTAACTTTATGACAGTAATAGTTGGTCGGCTCATACTTTTGTCATGTACAGAAGGATTTTGAAATAAATTAATGTACAAGATAAGGCTTCTGTGCAATAAATTATGCCTTTGTCAATAAACTTTCAGATATAAGTATTTTGAATTCATATTTATTTCTTCATTTTTTCCTTGCAGCCGTCAGAAAATCACAAACGCATTTAGGTGCCTTTGTTAACGTTGTAGTATTGTCAGACATTAGTGCCCTCCATGCGTAGGGTGGTGCGCCCTCCTGTTGAAACTTTCGGAGGGATGTCTCTGCCATCATTGGCTTTTGGAAGGAAGGCTTTTGCCTCACTTGAAGCAAATTCTGGGGTTTGAACTTTTTCTCACCTGTTTCATTCTTTTCTTTATCCATGTCTGTGGGATACATCTCGACATAACTGCGTATTGTTGAAATGGCCGTAAAGTCTCACTTTGAATTATTGGGCCCCTTTTTACACGCCCGACAATCACTTTAGTGCGTAACCGGTGGTAATCCGTGTGATTGTCTTCCGGTTTTGCAGAAGAGGGTCAATAACACATAAACAAAACAAACCTGCTCGGATTCAATAATGGGTATGTATTATTACTAAGCTACTAAGAATGCTATTTTTTTCAGTTAAACGTCACTGCTTCGTCACACCAAAACAACTCGTTGAATTGTCTTGTGATTTCTAAGATATTTGTTCCCTCCTCCGAAACACCAATTTCAACACGTCAAGGCCGACAAAATACAAAGGAAAATAAAGCGATATGCAGCTCGATAGCCAATTGTAGTGACCGTCAACAAAGAAAAAAAATGTCACCGCGTGTGTGTTTAATAACACTAATCTGAAGTCTACAGCAGCGTTACACCGGTCCAATATCCTGCATTTATCAGATATATGGCCTAAAAGGGATAAAGAAAAATGGTTCGGCACTAAATAATTAAATTATTATAATCGAATCATTATAAACGAATGCCACAATTGTTGCGAAGGAACAGCAATAACTCCAGGCCTTGTGAACTGTTTTTAATACCAGAACACTGTCTTTTGTATGAGCAAAAAGGACGCATAAATCAGATCAAATAGAAAAAAATATTTACCTATTTCATGATCCAGATCTGACCCGGTTTCAACAGGTGTTTTGAAGGCGGGAATAAAAATCACAAAAACTAGACACTGCGTGTGCAAACCCTTTTACACGTAAGCGATAAAACAGCATTGCCATATTTTGGAAGATAATTTTCCAAGCAAGAAAATAAATCGCAATTTAACACGCACGGTTGATGTTTGTTTTTGGACCCTCTTCTGCAAAACCGGAAGACAATTACACCGGTTTCTTTGCAGAACCACAGTTACGCATTAAAGTGATCGGCAGGCGTGTTTTAATAACATTGGTCTAACGCTGATGACGTCATATGTGAATGTATCACTCTTCTGTTGCATTGTACTTGGAAATAATCGGACAATATAACATTACACACTAAAATATAGAAAACAGATATTTTAAATGCAAGTTCGTATGGCTTTAAATCGTATTACAGGTAATCAGTGTCCGGATAGGTACTATAAGGAGTGAGGGTGTCCGAATATGTAGGGTAAATACAGTACAGTCGACTCTCGTTATCTCGAAGTCCAAGGAGCTCTCTGAAATACTTCCAGATATCCGTATCTCGACATATCAGATTTGCCGAATTGAGGAAAAACTGAATTGAACAACCACATTTCATAAATGAATATGTAATTTGACTCCTTAAGTTAGAGACATATTGAAATTATTCGGCAATTTATCCTCTTTTCCACAATTTTGTTACCTATTGTTAGATTTTCGCGTTTAAATAGGGACCAAATTTTCACTTCGAGATAAGCAGTTGTCCGAGATAAGCGAAGTCGAGATAAAGAGAGTCGACAGTATATTTATGCAGTTGCAAATCTAGATTCAGTTTAACGTCTGAGAGCAATTGAAAGAAAAAAAAAATGAAGATAATGCACTAAAATTCTATTAAATAAGAAAACAGATGAGCTGCTTCATGCAAAAAAGTTTTCGGAGCATGTGCGAATATCGAAGGCTCAGATCGGCCTGCGCTTTTGCAAACAGCAAAATGCCCTGATCTGTACACGCGTATGCTCAGACTAATCTGGACCTTCACTGCTTGCAAGTTCGACGAAGATATTTGTTTGCGCATTACGAAAACCTGCCTGTTCAAATATACTGAAAATTTTCCAACCAAAAAATGAAAATTATCAGATAAAAATTTCTGATATTTTTCATAATTCTACTCGTTAGGACCGCCTCGTCGAGGCGGTTCTGACGGGTACACACAATCTATGTTTTGAGCAGAGATAAGGAAAATAATATATACCCCTGTAAACCCCTGTTTTACTATATAAAAGTGGGGGTTTTAGCTGTACGGCTTAGTGACAAAATCGTGCACTTAGTGAAACAAGCATGAAACTTGGCATGTATGTTTACAATGGCCAACTTTTATATAAAAGCTCGTTGGCCACGCGAAAATTCAAAAAGGAGGTCAAAACTATATAGGCGTGTTTTCGTGATGGCATGACATGGTTCAGCTATATTTGGCTGTTCGACAAAAGGCATGACATAGACAAAGAACAGTACAATGAGCCCCACCAAGCCTTCGATCCAAGTGCGGACAGTGAAGGCCGAGATCAGACTGCGCGGATCTGTTCAGTGTCTTGACTGTTCGCTAACAGAATTATTGGATACTACAGAATGTATTAACGGAGAGCATAGGCCCGGATGATACCATCACGAAAACATGCCTATATAATATTGACCCCCTTAAACCCCACTTTTATATAGTAAAACTGGGGTTTACAGGGGTATACATTATTTTTCTTATTTCCGCTCAAAACATAGATTGTGGTACTCGTTAGAACCGCCTCACCGAGGCGGTTCTAACGAGTACCCACAATCTATGTTTTGAGCGGAAATAAAAAAAATATCAGAGTTTTTTATCTGAAAATTTTCAGTTTTTGGAGGTGAAATTTTCATTGTATTTGAATAGGCATGTTTTCGTAATGTCTGCCTATGCGCAGCATGATCTGAATCTGCGCATTTTGCGCATGTTTGAAGGCAGATTTTCGCTTGGCGTGGCCGATGTGTGTCTGATATGTCTGATATAATGCATTGCTGAAAAGATAAGTACACGTAATGAGAAATTTATTTTTAATCTTAATACAATGTACTAGTTCATTTTGAACTGTGTGTTTAAACTCGTTTACATACGGGGTACAGTGACAGTGGGACACGTTGACAGGTAGGCATTGAGATACTTGTTTCGTTCTCCTTGACTGTTATATGTATCGCTGGTTATGTGGTTTGAAAAATGTATTATTTTATGAATACATGCAACGTGTGTGCATGCGCGCATGCGTGCGTGTGCGTGTGTGTGTTTCCGAATGATGTATTCTTACTGTGGACAAATGGGACAAAACATTCAGATGCACCTATGATACATGTATATCCCATTTTGGAAATATTAAAAAGGTGATCACTGAAGTTTTATAATTATTCATTAGAACCAGTGATGTCATCAAACCTCCAAAAAAAGTAACTGACATTTGTGAACAATTTTCTCTCTACCAGACTATCACAGAACCCACCCACTTTACCGAAACCTGGTCGCCTCTCATAGACATTGTCCTCACTACCGACAAAAGCAATCTTATCTCCAGTGGTGTAACGGACCCATTTCTTAGTAAAGAAACTCGTTATTACTGCCAAGTTTATGACATCTTTAAGTTTACTAAACATAAAAGAAAATCCTTTTCCCGACGCATTCGGAAGTATGAACGAGGTGATTACGATTCTTTGAGGACAAAAAATGCAAATACTGCTTTGAGGAGACTTTGTACAAACTCCGCCTCATACGAGTATAAAAACAAGTCGGCAAGCAACGGTGCACAGTTAGTACCCATCAGTATACCGATTGTTTTCTGAAATATCCGTCCGCCAAACTCCACAAAACTATTGTCGATTAGGTATTCCAGCATCTTTATGACATCTGCATCTGAGTATTTTTGTGGTGCATCAGAGTGATCCCGAGCGAAGTATGTGTCTTTGTAGCCAAGACAACATACTGAAAGCGACGGTTACCATTCTTATGGAAGAAACACTGGTTGATAATTTCCTTTAATTTAGATTTCAATTTATCATGAGGAATAGTTGTGTAAAGAGTAGAAAAATTGAAAGATTTTATACTGTTGACGGAATGAAGAGATTGTGCCTTTAGGTTTTCTAAAAGCTCTTTGGAGGGTTTTAGGATCCACATCTGATTAACATCACTCCTGGCATATGCAGTGTCACAATACTTCTGAAGGCCTTCTTTAACTGCGGTTAGGATCCGTGTTAGAATCTGAGAAAGAGGCTTGGTTGAGCACTTAGCCGAATCCGAAATATATATCTGCTTGTACGGATTCTTGTGAAGTTTAGGAATCCAGTACAATTTAGGAAAGTCAATATCTTCCTCCGAGAGGGAAATTTCGAATGTCAGCATCACCGAATGGTGATTTTGTAGAATTTCATCCTTGGACATGGCTATATGTAGGATTTCCAGTCATGGTACTCATACCAAGCTCTTCCATTAAACAGTTTATATAGTGTGTTTTGCAAAAAAAAAAAAACAAAAAAACACAATATTGTTTGATGCCTTATCGGCTGGAACAACGGCAAACTTTTCATGTATTTCAACTAATTCAGCAGCAACATCTGGATCATCAAACACCGATTCATATCGGCGAGACATGGTTCTGCTGAGTACTGAGACATGTCTGTTTACCAAGGACATTACCGTTTTAACCCATTCAGACAGAGTATCAACCTCCACATCCTCTTTCTTGGCCCAGCGTCGTGCATACTCTTCAACAGAATCCAAAATTAATTTGGAATTCTATTTCCAAGTAAAATACCTGGGTTCCCTGTATTTAGGACTTTTGGAAAGAATGTCCCTGAGTTTGCTAATCCTGACTAAATTGAAGTCTTCTGTAATGATGTGACCGGCTGGATTATAGCAGAACTCCGAGGCTTTACAGGAACGCGCTGAGGGGTTTCGAGTAATGTTCTCAGTATTTAGCCCTTGCAGCACGTTTTTGTAATTGAAAATTTTAGGTGCAAAGGGAGACGAATAACTGTAGAAGATGATGGGTGGGCTCTGGTGTTTGAAGTAAGCTGGTATGGTTGAAGTCACTTTCTTATGGTTCAGGATATTGCTAATGTTAACGGTGTCAAGACCTTTGTTTCTGAAGTCAAGTTTCAGAAAATCACGAATGGGAGTCTCTTCTGGAGAAACTGTTTGAACAAGCTTTGTAAGAGAGAACTTGATCGGCTGTTTTGAAAGTGGTGGGAGCAATATGGGAATGAAAAAAAGTCATGATGAGAGAAAAGGTTTGAAAGGGATACTTTGATTGGTTCTCAGAAAGGAGTGAAAGAGAGCATGATGTGAAAGTAGCTAGGCTGCAGATAATTGAGATTTAGATTTTGAATGATAAGGACTGCTATATTTAAGAAGTTAAACAAGCCTAGGCGCCAAAAAATGTGAATTAATAAGAGAGAATGTGAAACAAACTCATTTTAAATATGTTTTGTAAATAGTTTAACTGCCAGATGGGAACATTGAGAATACAGAAAAGGAAAGAAACTAAAAAAAATAAAAGTGTTAAGAAAGGAACTTGGACTTAAGTGGTTTTGTTCTTGTATTTTTCAGTTCTTTTAGCATTGCGATTACCTCGCTTGGGTAAGAGACAGCTCATATTGGTGCTTTTTGTGCATTTGTTCCATTTACGGTTGTTTGGTTTTGTCTGTTTCCTCTTCCTCTTCGTGTCTTGGATGGGCTGCGGCTTGTGATTATGGCACTTCCTGGACTTTTCTCTCTTCGTGTCTTGGATGGGCTGCGGCTTGTGATTATGGCACTCCCTGGACTTTTTTCTCTTACCTTTTTTTATGCATTATGAGCACATTCCCCATAAAACACTTGAAAGCAATTAAAGTTTAAGTGATCCAGATGAAGTCAGGTTACAGAAACATCGAAATACCCAATAATGTACGCAATAACCATTACAAAATAATTTCTGTTTAATTGTAATTACTCAATTTAAGCAAGCAAAGGTACAAACTGATACGGTAACAATAAATAACTAAATAAACATTTTGCGTGTGTCAAATATTTCGTTTGTTTTGTTAGTGTTTAAAATCTCCTTAACAGTATTACTGTCCTTTTGTAGAAGCTGCTTCCGAATCTGTGGGGTTTTCACCCAACCTGAGATAAATGATACTCAAGCCCTGTATAAGTTGTATTCTCTCTGATCATGGCTACTATTTGCTAATATTATTTGATTAATTGGAAACTTCATTGTAAAATATAAAAAAAAATACATCATATAAAACATCAAATTTATCTTTCTGACGTCTCATCACGAAAACATGCCTGTATAATTTTGACCCCCTTAAACCCCACTTTTATATAGTAAAACTGGGGTTTACAGGGGTATACATTATTTTCTTATTTCTGCTCAAAGACATAGATTGTGGGTAGTTAGTACCGCCTCGCCGAGGCGGTTCTAACGAATACCCACAATCTATGTTTTGAGCAGAAATAAGAAAAATATGAAATTTTTTATCTGAAAATTTTCATTTTTTGGTGGTAAAATTTTCAGTATATTTGAATAGGCATGTTTTCGTAATGTTTTATTTGGTTAAGGCTTCACTGACTCCCAAAACAAAGCGTATCTTAGCCGTGAAAATGCATAAATTATATACTATAGATACAAATGCTATTTGTAGATAGTTATAAAAGAAATCTAAACAGCTTTTTTCTGTAGAAAGAGAAAGTCACGCGGCATGAACGTCATTTCTGCGACAGTTGCTTCTACACAAACTTTTAAAAAACGTTTTCATTCATTACAGCTTTTACGTAATATTCAGCGCCGTGTTAATGGTTCTAAAATTGCAAGGAAATAAGAATCATTTTATGAAACGGAAGTACGAACATGGCACTGCATGTGAATGCATTTTTGGCGATCCTCTAAACGTTTATAGAATAGCCGCAGAAAATAGATTTCCGTAATTGAAAGCGATGGCGGCCATATTGGATAATCGCGTCATTTTCAGCGTGAATGTGTTCTTTGGAATGTTTGCACTCATGTGTGAGGAAAGCGTTGGCTCTTGTCAACTTATGTAGACACAGGAGGAAACGAAACACGACTTTTCATGTACTCATTAAGGGAACACACCATTACATGTGTCTGGCTGCTTGGGGAAGAGAGAGCTTATCTTAGTGCTGCTTTTCGTACGTTTGTTCGATTTGCGCTTGTTTGGTTTTGTCTGTTTCCTCTTCCTCTTGGTATCTGGGAAGGGCTGCGGTTTGTAATTAAGGCACTCCCTGGACTTTTCTCTTACCTTTTTTTTAAATACGTAAGTTTTAAAGTTAAAATGAATGTAGATACAGGATGTACAGAACACAAAATGTTATCTTTTGGTTGAAAGAGAACCACGCATTAACAAGATAATAGAGCACACTTGCATATGTCAAGTATGGGCTACCGTACTTGATCAGCTTTTGCGACGTTATGCGATTCGGAAAAGTTTGCTATACACTGGTTTCAAGTGCAGCAAAGACCTTTTCTTTTCTTTTTTTTTTTTTTAATTTGTACTATAAAAAATGTGGTACTTTCCGGGAGATCTTTTTATTTTATTTTTTATCTATTTATTTTTTCATTGGAGGCCAGCCTAGTAGTATTATTATCATCATATGCTGTGGACTCAGTGTTATATGCTGTTTTTTTTTTTCCATTAGATTCGGTAGATAAATTTTTATGTTGGATGCAAACTTTATTATGATGGTACGTAAAAGCATTCGGATGCATTCGTGACTGACTACATGTGTATCGCTAACCTCGAGAAGTACCGAAGAATTTTAGCCGCGGTAAAAGCCCGTAGCCTCCGGAAAAGAACGTTTCTATTTAACACAAACCGATGCTATTCCTCCCAGAAAAAAGGGACCCGACATTTCACACACAAATTGTCCCCTAAGTAGACAATTTACAAGAAATGCCAAACCCCAACCTCCGGAAAAGAATCACACCCTAGAATGTCATCAGCCGAAATCTCTACCCAACAGGCAATGTTTAAGCTTTTAACAGCGTTTTTTTTTTTTTTTTTTTTTTTTTTTTTTTTTCAATGCAACATTCGACTTAAATGAGAACGCAACATAAGTGTTAGTGTTTTCTGGAGCAAAGTGCTAAACAAATCATTTACTTTGATGCAAGATTTATCAAAATCGGTCGAGAAATAAGAAAGTTACAGTGGCTTGAATATTTTCAAAATGGCCGTCATGGATGCCGTCATATTTTAGGCTTTGTGCCGTCATACAGCCCAAATAGAATATACAAAAACCTAATTATAATGGGTCTTCCAGAATAATTGCTACAGTGTTTAACACGTGCTTATGGATAGTGACAGGCAATCATTTCCCCCAAGTAATCCAAATTTGTAAGAAGAACAACTTTAAAAAATAGAGTTTTTAAACTTTTGTGAAACCTCATTAAATATTCAAAAATGGCGGCGCCCATACCACCAATGTTACAATATTCAGTTGTCCATAACGTCCTTAATTCTTGACCGATTTTGATCAATTTGTATCAAAATTCATGGTTTGTGCAGCTCTTTACTTCGCAGTACAATATGCTTTAAGGTTGCGTTCCCCTTTAACACTTCGCATGCTATGGGCAAATCCAGCAGACGACAAACCGATGCCGTTCCTCCAATTCTTCCTAGAAAAAGGACTTGGACAATCCGCATGAAACGTCAAATCCCATCCTCCAGTAGAAAAATAAAAAGAAAAACACCCCAAAATTCATCCGCCGAAATCGTTCCCATCACGCAGAGTGTTAAAGCTTTTAAAATCGTTTTTTTTCTTGTTTAAATGAACCTTTCTACTTAACACTTAGCACGCTATGGGCAAGTCCCGCAGATGACAAATCGATGCTACCCCTCTCAGAATAAGGACCCGACATTTCATATTGTCCCCTAAGTAGACAACACGCATAAAATACCAAATTCCTCCCTCCTGAAAAAAAAAAAAAAAAAAAAAAGAAAAGGAAGAAAAACACTCCAAAATGTCACCTCCCGAAATCTATACCTATCATGCAGAGCGTTAAAGGTTTTATTTTTTTTTTCCAATGAACCTTTCTACTTAGCACTTTGCATGCTATGGGCAAAGCCAGCAGATATTCCTCCCATTCTTCCTAGAAAAAAGGGACCCGACACTTCACACAAATTGTTCCCTAAGTAGACAACCTGTATGAAATGCCAAATCCCATCCCCCCCCCACACCCTCACCCCCCCCCCAAAAAAAAAAACAAAAAAAAAAAAACAACAACAGAAAACGCCTAAAAAATGCATCCGACGAAAATTTTACCCAACGCGCAGTATTAAAGCTTTAATTAAACAAAAGTTATATTCTCAAATCTCAAAGTACGTCATCACTTAATTAATGTAAATAAACTTTCATTAAAAATCACATCATATCATAATTTAAAAACAGACATGACATGTCGTTCACAAATTCATATTTATGGAATTGAATGTTGACCTTTACCAATTCAGCAAGCAACAAATTTTTCCTATCTCTCACAGAAAAGAGAACCCAACATTTCAAGCAAATACCAACATTTGTCAATTGGTGAAACGCTGCGTGGTGCATCTTGCTGCGTTATGGTTTCTGTCTATATTACCACCAATAAAAATATAAGATTCAGATTCTATTCGAGAATAATCGCATTTCAAACCTGTCCATCTGTATATTTGAATCCAGGGGTGGAAGGCGTTGTAGACAGGGGTACTTGCTCATGAAACTTATAGATATTAGCATTCGTGACTTACCTATTAAGAGGTTTTCGAATAAAACGTACCCGAATAGCAAAGGTTAAACCCCTTCCATTACGAAAACAAGCCTATACAAATATACTGAAAATTTCACAACCGAAAAATGAAAAATTTTCAGATAAAAATTCTGATATTTTTCATATTTCTGCTCAAAACATAAATTGTGGGTACTCGTTAGAACCGCCTCGGCGAGGCGGTTCTAACGAGTACCCACAATCTATGTTTTCGAGCAGAAAAAAGAAAAATAATGTATACCCCTGTAAACCCCAGTTTTACTGTATAAAAGTGGGGTTTAAGGGGGTCAGAATTATATAGGCATGTTTTCGTGATGATAGGTAAGTCACAAATGCATCCGAATGATCCCATCATCATAATAAAAAATACCCCCAATCTAAAAAGGTTTATCTAGCGAAACTAATGGAAAAAGCACAGCATATAACACTGAGACAAAAGCATATAATAAGAATACTACAGCGTATAACCATTTTAACACAGAATAAAACATTTCACCACATATGCGCCGTCCGACTGGAGACCAGGAGGTCGCGGGTTCAACCCCCCACCGAGGTCGGCAACATTCTTTCGTGGAGATTGATCATGAAATATTTTCTACGATCATTCTTTCCCTTCCGCTGATTCAAGAAGGGCAGTTGTCAGTTTCTGGCGAAAGAATGTGCACAATACTGGTTAACCGCTTAGAGGACTAAGCCTGCCCAGTAAACGTGTGGTTAGGTAAACTGACCGCGCTCGACATGACCCCATTGGGTTGACTGGGCCGTAAAACCTCAACACAACCAAACAAAACCATTTCACCACAGAATATAACGAAGTTTCTACTTCATATATTGGATTAATCACTCCATATAATGCTTAGACCACAACATATAGTTGAAAAAGCGCAGCATATAGCACTCCTTATAATGATTAGGCCACAACATAAAATAGAAAAAGCACAGCATATAACACTCCATATAATGTCTAGACCACAATAAATAATGGAAAAAGCACAGCTTATAACACTCCATATAATGTCTAGACCACAACAAATAATGGAAAAAAAACGCAGCATATAACACTGACGACACAGCATATAATAAAAATACTACAGTGTATAAATGACCATTTTACCACGAATATAACGAAGTTTCTACAATACAGTCGAACCTCAGTGGCTCGAACATCTTTGGGACCATGGAAATTCGTTCGAGACATGGGTAGTTCGAGCCACTGAGGGTATTCATGGCACCAGTTCAGGAGGCAAATAACGATAATTTAGGGAAATCTTTTCGATTTTCTACACAATAATTGTATGTTGTGTGTACTCATTAGAATCGCCTCGATGAAGCGATTCTGAGTACACACAACATACAATTCCATGATAAAATAAAACAGAAATCATTAAATATTTGTTTTCTTGAGCTATTGAAAGAATTTTGTAGGGACTGAAAAAAGAGTTCGAATCATCCACGATAAACGAGCCCTCCGTGTCCGAGCCATTGAGGTTATGCTGTATATATTTAACGGATTAACCACTCCATGTACTCATAATGCTTATACCACAGCAAATATACTCGTAATGCTTACCACAGCAAATAATGGAAAAAAAAGTACAGCATATAACACTGAGACCACAGCATATAATAAAATACTTCAGCGCATAACCATTTCATCACAGAATATAACGACATTTCTATTACATGTACATATATCGGATTAACCACTCCATATAATGCTACACCACAGCTGTGTTTCTGTGACATTACATTCTAAAGAGGTAACATGTATATTCTGCTATTTTTCCAATTATATCTACCTCTGCGATTTTCTGTTTCTTCCGTCTACCAGTTTGTTTATTGTTTATGTTCGCTGTCTGTCTGTATCTCTGTCTCTATGTCTGTCTGTCTGTCTCTGCCTCCGTCCCCATCACACACTCTCTCTCCCCTTCACTCTCTCTCTATCCCTGTCTCTATGTCTGTCTGTGTCTGTCTGCCTCTGCCTCTGCCTCCGACCCATCTCTCTTCTCTCTCTCTCTCTCTCTCTCTATCAGGGTCTGCCTCCGACCCTACTCTCTCTCTCTCTCTCTCTTTCTCTCTGAAAAAATCCTGACTATACTGTTATGCAGACTAGTCTGAATAGTTGTTTACCAAAGCCCCTTTGTTCTGAATGTTTATTTTTTATGTTTTTATTTTTTTTTTGTCACAACTTGTAATTCTCTGTACGACTTTGGCTTAAGTTTATTCGAAGTTTAAAAAGTATGAATATGCTGTTGTAAAAATGATATAAATTAGGCAGAAATCAATAGTATGGGTACTTTGAAAAATTTTAAAGCATTTCATTTATTCTGTAGATCAGATAAAATAGGGTAATAAACTCAGTTTCAAGGTAAGTACAGTACATTGTATGAATACGAGTACGTATACGTATAGAAATAGAATACAAATATTTAATGGCTTGAGATCTATTTACCCTCAGGACCCAGTGAACCTAGCCATATAATTTTGCAAACAGTGTAGATCCAGATGAGACAGCTCAAAAACGAGCCTCCTCACTGTTATTGATGACTGACGTCCTTGTTTGCAAGAATTGATCGGTCCAAATTTACAGTACGTTCACTTCAGAAACTTAGGGGTGAAAGGACCAGTTGCATCTGAAATACATATATTAGTCCAGAATAGAATGCGTGGCAAAAAAAATATTTACTGCACTGGATGTAATAAGGATAGTTGACAAAATACTGTCGAACTTCAATGGCTCGAACACCTTTGGGACCATGGAAAATTGTTCGAGCCATGGGTAGTTCGAGCCAATGAAGGTAAATCTTAGCGCCAGGTCGGGAAGCAAATATCGCTAATTCTGGAAAATCTATCGATCTTCTACACAATAATTGTATGTTGAGTGTACCCATAAGAATCGCCTCGAAGAGGCGATTCTAATGAGTACACACAACATACAATTTCATAATTAAATAAGAAAGCTTCCTTAAATACGCTCGTATTTGTTTTACTATATAAAAATGGAGTTTAAGGGGGTCAAAATTATATAGGCGTGTTTTCGTGATGTAAGTTAAAACGCCTATTCGGTCGATAACGCTCCAAGATAGATCTAAGTAGAATGCTAGATTCCTGATGGGCCGATAACAGCCCAAAATAGATATGAGTAGAATGCTGGATTCCTTTTGGGCTGATACCGTCCCAAAATAGATTTAAGAAGAATGCTGGATTGCTGTGGGGCCAATAATGGCCCAATATATTTAAGTGGATTAGATAACGACCCATTATAGATTTAAATAGAGTGCTGGATTCCTATCGGAACGATAACCGTCTAATATAGATTTAAGTAGAATACTGGATTCCTGTCTGGCCGATAACGGTCCAATATAGATTTAAGTAGAATACTAGTTGGGATCGCACTACACTTTGACACCTTTTGCTCAGTATTGCCATCAACAAACAGCTAGGATCTTGATCAGAAGTATGTAGAGCACAATATGATCTGAGTCTTTATTCTGTAAAGATCTATTTGCGCATTACGAAAACTCACCTATTCAAATATACAGAAAATTTCACCTCCAAAAACTGAAAATTTTCAGATGAAAAACTCTGATATTTTTCATATTTCTGCTCAAAACATGGATTGTGGGTACTCGTTAGAACCGCCTCGACGAGGCGGTTCTAACGAGTACCACAATCTATGATTTTGAGCAGAAAAAGAAAAATAATATGTACCCTTGTAAACCCCAGTTTTACTATAAAAAAGATGGGGTTTAAGGGGGTCAAAATTATATAGGCGTGTTTTCGTGATGGAATGTTTCCGAGCTTACGGTGTAATTTAGTTGTATGTGTTCTTGAAACCAATATGCACCAAGTCGATCACATGATTATTCAAAGACGCAGTTGGATAAAAAGGGGGACTTTTGAGTATGTAAACCCTCAATGGAACTCGTTCATTTAGTCATGCAAGGCGAAAGCAAAATAACGTTTTTAAACTTCCTTATTTATTTTTCGTGCTGTTTGCACAATACAAGAGTGCGTTCAATTATATTATAGATGAACCCAATCGATAAACCATGATTGGGTAAACTCTTAATTACACCATAGTTTGGCGACCTTTCACTGTCTGACACTAAACGAGGCGGGGAGCTGGCTCATATAGAAAACGGGGGTATGCTGGTGTCTACAATATCAGACTGAATTTCAGAGCATTGCAGTTTTTGAGCGTTATTTTAGTCTGTTTATTCCCGTCAACCATTATATTGGAGTATAAAATCAGTTTGAATATGATTGATAATTCGATAATTTAATTAAATATTTTGTACATTCTTTTATTATATGGTGAAAACCCCATTCTAGATTAGAGGGTATTTGTACCGAGATAAATTTGTTATGTCTTTTTTAATATTTTGCCACAAAACATAGGTTGTGGGTACTCATTAGATGCACCTCAAAGAACCTATCTTTTGTAGCGCAATAAGAAAAAAATGAAAATTTGGAGTAGAATTTCATTGATCAACTAGTATTATACTATATGATGTTGGTTGTTTCAACAGGGACATAATAATATCCTTTTAATTTCAGCCATAGTTTGTGTCCTCAGTGTGAAATGATATTGAAAAGGAAGTGGAAAAGCTAAAGGAAGTGGAAAAACTAACAGATTAAACAAAATTCAAGTGGAATGGGTTCGTTTATATAATGGATAATATGTTTCACTGAATAGTGCATATTACATTTTTGGTCGGTGGAATTCAGAACCACAATCGGAGAAACCAGTTTCTGAAGTCCTGTACCTCTTAGTCCAAGCGTATTGATAACAACACAAAATGGCAAAGATAGACTCGTTTTTCCTTTGCATTATAGTCATTTGGATGTGTAAAGCGCTCAACGCACAAGTTCCAATTACGACCACGCGGAGACCAACCACTACAGAGAAACCACCGTCACGTAAGAACTTTATTATAAAGTTGATTCAGTGTGAGAAAGGGCCTTTTTCTTGTGGTCGGGAAGCTAGGATTCAGATCGACCAAAGTATCTGAGCAACCTGCTCAGTGCCATCGCTGCCGGCTTACAGAATCAAGGGAAATTGTAGAATATAACAATAGGGTCAAGATGGCCCTGTATTGCTCACCTGATTATCAGACTAATTGGTCTTTCAGTTCAGGGGAAGAAGTGCAACATAGATTCCCAAAATAGCGGCCATGGCGCCATCTTGGATTTCTGATCGGAACGATTTTAGCTCCTTTTGTGTCTACGAGTCACCCTGATGCCTCCTACAAAGTTTGGAGTCAGTTGGCTTTTCGGTTCAGGAGAGGAAGCGAAAAATAGATTTTTAAGATGGCAGTCACGGCGGGCATCTTGGATTTCCGATCATAATGTTTAAGCTATTTTGATATACTAGTCACTCCGATGCTTTCTATCGGGTTTCAAGACAATCGGCCTTTTGTTTCAGAAGAAGAAGCAAAAAAAAAAAAAAAAAAAAAAAAAAAAAAAAATTTAAGATAGCGGTCATAGCGGCCAGCTTGGATTTCCCATCGGAACAATTTTATCTTTTTTGTTTTTATCTACAAGTCATCCCGATGCTTCCTACCAAGTTTCATGTCAACTGGCCTTTCAGTTCAGAAGAAGAAGAGAAAAATAGATTTTAAAGATGGCGGCGAAGGTGGCCATCTTGGATTTCTGATCAGAACAATTTTAGCTATTTTTGATCTACAAGTCACCCCGATGCTTCCTACCGTGTTACAAGTTAATTGGCCTTTCGGTTCAGAAGAAGTGAAAAATAGGTTTTCAAGATCTTGGATTTCCGATCGGAACGATTTTTGCTAATTTTGATCTATAAGTCATCCCTATGTTTCCTACCGAGTTACAAGTCAGTTGGCCCTTCGGTTCAGGAGAAGAAGCGAAAAATAGATTTTCAGGATGGCTGCCATGGCGGCCATCTTGGATTTCCAACGGAACAATTTTAGCTATTTTTATCTTCACGTCAGCCTGATGCTTCCTGCCAAGTTTTAAGTCAGTTGGCCTTTTGGTTCAGAAGAAGAAGCGAAAAATAGATTTTCAAGATGGCCGCCATGGCAGCCATCTTGGATTTCCGACAGGAACAATTTTAATTATTTTTGATCAACAAGTCACCCCGGCGCTTCCCGTCAACCATTATATTGGAGTATAAAATCAGTTTGAATATGATTGATAATTCGATAATTTAATTAAATATTTTGTACATTCTTTTATTATATGGTGAAAACCCCATTCTAGATTAGAGGGTATTTGTATCGAGATAAATTTGTTATGTCTTTTTTAATATTTTGCCACAAAACATAGGTTGTGGGTACTCATTAGATGCACCTCAAAGAACCTACCTTTTGTAGCGAAAAATAGATTTTCAGGATGGCTGCCATGGCGGCCATCTTGGATTTCCAACGGAACAATTTTAGCTATTTTTATCTTCACGTCAGCCTGATGCTTCCTGCCAAGTTTTAAGTCAGTTGGCCTTTTGGTTCAGATGAAGAAGCGAAAAATAGATTTTCAAGATGGCCGCCATTGCAGCCATCTTGGATTTCCGACAGGAACAATTTTAATTATTTTTGATCAACAAGTCACCCCGGCGCTTCCCGTCAACCATTATATTGGAGTATAAAATCAGTTTGAATATGATTGATAATTCGATAATTTAATTAAATATTTTGTACATTCTTTTATTATATGGTGAAAACTCCATTCTAGATTAGAGGGTATTTGTATCGAGATAAATTTGTTATGTCTTTTTTAATATTTTGCCACAAAACATAGGTTGTGGGTACTCATTAGATGCACCTCAAAGAACCTACCTTTTGTAGCGAAAAATAGATTTTCAGGATGGCTGCTATGTCGGCCATCTTGGATTTCCAACGGAACAATTTTAGTTATTTTTATCTTCACGTCAGCCTGATGCTTCCTGCCAAGTTTTAAGTCAGTTGGCCTTTTGGTTCAGAAGAAGAAGCGAAAAATAGATTTTCAAGATGGCCGCCATGGCAGCCATCTTGGATTTCCGACAGGAACAATTTTAATTATTTTTGATCAACAAGTCACCCCGGCGCTTCCTACTAAGTTTAAAGTCAATTGCCCTTTAGGTTCAGGAGAAAAAGCGAAGAACAGATTTTCAAGATGGATGCCATGGCGGCCATCTTGGATTTCTGATCGGAATGATTTTATCTATTTTTGATCTACAAGTCACCCAGATGCTTCCTATCAGGTTTCAATTGGCCTTTCGGTTCAGGAGAAGAGGCGAAAAATAGATTTTCAAAATAGCCGCTACGGCGACCACTTTGGATTTCTTATCGGAACGATTTTATCTACTTTTGATTTACAAGTCACCCCCATGCTTCCTACCAAGTTTCAAGTCAATTGGCTTTTTGGTTCAGAAGAAGAAGCGAAAAATAGATTTTCAAGATGGACGCCAAAGCGGTCATCTTGGATTTCCGATCGGAACGATTTTAGCCATTTTTCAGTTTATCAACAATTCATCCGAATGCTTCCTACCGAGTTACAAAACAATTGGCTCTTCGGTTCAGGAAAAGAAGCAAAAAATAAATTTTCAAGATGGCTGCCGTGTGCTATTTTTGATCCACAAGTCACCCCGATGCTTCCTACCAAGCTTCAAGTCGGCTCAGGAGAAGAAGCGAAAAATAGATTTTTAAGATGGCTGCCACAACGGCCATCTTGGATTTCCGATCCGAACGATTTTAGCTATTTTTGATCTACAAGTCACTCCGATGCTTTCTACCAAGTTTCAAGTCAATTGGCCTTTTGTTCAGGAGAAGAAGCGAAAAATAGATTTTCAAGATGGCCGCTATGGAGCCATCCTGGATTTCCGATCAGAAAGATTTTAGATATTTTTGATCTACAAGCCACCAGATGCTTCCTCCCGAGTTACAAATCAATTGGCCCTTCGGTTCAGGAGAAGAAGCGATAAAAATAGATTTTCAAGATGGCCGCCATGGCCAACTTGGATTTCCGATCGGAACGAGTTTAGCTATTTTTCATCTACAAGTCACCCCGATGCTTCCTCCTAAGTTTCAAGTCAATTGGCCCTGGGGTGTAGGAGGAGTAGGCTTTTAAAGCAAATTGTTGACGCCGCACGACGGACGACGCACAACGGACGACGCACGACGGACATTGACCGAGCACAATAGCTCACCCTGAGCACTTCGTGCTCAGATGAACTAACAAGGAACAGATTAAGTCTGATCACTGTCTTCCCTGTTTTTTCGTTTTGTATTTCTATACCTTACCAAGACCTTAACCTTCAATGTACTAGTGATGTCCCTCGGTCATGCCCTGGAGTGGGTGTAGGGGTCAAAGTTTAAGTTTACATTCAAGTTTACATTGACATTTACGTCCGCATTTCTCTTGGAGGTCATAACTTTGGTATCGTTTACACTTGGAAGTTGAAATTTGGTATGCTACTTATTCAGACCTAAACATTCAAATCTGTTTTTTAGAGTTGCTCCTGGTTCGTGCCCTGGGGGTGGGCTAGGAGTCAACATGTATAACAGGTCAAACTTGGGTACCTTTTATACTAGGAAGTGGAATTTTTGAATGCTACTTAGGTCATAACTTGGGTACCTTTTACGGTACGAAGTTGAAATTTAGTATGCTGCTTACCCAGACCTAATAAAAGTCAAAAAGGATTGCCTCTGTAACCAAAGAACACAATAAATCACGAAAATCGGAGACTCGGTTTGAATGAGTCTCTTCATATGCAACACTAAACCTTAACTCTGTGCTAAGTTGCCCCTGGGCCATGCCCTGGAGTGGGGCCAAGAGTCAAAATATATTACAGCTCAAACTTAGGTATCTTTTATGCAAGGAAGTTGAAATTTTGTATGCTACTTATACCCGGACATAGCCTTTAGCTCTGTACTAGTATCCCTTGGTCATGTTCTGGGGCAGGGCTAGGGGTCAAAATGTATAGCAATTCAGATTTTACATTTACATTTACCTCCGCTTTTCTCTTGGAGCTCATAACTTGGGTGCCGTTTAAGCTAGGAAGTTGAAATTTGATATGCTTCTTACCCATACCTACATCTTTACCTCTGTGCTAGCATTGTTCTTGGGTCATGCGCAGGGGTGGTGCTAGGGGTCCGAAGGACAGGCTTATTTGTGTACTTTGGACACATGTCTGATATGTTCAAGTTTTCTGAACTTAATGTCTCAACAACCTCTTATCAAAAAGCATTCATATTTGGACCACAAGTACCCTGGACATTCGGCTTTTATTCCATGACATATACCTCAGGGTCTATAACCCGGGAACCGGGGTGAGGCTAAAGGTCCAAATTTAGGACAATGTAAAAACTGTTGCTTTTTTACATTTGTCTATTAAGAAAACAACTTAGACAGCTACTTGGTCAGACATCACTCAACCTTGTTACATTGATTTGTAGATTTTGAAGTGAAGGTCAGTATGACATATATTTCACGGTCCAGTAATTGTGCCTTATATCCTGAAGAGTTTTCATGGTCCAGTGATTTTGCCTTATATCTTGAAGAGTATTTCATGTATAAACATTATACTTTCTGATTTCGTGTAAGTATGACCCGAAGTTTGACTTTAAAATAAATGTAGGTCTTGAAGCGTATCTGATCTATAAACATCATACTTTTGATTATGAGTCAGTATGACCCCAAATTTGCCCTCAAAATAAATGTAGGTTACAGTGACCAATATTTCAAGGTCCAGTACTTTTGCCTTATATCTTGAAAAGTATTTGATTATATATATATATATATATATATATATATATATATATATATATATATATATATATATATATATATATATATATATATATATATATGTATATATATTATGTATTATGAGTCAGCAGTATTACCCGAAGTTTGACCACAAATTAAATGTAGGTCACTGTGACCTACATTTCACGGTCCAGTAATTTTGGCCTATATCTTAAAGAGTAATGGGCGTATAAACATTATGCTTATGGATTATAATATAGTATGACCAGACGTTGGACCTCAAAATAAATGTAGGTCACAATGGCCTACAATTTACAGTCCTGTAATTTTGCCTTATACCTTGAAGAGTATTGGATACATATAAACATCATACTTATGGATTATGAGTCATTATGACCCGAAGTTTGACACCAAAATAAATGTAGGTCACTATTACCTTTATTTCTTGCTCGTGTGATTTTGCCTGAAATGTTAAAGAGGACTTGATGTATAAACATCATACTTATGGATTAGGAGTCAGAATGACCCGAAGTTGGTCAAAGTTTACATTGAACTTTACGTCCGCGTTTCTTTTGGAGGCCATAACTATGCTAGGAAGTTGAAATTGGTTATGCTACTTACCAAGACCTAAACCTTTAACTTTGTGCTAGAGTTGCCCCTGAGTCATGCCCGGGATAATGCAAGGGGTCATAATGTATAACAGATCAGATTGAGTATTTGGAAAATAGATGTTGCCTTATGAGCAAAGAGCAAATGGCGGGGGCATTCGTAAATTTTGGACACATGTCTAGTTTCTTCATATTTGTAATATAAAGATACAAGGATTTTGGCCCCAGAAAAAAACCACGCTTTTTTCAACTGAATAGCATTGATGGTTTTCTTATTTCTCCACGAAAACATATGTTATGAGTGCTCATTAGAAGTACCTTGTCTAATGAGTTATCACAGCGTATGTATTTTGTAGAAAATAACAGAAATTGGAAATATGCCTCTGGAAACGGGTTATCAGTAATTTCCGGCGAATAGCTTCGGTAATTTTCTGAGAATGGAGCAAAGAATTCCACAAGAATGCATAGTCATACTCCATAAGGATCCTTTTCTCATGTTATGTATCAAACCATGTAGGTATTGCAGTTCCTATGCTTCACGAAAACATGCCTATATAATTTTGACCCCGTTAAACCCCACTTTTATATAGTAAAACTGGGGTTTACAGGGGTATACATTATTTTTCTTATTTCTGCTCAAAAACATAGATTGTGGGTACTCGTTAGAACCGCCTCGCCGAGGCGGTTCTAACTAGTACCCACAATCTATTTTTTGAGGAGAAATATGAAAATATCAGATTTTTTTTTTATCTGAAAATTTTCATTCTTTTTGTGGTAAAATTTTCAGTATATTTGAATAGGCGTGTTTTCGTAATGATCCTCGTATTTACAATTCTGATGAGCTTACTGTGCATGCCTAGCCGGCACAGTTCTCTTTTTTAGGCTTAGTATTTTGGGTAATTTTTTTCAGACGATCACATTTTGAAATAATCTTTTCTTACTTTTTTTCCAGAATATATTTTGATATTTCATGCAAATTGTCACCTTGCATGAACTGTCAAATGTTAACGATCTTTTTATTCCGCGCGTGCTAAGCGTTAAATTTTACATTGTCCAAATAGGTTTTGGCGAACTGTTAAGCCAATATCAGATTGTGACTGTGCTCTTTTTGGTCCCGGCATGCGCGGTTCGCAAAGGCCTAACGATATATTGCACAGAGGGTGCTCACATGATACATGCGTCTAGAGGCCATTAATTAGGGTGTTAAATTGGTGGTAAGGTGTCAGCTGTACTTGCAGCATATGGGGAAAGACGGGGTGGGATGGGGGAGAGTTTTTTTTTTTTTTTTTATTTCTTCAGTTTCTATTTCTGTGCTCATACAACTCCGATCTTTCCCCCTTTCCTCGTCTACTGTTTGTCCATTTTCACCTTTTCTCTGGGACAGAAAATTACCCACATCGGTTTCTGTGTCGTTAAACAAAAACTCAAAGAGGCCATTACCTCTCCCCACCAGAATCTGAACAAATTGTTAAAAAACACAAAAATTTAATAACTAAGAAATATTTTTCTTAGATTGATTTTTATTGGCTTTATGACTGCTCTAATCGAGAAAAAAAGGTTACTTTTCTAAAATTTCAAAACTGATAATTGTTTACTAACATTGGTCAAATATTCAATCAGATGTTATTGTACATTTTTGTAAAGCAGCCATTTTTTTCTGTTGAGAATTGATACTGGAAATGTTAGGTCTGTTTAACATATTCTTGAGTATAAAATTTCTGAATTTTTCATCTGGTTATTTGGAATTTAAGGAAATGTCTTAAACTTTCTATTTTTTGCATTTTTAGCCACTCGAGCATTCTTTTCCATTACGGAAACACGCCTATTCAAATATATTGAAAATGTTACAACCAAAAAAGGGGAAAAAAATTATAATAAAATTCAGATATTTTTCATATTTCTGTTCGAAACATAGATTGTGGGTACTCGTTAGAACCGCCTCGGCGAGGCGGTTCTAACGAGTACCCACAATCTATGTTTTTGAGCAGAAATAAGAAAAATAATGTATACCCCTGTAAACCCCAGTTTTACTATATAAAAGTAGGGTTTAAGGGGGTCAAAATTATATAGGCATGTTTTCGTGATGTAAAATAATTGCTTTTACAATGTTCTTTCTAGGTCATGTTAGGTGTCCATAGAAACTACATTATTATTTTTTTTTATTGTTATTAAATTAATTAATCAAACAAAACAAATATGAGGGAAAATTTTAAAGTGCCATAATTGATTCGGTTTCGTATGGTCATAGTAGTGTTACAGCGACGACAACACTAGTGACGATGCGCTAAATCATAGACAGTTTCAGTTTCTGGAGCAGATTTTGGCACAAGTTCGCCATTATGGAACGGTTACATTCTATAAAACTGTCAACTAAAATATCAATATATTTGTAATTCTGTCAGACAAATACATACAAGATCCTAGTACTGTCACAGCAACGGCAACGTTAGGTGCATTTTCAGTTTCTGGAGCAGATATTGGCATAGTCGTCATCGTGAAACTGTTAGACTCTATAAAACTGTCAAATAAAATTTTTATTGCATTTGTAGTTCTGTCAGACAAATACAGATAAGGCCAAAGCAGCGTCACAGAGAAAGCAAAGTTAGTGATAGTACGCCAAAACATGTGCAAATTCAGTTAGTGATAGTACGCCAAAACATGTGCAAATTCAGTTTCTGGAGCAGATTTTGACAAATAGGTCGTCATTATGAAACTGTTACACTCTATTTAATCGTCAAATTAAATATATATTGCATTTTTAGTTCTGTTAGACAAATAAATATATAAGGTCACAGAAGCGTTACTGCGGTATTTCGGTGTTTAGGTTCGCCATTAGACTTCTACAGTAAATCCGTTGGGAGAATTCGAATCTATTTGGGCAAGAAACACAGAAACCTTAATTGCTATGGTCCTATTTTGGGATAAGTTGGTTTTATAAGCCTGCACCAGCATCCACTTTTTTCCATATCACACGAGAGATTGTAAAACAATCAATCTAAGATGCCGGATATTGACTGACCAACAACTGTAGAGATTGATCATTAGACATTATTTGCTGAATAACAATTTTTGTGTTAAACAGTGAAGTTCTTTCACCTGTTAGATGTTATGCTTGTCCTGATAAAATGCAAGTTTTCGGAGGAGTTGATCAAAATAAAACTGATTCTGTTCACAATATTTTGCCAATTCTTAGTGTATAGTAGCTTCTGCTTGCTGTGGCTACACTTTGATCACAAATCTGCTATCAGCCCCACCTAAAAATGCTACACATAAAATTTGATAATGTTCGATCAGTTGGAGGTAGAAATAATATTGTTTGAATGTGTGGACATGTGATATTTGTAAGACAATGAACAATGAACCAAGCTTTACTATAAGCTCCTTTTGTGAGCTGAGCTTTTGCCTCAGTTGAGCTAAACCTAATTCAAATGCAATAGCTAATGTAACGCGACGTCTGATTGGATATTGTAGAAAATGTGTGACAGTATATTCTGCGTTATATGGTTGGAAACCCGACGTTTTGACGTAACGTCGCTTTCCATTGGCTAATATAATGCTTAACACTTCTTACATGACTCGCCTTTCAGGCTAAAAGTTATCCCCTAAGTCTCAGAATTTTTCTTCTTCATACCAAATAAATATAAAAAAAAGGTTATTCCACATACATTCATACTTCAAGTTATACAAATCATGTAATATGATAATCCTGCGACTAGGGGTGCTTAAATCGATTTTACGTGGCCACAGCCCTTGCCCTTAGTTCTGCCGTAGTATACACAAGATATTTGTTCAGTCCGCGTGAACTCATCAGTGCAACATTTCCAAGAACATAAAAATCAAACGAATACAGAGATGAAATAACGATGAGGACTCGGCAGCAAGAAATAACTGAAATGCTGAGGCAAAAGAAAACCAACAGTTGGACTCTCGTAAAGTCAATAAAATGCCAAACAAATGCAGCTTTAATAGTTTCTTAATTAAACAAGTTACAATACCATGTTTTAGCAGAGCATTGAAATTTATGGAAAACAATTATTAAAGGATATTTGAGTGGGTGGGGTAACAGTACCCCATGAATAAATGCTGCCGTCTTTCAATGCTTGACGGGCATTGCGTTTCTTTCAAAATAATAGTTTTACAGTTATTAGTACTTATAATTCATGACTCACATTTTTGAATAAGTAATCTGATTTAGTAAGAAAAAGGCTACAAAATATACCATGTTTTACTAGTTTATTGAAACCTTGCCTCGGTTGCTACATTTGACCTGCAACCTATAATTGAAATCCTATATAGCCATCAGGACTTTTCTTATACTTCTGCATACTCTTGTTTTGCGTACAAAAAGTGTTTTACTACAAAATATTGGCATTTTCTCCATTTCCTAACAAAATTCGAAATATGCAACCCCATACCTACTGACGAGGCATTCTTGTGTAGATGAATAAAATGACTTTTCTTACACTATAAGTATGACACAGTATAATAGAACAACACTTCATGTTTATCTATCCCTGCACTGCTCTTGCTGTAGATATATACAGCTTCTAAATTGTTAAAAATTGCTATTCTCTATAGGAATGGTTTTGCCGAAAACTGGCCAAAAATTGGCCCATGTTGCCATGGTAACAGTGACTGCCCTATGCATAAACTGACACCCATTGTGTTGTTTTCTCATCAAAACAAGTCACTTGGCCAAAATTCATCAAAATCTGAGAGATAATGTGGCCAATGCCTCTATAGTGAAAGTTTGATATTTATAAAGAGAGACTTTAAAATGCTTGAGCACGCTCGTTCTAAGGAATCGTCCGAGTAGCCGAACGCTTAGCTCTCCGGACTTGGAATCATGATGTCCCGGGTTCAAATCGGAATTCAACACACAGTAGGGCGCTCTTTGCACAGAGCCTTTCATTATCACCCCTTCATCATCTCGTTATGACGCAACGGATTTGAAAGTGACGTAAAACTCCGAGCCGTCAATACCTGTCCTAAGTGAACAAAATCTTTTACTATCTTTGTCTAAAACACTAGCTGGGTGGCAAGCAGTACATGCACGCCGCGTCTGTGGCGTCTGATTTGGGTCTGCACCGTTTGCTAAAGCCTGACTGTTCCAACAGCTAGGATAAATACCATAATCATTTGTATATTTCAGAGCGTGGTTTTCAACATGGTAAACAGGTTTGTCACTTGTATAATTCAGAGCGCGGTGTAGTTTTTACCATGAAAAAGCACTTATCAGGTGGCGCCCATATCCACAGTATACCAGCCATTCCTTTCTATGATGACTATTACAATACGATTCCTGGGATCAAGTTCGGCAACCCCGCAATCCATTTCCTCAGCGTCGACTTTGACTACCAGACACAGAACTTGTATTTATACGACTACTATTTCAAGTAAGTACAGTCGAATCTCATTAGCTCGAACACGGATGGCTCGTTCACCATTGCTAATTCGAACTCGATTTTGAGTCACTACGAAATTCTTCCAATAGATCAAGAAAACAAATTTTTAAGGAAGCTTTTCGGCAATAGATTACCTGCGTTCCATGCATGCTCAAATATTATTCATTTTTTCCCAAGATATCTTTCCAAACGATATGGCAATCCGTTGGGGATTTTACTCATTTAATGCAAATATCTACATTTCAAATACTGATATCTCTATTAATAAATTGTAAATATCGGTATTTTATGTAATTACAAATATCTCTAATTGAAATGCAGATATATGTATTAGAAATACATAATATAGATATCTGCATTTCAATTAGAGATATCCTTAATTAAGCTAAAATTCAGATATCTGCATTTAGATACATATATCACTAACTGAATGCAGATATCTGTATTTGAAATGCAGATATCTGAATTTCTCAGTAACAGATATCTACATTTCAATTTGCATTTTATTTATCTGTATATATGGTTGAAATAGTAATATCTCTATTTGCTTTACTTATGGGAAACTGATACCGTCCTCGCCGATTTTTACATGCGCACTGTTCATCGGTTACAAACACCAATATGGCGCCCTTATAGACGACAAAAAAAAAAAAAAAAAAAAAAGAAAAAAAGATGCTCAAATTTTCACATCATGATCTCTTTATAGTTAAACCCGTCGCTCCTGAGGAGCACAAAAGGAAAGAATTTGTGGTATATATAACTTCATTTGCCGTGTGTTTTTATAAACGCATTCAATTTCTCAATATTTAAGTAAACCAGTATTCGGACAGAGCCCAATCTAAGGAATGCTTTCTCAACACATTGTCATACGCATTCTAGGCAATTTGTACATTCTGGGTTGAATAATGAAGGCCTACGAGTAATCTTGTAGATTACTGAATGTAGGGTCCTTTAACCTGCACATGAGTACTTGACTTTCCATGCACAGGTCACGGGGATAGGGGCTGCAGTCATGATCCGAAGGACGAAGGATATCATGTCATCCCTGCAAATAACAAAAGGAAAGTGTGTTCGGATTCCAGTTTTTCACGCCTATGAAAGGGATCGAACTCGGTACCTTTGGCACTTGAGGCCATACTCGATTTGCCAATTATATTTTACCTAAGCGGTATTTTCTTGTCATCGTCAGCATGTCAAACACCTTGAGCAAGGGAGTATTGATTATTTGCTGAAAATAAAAGTTGAAAATAATCAGGTTCATAAATAAAGATATCTGCATATTTGATACAGATATCTCTATTTAAATAAGAGATATCTGTATTTTCTATAAATAAAGATCAGACTTTGAACTACAGATATCTGTATTAGAAATACAGATATATCCATTTAAATTGCATACATCTTTCTTTAAATGATAACCATAGATATTTGTATATTAAATAGAGATAATTGTATTTCAAATACAGATATATGTGTTTCAAATACATATATCTGAGTTTCTAAAATACAAGTATCTCTAATTTAAAAAGAGATATCTGAATTTGAAATGCAGAGATTTGTAATAAAAATGCAGATATCTCAAATTCAAATTCAGATTCCTCTATTTAATGACGAAATGTAGATATCTGCATTTCAAGTACAGATATCTGTATTTTAAATACAAATATCTGCATTTAAATGTAGATACCTGTATTAAATTGCAGATATCTCTATTTAGATGGAGATATCTGAATTTTAAACGTAGATATCTATATTAAATGGGTTAATTGGGTATAAACCAAAACGACCACCATGTAAATAAAGCCCTATATTTCATGCGCAAGACGCAATAAAGAATATTCGAACGACCAAGACCCAGATCAACCTGGACATTCGCGCTGATTGATTCAAGCTTTCTCTGTTCTTTGATACATTCTACATTATCTATTCATTCCGTAAATGGGTAAAAAAGGCTCTGATCAGACAGCACACACATGCTTATCTGGGCATTCGCAGCCTGAATATTGTTTGCATAAAATCCATTTTTCGCGCACTGAGCTATATTTTTGTGCTTACACAGTCTTATATTTGCTTTAGTTCACATTACATTATTCCCGACAGCTTTTGTGTGTTATTATTACTTTTAAAGTTTTACGTTACAATACACATTACTTTATAATATTTATCCTGTCAATACAGTAAAAGCATGTACGAATGAAAAAGTTTCATTTGTATTTATTTTTTTTCTGGACTAGTTTTCAAACTAATTGACACATGAATAAGTTATTGTAATTGTTTATGTATGAGATTTGGGCATAGAAGTAAAAACTTTTCCATATGAAAACAGCAAAGCTCCAGACCAAAACTCATCGATATGTTCTAAACTACCAATGATTCTGTAAGCTGGATATGCCGCGAAAATACATTTTCACATGGCGCGTTCCATTTGTTATTTGTGCAGAAACAGGTGGTTGCTATTTGAGATCACCGCGCCGAAAACAAATGCTATTTGCGTCACCCCATCCCGAGGATTACATGCAGGTTTGCGTCAGTGCGATATTTGTAGAAAGTATTAAAAATAGCCATCAGAGAAGATGGCAAATCCCTCGACCAAACCGCCACTTCTAAATTTGGTGTATGTTTCAATCAGATATCGTGGAAATATTGAAACAGAGCAAAGTAAAAAGATGCAAATAGTAGGAAATATAACCAAAATTAATTGTGACCAAAAAAAAAAAAAAAAAAAAAAAAAAAATAAATAAAAAATAAAAACAATAACAGGTGTACTGTAAATGATTTTAGTTTTGCAAAGTCTTTTATTTTTTCATTTTTTTTTCAAAATTTGTCAATTAAGCGACTTCTGATGTGATTATCTCTACAGGATACACAATATTTGCAAATACTTTGAATTTGTGAGTGTACATATTCAGAAATAATAGCGAAAATAAATGCCTTGTAAAGGTAAAGGTACTTGCTGTATGTTTATCGGAGTAAAAAAATCAACAGAGCAAAAGCTGTCCTTCTCGTATGCGACACGCCTACTTGACCTGATATATGTCCCTTGCAAAAATTATCAGTTAACGTCAAAAAAAAAGATTGCCTTTAGAAACAAAGACCACACTACAGATTAGAAAATGGGATTCTCGGTTTTACTGAGACTCTTCATAAACAGTAATGAAGTTTGCAACACTGCTTACGCCCTCTAGCATATACATGAGCAGAACTCCCATTTTCAAATATACCACAATAGGCCCAATGATTCCAAAGGAAATGAAATATAATCTGCACTTTGGTGAAGTACGGGGAGACGTTCTACCGCCGCCACACTGCACTAACACCAGCTGCAGTGTAGGAAAATAAACGTCAAAAGAGTTATCTCAAACAGTATGGAAAAAAAGGTAAGAGAAAAGTCCAGGGAGTGCCACAATCACAAACCGCAGCCCTTCCCAGACCCCAAGAGGAAGAGGAAACCGACAAATCTAAACAAGCACAAACCGAACAACGTACGAAAAGCACTAAGATTAGCTCTCTCTTCCCCAAGCGAGGTAATCGCAATACTTAAAAGACTGAAAAACACAAGAACAAAAAGACACACGGAAAGACATACAACAAATCGTCTCGTAAAATAAACCACAAAGCAACAAAGAGTAAGACTAACACCGGGACCACCGCCTTAGAAAACTGTGTTTGTTCTTTTCTGCTGTAATTCGCGAATGTGCATTTGCTGTTAAAATTTGGTTTGATTTCATTCAATTTATTTCGAGTTTGTTTTTCCCAGATAGATTGACATTTGTTGTTATTATACATGCGTTGACGGATGTTGGATTTGAAATCTGAAAATGGAATTTTAAAATTTGTAATCACTAAGGATAATGCAGATTTAGCCTCTAAATCGGCTAATTCATTTCCACGAATATTAATGTGGCTGGGAAGCCAACAAAATATAATATCTTTTGAAACCGAAAGGTAATAATATTTTTTAAGAATTTGCTGAATTAAAGGGTTCCTATGGTGTAAATCTTTAAGGGATTTTAATACAGAAAGAGAATCTGAATAAATGATAAATTGTTTTTCAGACTGATCTCTGATATGATAAAGTGCAATATCAATTGCTTTGGTTTCAGCGGTAAAAATGGAGCTATTATCGGGTAATCTGATACTGTCAGTAAAATTTGGACTAATAACAGAACAAGCAAGTTTCTCGTCTTGTTTCGAACCATCAGTATAAATTGACAGATGATGTTTATATTTCGATTTGATTTCTAAAAATTCATTCTTAAAATATGTGATTCTACTTCTGATTTTTTATTTTTGTGAAGATCTAAAATAATCTTTGGAGGGTTCAACGTCAATGGCTCTTTTAATGGAAATGAAAAGAGTTGAATATTTTTAATGTTAATATTGGCCTCTTCAAGTAACGATTGTACTCTTAGACCAAAGGGTTTAATAGCCGTTGGTTTATTGTTGTAAAATCTTTCATTTTTAGGGTTAAAAACACAATCATAAGCTTAATTACGTGGATTTGGCGGCTAATTTAGAAACATATTGATGGATGGATGGATGGATATTTTATTTAGAGACGCTCAACCCTAAAAGGGCATATAGCGTCTAATAATTTTTATATTATATGATGAGTTTAATTGATTTGGAATGAAAACTATATAAGATTGATATGTTGATTTTAAAAAGATGTCAGTATTAATGATTATAATTTATTAAAAATATTGATTATTAATGATTATAATTTATTAAAAATATTGATTATAATTTATTAAAAAGTCCGATTTCTTTAAGAAAGTCGACGAGTTTGTTGGTTGGTATATTATTAAAAGATCCTTTACAGTTTTTATATTAAAATATTTTGTGCGAATATGATTAAATTCTGCACAAGTAATAAGAAAACGTTTGACTGTAAAAGGTTCGTTACAAGGAATGCAGAAAGGTGCTTGTTCATTTTTTAATATGTAAAAAGGTGCATATATAGTAAGACTATAACCTTGAACGCATCACTTTATGCGCTTTTCATGCTTTATGCGTTTAGCAACCAGTTTAGCCGTATTTAAGTTACTATTAATAAACAAGTGGTACTACGAGTGAAATAGTACCACCTATATAAAAACTAGAATGTGGTCAGCTTGCATCGCGGTCTGCTCTAAGTCGTAACAGAGTTATCTGTCTTGCAGGCGACACGCCTATTGGTCCCCCTCTTCATCCCTACCAAATATTATCAAAATATCTCAAACAGAATGGGATAAGTACATAATGAGAAAGTGAGTTGCCCTCTTGCACGCGACACGCCTACTGCTCCTCCCCTTTATTCCTATTAAATATAATCAAATTGTCTCAAACAGTATAGGAGTTATGGCCTGCACAAGATTTCGGCTTTAGTGGAGATAACTACAAAACGAAGAAAGTAAGAGTTGTCTCTCTTGCACACGATACGTCTACTGATTTTTTTTCATTCATACCAAATATTATCAAAATATGTCTAAAGGTATCAAAGTTATGGAGCGCACAAGGATACATCGATGGATTTCTCTAAAGGGGAGATAAGTACATAATGAAGAAAATGAGTTGCCCTCTTGCACGCGACACGCCTACTGGTCCTCCTCTTTATTCCTATTAAATATAATCAAATTTTCTCAAACAGTATAGGAGTTATGGCCTGCATAATATTTCGGCTTTAGGGGAGATAACTACATAACGAAGAAAGTGAGAGTTGTCTCTCTTGCATGCGACACGCCTGCTGGTCCTTCATTTCATTTCTACCAAATATCATCAAACTATGTCTGAGGCTATCAAAGTTATGGAGCGCACAAGGATGGTCTACGGATTTCTGCTTCAGGGCAGATAACTACAAAATGAAGAAAGTGAGAGTTGTCTCTCTTGCACGCGACACGCCAACTGCTCTTCTTCATTCCTACCAAATACTATTAAATTATCTCAAACGGTATTAGAGTTATGGCCTGCACAAGATTTTGGCTTCAGGGAGATAACTACAAAACGAAGATAGTGAAATTTGTCTTTCTTGCTCGTGACACGGCTTCTGGCCCTCCTCTTCATTCCTAACAGATATTATCAAAATATATCTAAGTTTATCAAAAGTATGGAGAGCACAAGGATGTGTCTACGGATGGTCAGACGGAAATTTGTACGGATGGATATTTGTTGGGTATTACAGTGTAAATATTTCGGCTCAAAATATCCAACAAGACACCAAAATACCCAACAAGTGCCTTACATTTATTGATTTTTTTGGAAACTAACGAAATAAATGGCACGTACCCAAATCATGTCTACCCAATATATGCCCACCCATTCGTGGGCTCTGACGGACGGACGCCATGCTGGTCGCTATAAAAATGAAAGTTACCTTAAGATACGTAATATAGATGGAGTAGAAGATGACAGAGTCAAAATATCCAGTCAGAAACAAGCTGACAGTGATAGCCAAACGGTTTAAAATTTCGCACTGGAGTAGCTGACTGAGCACTGTACCTTTTTGAACGAATCAGCCGGGAGATGCGCAGTAATGCAGTGCGTGGCGGCAGCTGATTCCATTGCATGATTCCAGTGAGAACCTGTAAGATGGTACAACTATACTACACTTCATTAATTTATTCAGCGGTAAGTACTTTTTCTATTCGCTGCGCATATGCGAGCTGCGCATGCTCAGACCAGAGATGGGCCCGGCAATCAGTACTCGCGAGACATAAACTGCCTGGTGCCTCTGCGACAGAGCTACTATGATGTAACTTTTGGCAGAATTCGAATTTGTCATTCCTTTCACCAGTTAATGTCTAACCAGTTAACAGGCAACATCTTGATATAATTGTAACAGTATTGGCCGGGACTATAACCCTCAACTCAACTCAACAGACTATTCAGATGTGCCCGCTAATCTTTTCAGTCTGTCCTGGGTCTTCACTCTTGCATTTGACTTTTTCGTAGGTGTACTCAAGGGAAATGAATACACATGCAATTGTTTGCCGTCATTTTGCAAATAGAGACAACTTTTGCAGACAGGAAATTGCCTCTTTAATTATTGTCATGCTGAATAAACTAACATACCACGCCCATTTTTAATTTTCAGCCAATCAGATTACTTGATCCAGATTGTTGATATAAATTTGCATACGTAGTAACAAACATTGCAGATCGAGATCAGTTGGCTTCTTCAGAAGCCAACTGATCTGGATCTACACTGTTTGCTTAGACGGCATGTCGTGTCTAGCATGAGAAGGGTTAATATTTGAAACATTTCAAAAAGATAAATAATCCATTTCAGAGTTATTTCCCTTGCAGTTATGTACATATCTTAACCCGTCCAGAACGTGTGTTTTCGGACAGACAGGCTTGAACAAACAATGCAGACCAAGATCAGACACAACGGAATGCTGCGTCTGATCAGGGTCTACATTATTTGCCACTCAGCCAGCAGATTTCAAACACATCAGATGGTAGTAAAATAGAAGTTGAAACTTTAGGACAAGTTCGGTAAGGAGCTAATATGCGTCCTGATATTTAAGGTATATATGTTGTTTTTTATTGAGTTGAAGTTTTACGACCCGGTCAACCCATTAGGTTCATGTCGAGTGCGATCATATCACCTAAGCAAACTTTTCCTGCACAGCCTTAGTCCTCTAAGCGTTTTATCAGTACTTGTGCACATTCTTTCGCTAGGAACTGTCAACAGCCCTTCTTGAATCAGCGGGAGGGAGAGAATGACCGTAGTAAAATATTTTCATGATCAATGACCACAAAAGAATGTTGCCGGACCCGGCAAGGATCGAACCCGCGACCTCCTGATCACACGCATCCGAATGAGCCACTGAAACCTAAATATGGTATTTATCCTCTTGCAGTTCAATTATCATCGGGCTGGGGTTTAATACTGACCTAGATCTGAAGAATATGAGTTTCAAGTTTATGCACGAAGGCGTTTCCAAGGCGACCGTTCAAATCGCCCTGGACTGGCTCTCCCATACGCTCTACTGGGTTGATCCAGGTTTTGGCTGGATAGCTGCCGCTCCAGGAAATCCGTCACGCATCGATGAAGATCTCTATAAGATCATTGTGAGGGACCTCCATAAACCAGATGGGCTCGCCCTGGACCCCCTGGCTGGGTAAGCATACATGTATATGAACCGCATCGTGAGAAAAAAGTACCAACATGTGCGGACAACGGAGACTCAGATCAGACTGCGTATATGATACGCAAGAGGCGGCCAAGACGCACCGAGGGTGACTTCCTGTTTGACTATGCTTCGGGTTGGGTTTGCCTAACTGTACCTCTACACAGAAACTTTAACAATGTTAGATTTTACAAACATTTTTTACATGAATAAATACAACATACAATTACAATTTTAAAAACACGCACATGAGCTAGACTCTTCGCGCTGGCCACAGTTGGACACAACAATGGTGGTAACTGTACCGTTTTGTAATTTGACTACCCTGGGTTGGTAAGTCAAATTATTTAACCATCAGTACTGCCCCACCCAAGCGTGGTGCACACCGAGCTGATGCGAAGAGAATGCTGTTTCCCAACTCATATTTTTCCAAACTCGTCCAATTTACTTTTTATGAGTACCCATTTATTTTACCATCGCTCTCAAATTGTCACTATCAGTATTTAGTTTCAACATATTTTATTCAGAGTTAATGGCACATCAATAAATATAACAATATTCAAAATACTAGGATTGGAACGAAAGCAAATTGCTTATGAAGTTCCTCTCCTCATACATATAATTGAATATATCCGATAACGGCACAAGGTTGTAAATATGTTAACGTATTCATGTGACATATCTACCAATATATACTAATTATAACATTAGATTAATATATAGCGAAAGTAGAACCTTATATGTTCAAACAACAAACATGAAGAAGACCAGAAAAAAAAAACAAAAAAGAAAAACATAATAATAGTCTACTTAATCAATGATAAGGAGGAAAAAATGAAAGAAGTGGCATGAGGTGGAGCGAAAGAGCATAAAAAAAGACAAAAGAAGAGAAACAAAGTGTGTTAGAAGAGTAGGGACCGCCTTCTGCGCCGCGAGAACAAAAAATGGCCAAATACACTATGTTCCTGTTATAATCCTGTTGTCCTGCTGTGTACTAAATGTATTTATAATTCCTCTGGCCTATCTCACCGGTATCATAATACATTGTATTCGCATCACTCAACAATGAGGAAAACTGTGCCATAAAAAGGTAAGATGAAAAACGCTTACTTTTTTAATGTAATTATGAACTGCCTCGAAAATTTTTACGTTATTTTTATGACTTACAGTGCTGTTGCCATACAATAGAACGTCAACAGAAATCGGGCAAATGAATGAAATGACCTGGAAAAGTTCTTGTCTTTGTCCATGGTAAAGAGGACATTCTAACAGAAAGTGATCAGCGGTTTCCGTATTGCTACAAGTGCACTGTGAAGTGTCAGAAATATTTTTACGAAAAAGATCCTGATTTAAAGAACTACAGTTTGTTCGAAGACGTCTATTGCCAGTATAAAAGTATTTAGGTATTTGTGGAACAATTACGTTTTGGTTAAGGCGTGATTTGAAGACACCAACTGAACTGGCATTTCTTCCGACAAACCATTCCATTCTCTAATCACAGAAGAGAGAAAAGAATTATAATATTGACGTGTTCGTGTTTCAACAGTTTGCAAGTTATTTGCATTTCTTAAGTTATATGAAGAAATATCGCTGATAGAAGGTGGTACAAAAGAGAAAAGATAACTAGGACTTATATTTGAATACATTTTGTAAAAAAAGAGATAATTTTTGCTTCCGTCTTCTGGAATCTAGTGTTTCCCATCCTATTTCAGAATACAGTGTTTCAATAGATATTAATTTTGTTGTTCCCGTAGCAATTTTTGAAGCCTCATTTTGAATTTTATCTATTTCCTCTTTTTCGTACTGTGTACAATTATCCCAAATTTCGTTTCCGTATTCTAGGATCGGTCTTATAAACGTGGTATATATGATTTCGAGAGATCTACGGTCAAGTTGAAACTTAAGTTCACGCATGATGTTTATTCTTGCCCACGCTTTGGTTTTTATATAATCAATATGTTCATGCGACGTACCATCTTTTGATAAAAAAATGCCAAGATGTTTATGAGTATCTACTTCCTTAATTATTTGTCCTGGCATAAAGATAGAAGGGTGATCTGGTTTGTTGGTCTTCCGTGATATTAAAAGGGATTCAGTTTTGAAAGGATTAAAAGATACCAGCCATTGTTTAGCCCATCGTGCAACTTTTTCCATGTCAGCATTAAGAAGTTCAGCTGCAAGTGTTGGATCTTCAACAACTATATATAGGCTTGTGTCGTCAGCAAAGAGGCGAATATTTGAGCTAATGTCTTTCACAATGTCATTTATGTACAGCAAAAATAATAAAGGCCCAAGGATGGAACCTTGTGGGACACCGGCTTTTAAAGAGTTCCAGTATGATTTAACACCTGAGAAAGTCACCCGTTGTTTCCTGTTGCTTAGATAATCAACGAACCAATTCAGAAGACTTCCTGCTATACCAGCTGCTTTTAGTTTTTGAATTAGGCCAGCATGCCAAACACGGTCAAATGCCTTGCTAATGTCACAAAAGACAACTCTTACTTCTTTACCCGAATCGAGAGCATGACAAAAAATATCACAGAGATAAGTTAATTGATTAACAGTAGAATCTCCAGGTATAAATCCAGATTGTAAGGGTGAAAGGATATCATTATCATGAAAATGATTGTAAATGTGTTTGAAAATGCATCTCTCAAAGACTTTATCCAAGGTATTAAGCAGGGAAACAGGCCTATAATTTGAAACTAATACAGGATCACCACCTTTGTGAATGAATCGGACAGACGTGTGTTTCTTTCTAGTCATCTGGAACTTTGTTATTCTGAAGCGAGAGGTTGTAGAATATGGATAGTGGATCTGCAAGTTCATTTGCCAATTCACTAAGTACTCTGTTATTTATACCGTCAGGTCCAACAGCCTTCCCCAAGGGAAGACTTTTCAAAACCGAATTCACTTCTAAAGCCGTAATGTTAAGTGATGACAGTTTATGTTCTTCACTAACTAATATAGGCAATTCAGGAACATCTGCATTTTCATCGTCCAACAAAGTCTGATCCCTGAAAAAGTCATTAAAATATTTGCTTTATCTTGGTCCTCAGTATATGTAAAACCTTCATGATCAAGTGATGGTATGTGAGAATTAGAGAACGGAGATATAAAATATTTTAAAATTGACCACCAGTCTTTGGAGGTAAGAGTACAAGTTTTTAATTTATTCGAGAGATTATCGGTGTATAATTTCTTAGACTTACGAATCATTTCTATCACTTTATTTCTTAAGTGTCTAAACCTTTCCCAATTTGCAGGTATATTTGTATGTTTAGCCTTTCTGTATGCCCTTTTACGTATCCTTATATGTCTTTTAATTGCCGTAGTAATCCAAGGTGGGTCAGCCGGACGTATTCTTACATTTCGATTAGGGATGCAATCATTGGATAACGCAATAATCTTTTCATTTATATTTTTAGCATAAATATTTATATCGGTATTGCGCAGCCCATCCCAGTCCGTTGATGATACTTTATTTATCAATAGATTATAGTCACCTTGTTCATAAATCCAAATACGGCGCACATATGATTTTCGTTTTGGTTTTACAAATCGCTTTTAAGATACCATAAGTAGGACAGTGATACCGTCGGTCTTGTTGTAAGAAAGGGTCTCCTACAACACTCATGACTAAATGATCATTATTATTTGTAAGAATGATATCCAGTAGTGACGAAGAGTGTTCAGTATAATGAGTTGGTTCCTCAATAACTTGGTTTAAAGAAAACTGCTCACAAATTGCTTTGATTTTATGAGATGAGTTTGAACTGAGCATGTTAAAGTCAAAATCTCCTGCTATAATAATATCCTTTATACCTGTATCAACTGCCAGGGAGATAGAATCCTCAATAGACGTATAATAATTAGCATTTGAATTGGATGCTCTGTAGAATAAACCGAATAGTAGTTTCTTATGCTTAATAATAATCTCTATCCACAGGCATTCAATTCCTAGTGGCTCAAGGTCATTCCTGCGTCTATAAAAAAGTGTATCTTTTACATATATGATCACACCACCATGATTATCGCTGACCCCGTCTTTACGTTCAGGAGAGTGATAAGATTGAAGTTGCAGGTCCACAGTTGATAAAGCAGAATGAAACCAGGTCTCTGAAAATGCTAATATGTCAAAGTCAGAAAGTTCAGCAAATGATACGTCGAGTTTGTTAAAAATACCCTGCACGTCATAATGAACAAAGGATAAATGGGAAGAGAGAGACGAAGTACCAAAAATAGAACCGTTTCCTGATGAAGAGCTATCATAACTATCCGAAAGAGATGATAGCGGGCCGGGATTTGGATAGATATCTCCCGACACCAAGAGCAGAACGCAGAACCATGTAACTTAAACAGTAATGGATAGTGCAAGAAATATGGAATATGTGAATTGAACATTTAATCTTTGTTTATTGCTTACTAACAGCTTCTCTGAGAGATGCCGAAAGTAGAGATTCTGGATACGACAAGAATCATCAATAACAGTTTTATAAATTGAGTAATTATACATAATATCCTTGCATAGCAAAAGTAGGACAACAAAGTGGAAAACAATAGCGAAATTATAACAACATTTGTACGTGTGTAGGGTGCTGACCGTATTCTTCCTTTTCAATTTTACGTAATCAATATCAAAAGATACAAGAACAACTCAGCCAGCAACCTACACAAGACTACATCGATAACTTGAACACGTATAGACCAGTGAGTTCTCGCGGCACAGTCCCGATACCTACCCTCTATGAGACGCTCCGAAAATATAGACAGTAACAACATGCAAAAAGCAAAACATTGATATATACATGGATATAAACATATAAAGGATGGAATGTAAATTTTAAATTTTTGAGGTATGCTTTTAACAATATAATCATTTTGAAGTTATTTGATTTTCGTTCATTTTAATGTTACTGTTTGATCTCATTGCATCTAGAATAGCAGACAGAATTTGATAGAAACAACAAATTAAATATCATACTGTGTCACATAGCATTAGTGCATCCCAACGATTATCTAACAACAACAATACACTATTCACTTTAGAATAGCTTGGAATTTGCATCGGCAGCTCACTATTGCACTGAAGAGGCCAACAGAGAGAGAGAGAGAGAGAGAGAGAGAGAGAGAGAGAGAGAGATATTTGCCTTTCTACTACAGTTGTTAACCTAATAACAGTTGTATGCTGGAAACCAGACCATTTGAGCACATACAACACGCGAAATAATCTGTGCTCAACAACAACATGAAACATTATGAAATAAGCTATAAAACAGTTAAGAACTGTAAATCAAGGTATCAGCAGGGATTAGGTTTATCGCTGCAAATTGTATCAGCATAACCAATTTAACAGTTTCCATTTAAAGTTAACCGTCATCTCAACTTGTCACAAATAAAATCCAGTGGAAATAAGGGTTAACCTGATAGACTGTTATTAACAGGTTTCTTTCAGTTATCAATAAGTTTGATAAGACGAATGCTTACTGACCCTAATGTTACCTGTGGAGCACCGATATATCAATGTTAAACACGGAAATCCCATCCTTCGTCATGGTCAGTAAACATTCGTCGAATTTTACACATGATAACAATTACAATCTACGGTCGTAGAGAATAATGATAGTCTTTGTTTGTAAACCCAAGATTCATAGATATGGTAAAATATACCCTGTTATACGCTGGTTTGATACACATACAGCTACATTCCAAGTTTTTTGGCAGGCACGCCCAGCGAGGTAGAGAAGGCCCAAATCAAACCCCTTCGACGAGAGTGGCTTGATCCATGACTAGTTCATTTGCACTCCCGCCAGATCTCAATTGTCACACATCTAGGGAGTCACACGGGCTCGTTCAAATTTCAGATAGCTATGTTAAAAAAACTTCAAATGCCCGAATAATTAGGATAAATACCGTAAATAAAATATCAGCCTTGTTTTTGAAAAAAGAAAAAAAAAAGAAGAGCACAAATAATCATGTCACCTGCTGCAGTTGTAATTGGCGATGTGCGGGTAAATAGCTCATTTTAGTCCCGTTTTGATGTCCAAGCCGACTTTAACATTTAGCTCTCTATTAGATAATTCAGCAGACGAAAATCGATGGCATCTCTCCTACTCCTCCCCGAAAAAAGGCCCCGACATCACATGCCAATTATCTCCAAACCAATGGAGACAACTTGCACGAAATGCCAGAACCCATCCTCCGGGAGAAAAACCCAAAATAAATGCCTCGAAATGACGTTCGCTGAAAGTTTTATTCAAATGCTAAGCGTTTATAACGACATTTCAGAGATAATATTGACAAGGTGGGTAGACAGTCAGGACCGTTACGGCATGAAAGATGATGCCTGTCACCTGAATTTTACCTTATGCTACATGAATAAAAAACATTAGTTAACCATTATCACACTCTTGGTCAAATCCGCAGACGACAAACCGGCAACACTCCTTACAACCCTCCCCGAAAACAAGACCCGACACTTCATGCAAATTATCGATTTGAATGAAATGCCAAATCTCGACCGACGGAAAACAAGAAAAATACTCCATCATGTCGCTCACTTAGAATTTTCCGAGGGCACCAGCTAATGTTTTAAACAATCTTTTTTTATTAATATCGTAATTTAATATCGTAATTTGACCTGTGAGACAGACTAACCTGAGCAAACATTACCGGCTCAGATCGGGTGCCGCATTCTGCAGCTTCCGATCAGGGTCCATACCGCCTGCTTACTATCCAGTAGTTCAATAAATGTAGGGTATTGGGGACCAGATGATCGTATGGATAACTGAACCATTGACAGGTAGCTAACGTCAATATCACAGATCAAAGGAATAGATATTTTGTTCAAGAATGTTTGACAGTTTAGTTTACTGAGAGCGTAATTCTATATGACAAAATATTTAAAGCACACACACTCATGCTTCACCGCTGATAGTGTTTAATACTTGAGAAATATTAGACTGGTACAGTTTATGGTTTCTTTTGTGTACAGATCATAAACCTAAAATTAATCACATATACCAGTTTGTATAGATAGAAAAATAATGATTCCGACATAGCCGCTGATAATTCCAGTAAATTCTCTCGTAATACAGTTTCGGTGAATCTACGAACAGTAAAATCCCAGACTAGCCCGCGCATCCCCACAGACCAGCCAGAGATATACGTCCACCACTATAGACTCCGATCAACTGGTCCGTCGCCTGGAAAGACAGTCAAGGCGTCATGTATGGACAGAGAAGGCACCGATCAGTCTATACACACAGTCTGATCGGTACACACGCCGTCCATCCATAGATCCCTTAGACAGAAAACTACAGTCAAACCTGTGTTAGTGGTCACCTCTATTAAGCAGCCAACCTGTATTAAGCAGCCAGAGGAAAGTTGCCCTAAAATTCGTAGACTTATATATTTGAACTGTATTAAGCAGCCACCTGCCTTCAGCAGCCACATTTTAAGCTTCCCATGGGTGGCTGCTTAAGACAGGTTTGTCTGTAATTTACTTCAATCATAATATAATAATAATAATAATAATAAACAAATAAACAGAAATGCCCAAACCAGACTGCCCGGTTCAAATTACCAGTAACCAGAGAACTAAGGAAACAATCGAAAAAAAACAAGCAGTTCTATTCTGGCCATCCCTATTTAATGACAACACATGACCGCTCGTGCCAAGCGCCTGACATCAATATAACGTGGAACACCTTATCAACTGCCATCATAATCAAAGAAAATACACGTATAACGGTTTCTCCATTCATAAGCAGTCGTGGAATGTCAGACGAACTGTTTCAATGTAAGTATATACAGTATTTGCCTAAAATATAATAACATCAGAAAACAAAGGAAGTGTGTATATTGAGTTCGTCGGGTTACTGAGACGAGGACTGCTCATGACGACCAGCAACATGAGCACCTTTAGATGGTTTGGTCCGAGGATGAGGTCTACCCAGCTAGCATTCTTTATAATTCTACAGCGGGCCGTTATCGGCCGGTCAGCTACCCTGACGCGCCGATAACGGCCCGCTATAGATTTATGAAGAATGCTTACTGGGTAGGCTCTTGTGCTTCAAAAGCTGCAAGATCGGAAAAAGAGCTTATGCGGTGCACCTTCTCGGAATTGTCCTTGACCAGGACAGTACCATCAGAGGTCCAAGCACCCATTAGACGATCAGACTTAAGGCACCTTTTTTGTATTTGAATCTATGTATATCTAATGGTACAGTTTCCACCAAAATTTATGATAAACGGGACGATTTTGATTTTGATATAGTCAATTTCCCTTTTCTGGATGGCGATGTCCCCCGGCGTACCTCATATGGGGAGTACATATCTCAACTTATAAGATTCGCCAGAGCTTCTTCAAATTTTAATGACTTTAACTACTGTAATAAAGCCCTTACTGCCAAACTTCTTAGGCAGGGCTATCGTTATTTTAAACTTCGAAAGGCGTTTTCGAAATTTTATCGCAGACACAGTGCCTTGTTAGAAAAATATAGCGTCAGTCTGAAAACACTTCTGCAACAAGGTATATCGGAACCCGAATTTTACGGTGACTTAGTGTACAGATTTAGAAAAATTGTAGGTAAATCTAACTTTTTGGAGCAATTCAGAAAACTTATTAACCGTTATAAAAGAATTGGCTATAGCCTGGATATTATGCGGCAGACTGCATGCCTAGTTGTAAACCAAATCATTGTTGATGGCTATGCTTCACTCTTTAATTGCACGACGGCGGTTCGGGCCTCAGACTCAATGACGGCCTTTTCGTAAAACTTTAACCAGTGGGTTGGGGCTTGACAATATGTCTTTGGCTTGGCCCGCCGTGGTTCAACTATTGGTTTTCATTTACTCTGGCATACAGTAGAATTAGCTTTGATGCATTGACTGAGTTGGGAGCCTTTATGCGAACCGAATTTTTATGTATTTATGTATTAAGAGTAGCATCGGGACCCAGGGTGAAATTAGCTGGCTTTAAAGGTGCTTTAAAACCCCCAGTGGTTTGCTCTACCGACCGTTCTAAGGCGGTGGTCCCGGTGTTAGTCTTACTCCTTGTTGCTTTGTGGTTTATTCTACGAGGCGATTTGTTGTATGTCTTTCCGTGTGTCATTTTGTTCTTGTGTTTTTCAGTCCTTTTAGTATTGCGATTACCTCGCTTGGGGAAGAGAGAGCTGATCTTAGTGCTTTTCGTACGTTTGTTCGGTTTGTGCTCGTTTAGATTTGTCGGTTTCCTCTTCCTCTTGGGGTCTGGGAAGGGCTGCGGTTTGTGATTGTGGCACTCCCTGGACTTTTCTCTTACCTTTTTTGAACAGTTTTCTCGCCTCATACAATAGTACGCTACGAGTTTTTGTCAGGTTCTCATTATAAACAACGCCTTTATACCCGGTATCTTTCAATGCCGAACGACACTTGTAAAAGTTTTGTCGACTGCGGTATGAAGCAAATTTGACTATTATGTCCCTTGGTCTTGTTCGGGCTTTCTTAGAGTCTCCAATTCGATGACTTCGATCAATATCCTGAAGCTGAATAGAAGAACCGGTAGCTGAAGCCAAAGACATAACCAAATCGTCAGTGACTTCACCCGCCTTTTCCTCCAAACCAGAGATGGTTAAGCAATTTCTGCGACTATATTTCTCCGCCTGTTCAATCTGTCGTTCCAATGATGCAACCCGTTTACTCAGAGTTTTGTTCTCCTTTAAAAGATCATGGTTACTTGTCTCCAGAGGAGATATGCGGTTTTGTAGTCCAGCTATGACACCTTGTACCACAGGGTCGACCATGTTAACGATTTCTCTCTAAATGTGTCCTTCAGCATTTGAGATAATTTCATCATTTCAGAAGGTGAAATTGTTATATGCGATTGACTGAGAGGTGCCTCTGAAGACAACTGTTGTGCAATCTCAAGATCGTGCGTCAACACAGCTGAAGCGTCCTGGAGAGAATCAGTTGCCATGGCTGATAGTGGAGTAGGTTCCTTAGGCTCTGTCACAGAATGGTCTGATGCAACAGAGATACAATAACAATAGCATGATTACATACCCACGCACCAATGTGCACTATATATAGATCATTTACCAATTAAAGTTTGTACATTTTCTAACTTTAAAACAAAAGTTCAGCAGACTTACACATGCTCAAACAAATAATCCATCATTTAGAGATCTACGTGTCTCTGAATACCTCACAAAATATCACTAAAAGTCACATTTACACCATTTTTTGAGACCGCGAAATCAAAACAACCTTTCTGCCATATTTATCACGTGATTTTCAGTATTTAATGAACGTTATTATGAGAGTTAACTTTACTTATTTTATTCATTGCGTTAAAATTTTATTAATATGCGAATTTGCTTGGGATCTTCACCAATATTTAGGTATCCATCTTGTAGCCTGGTGAGACGCCTTAAGCTGTTTTCTATATTGCAGGGTTTTCATAGTTACACAGGATTAACACGGGATTACATCAGAATCCTGCCGGCCTCGGTGGCTCAGTTGGATGCGCCGTCCGACTGGAGACTAGGAGGCCGCGGGTTCAACCCACGCCGAGATCGGCAACATTCTTTCGTGGAGATTGATCATGAAATATTTTCTACGGTCATTCTCTCCCTTCCGCTGATTCAAGAAGGGCAGTTGTCAGTTTCTGGTGAAAGAATCTGCACAATACTGGTTAACCGCTTAGAGGACTAAGCCTGCCCAGTAAATGTGTGGTTAGGTAAACTCACCGCGCTCGACATGACCCCATTTGGTTGACTGGGCCGTAAAACCTCAACCCAAACAAACAAACATCAGAATTCTACTCTAATATCAACCGACATTGGGTGAAGGGCGAAATGATTCCTCTAAGGACTGCGGTCCTCTGACGCGCAGTAGTGTCCTGCTAGTTTCATTCGCAGTGTAATATTTTTATACGTCCAGGTAGCCACCTATTATCTTACACGTATAGTGCACGTGTAAACCGTTAATATGCGGTAGTGTCCAATTTGTTGGACAGCAGAATTGCGTAATATATGTAGAGTAAGGCAAAAATGGCCTTATGTAAGTAAAAAGATACCCTACGTCGAAAAAAAAGCATTGTGTGTCGTGTGTCTTAACAGTATCCGTGCAGTCTGATCAGAGTCTTCGTTGTGCACTTGAAGAAACTTTGTATCATTGGCTATTCAAAATGCACCCAGCGAAGATTATGAGCAGACTGTGCGAATGCGTAAGCTGATCTGAATCTTCGCTGGGCGCACATGTCCTAAGAAATATTTTTTGATGTTGCAACCAATATGTACTACAGTAGAACCTCAATAGCTCGAACACCGATAGCTCGTTTACCATGGCTAATTTTGAACTCATTTTTGAGTCCCTACGAAATTCTTCCGCTAACTCAAGAAGACAAATATTTAGGGAATTTTTCTTATTTTATCATGAAATCGAGGCGATTCTAATGAGTATACTCAACATACAATAATTGTGAAGGAAATAAAAAATCCCTTAATTATCGCTATTTGCTTCCTGACCTGGCACCATGATTAACCCTCAGTGGCTCGAACTACCCATGTCTCGAACAATTTTCTATGATCCCAAAGATATTCGTGCCATTAAAGTTCGACTGTACATTGTAAATAAAGCGGTCAGGACATTGAAACACAATCGGAAATGTTAACCGTTGAAATTAGAAGGATTTTTTGACGTTTAAAAAATAAAAAAAAAGTGTACAGCTGTCCAGGAAGTGTCACAATCACAGAACAGAGTTTGCCAATGACACCAAGTGGAATAGTTAATAAAGTATGTCAAAGCAGCCAGCTCTGTCTTCCCCAATGAAATGAGGCAGGTCCCTCCAAATAAAACAGAATTACATTTAAACAAGATAAATCATAAAAAGACCTATTCACTGAAACATCCTAAAACATGAGGGTTCGTAGCAGTCCGCTCAAATCCTGACAGCAAGAGCTAAAGAAAGCTGTTGGTAAGGCAACAGAGGGTCGATCAAAGATATACATCTGGGCTGCCTCCAGAATTGCAAAGAGGTCTCAAACGTTTTATCCTGGATCTCTGTACTTAATAACGAGCGCCAACAGGAGCAGGTATACGGAGCAAATCATTCGCTCGTGTCTTGCACTTCTGAACACAGCCCAGGCACAAACGCTAAATTGACTGAAACCTGAATTGATTGTTGACCAGTAGAGTGTAGCAGAAGGCCCCATTTAATCTCAACCCTTTCATTCCTGCGCTTCTAAAGTGGATTATTCCATCTTTGAGTGGTCAGAATCATTATACCAAATAGGGGTCTCAGCCAAAATCAAAAAAGAATGTCAAACAGTGTAGCTCCTGATGAGACGGCTCATCGTGAGCCGACTCATCAGGATCTACACTGTTTGCAAAATAGTGTGTTGGTCTGCAAGGCTGAAAGGGTTTACAACTCTCTGGTTTAATTCAGCAGACGACAAATTGGCGATGTTGTTTTTATACCCCGTCCCTGCAAACCCTCACCCGACCTCCCGAACCCCCACCCCCGCCCCCGGCGGGGTATAATGTTTTCACTACCTTCGTGGTTCTGTGATTCTGCCGTTCTCTGGTTCTGTCATTCTGTCATTCCGTCAACAATTAATGTTTTTGCTCTATAACTTCAGTAACCTTCGTCCGATTTTGTTAAAATTTTCACCACACCTTGGACTATCAGGCAATGCACATGTAGTAGTAAAAAGACAGAATGATTGGTATTACAAGAGTTATGCCTCTTCGTAATTCTTTAAATAAGCTGTTTGTATTATGACTGATAGTGCATACTTTGTGAAATCAACTCTTCTTACAGCTTTTTAAGACGTTGTACATACAAATATAATGAATATGTGCACGTGGGAGCTTGATGCTGAAAAAAAAACAACAAAACTTTTTGACAAAAAAGCAGGATTTTTAGTTTAGCCATTTTACGACAACTATACTTTGTCAGTGATAGTTAATAGTGCATAATTTGTTAAATCAACCATTCTTAGAGTTTTTCTTGGATCTTTCCAAAACTTTATATATACATTGCAGACATATTGAAAATGTACATGTGATACGTTGATGGTGAAAAAAATATTTCTTCACAAAATGACAGTGTTTTCAACTTGGTCATTTTACGACAACTGCATCTAGTCAATGAGGGTTAATAGAGATTACTTTGTGAAATCAACTCCTCTTACACTTTCCGTTAGACCTTTCCAAAAATTGCATATATGTTACAGACATATTGTAAATGTTCATGTGCAAGTTTGATGCTTTTTTTTTTTGGACAAAATGCAGGATTTTTAACTAAGCTATTTTACGACAACTGCACCTAGTCAGTGATGATTAATAGCGCATACTTTGTGAAATCAATTCCTCTTAGATCGTTTGTTGGATCTTTTAAAAACTTTACACATACATTACAAACATATTGAAGATGCACATGTGAAGCTTTGACGCAGAACAAATATTTCTTTACAAAATGACAACGATTTTATCCGTTTTAGGACAACTGCATCTAGTTTTACTTTGCATGCACTTTCTCCCTAGCAAATTCTTGACATTACAAAAACATGCCTATTCAAATATACTGAAAATTTTACCACCAAAAAATGAAAATTTTCAGATAAAAATTCTGATATTTTTCTTTTTTTCTGCTCAAAACATAGATTGTGGGTTCTCGTTAGAACCGCCTCGCTGAGGCGGTTCTAACGAGTACCCACAATCTATGTTTTTGAGCAGAAATAAGCAAAATAATGTATACCCCTGTAAACCCCAGGTTTACTATATAAAAGTGGGGTTAAAGGGGGTCAACATTATATAGGCATGTTTTAGTGATGAACAATGCAATATCATCTTATGACCATGATTTATTTTACACGGTCTAACAATTTGTTACTTTTACCCCCTGAAGATGTGTTTGTGGGGGATATTCTGTTTTCACTTTGTCTATCCGTATGTCCATCCAATGCGTTTTATTCCAATGCTTATTGACCTTTCATGTTGTTTTCTTTTGTTTACCCAGAAAACAGAATTTGCAAGTTTTCTCCATAGGAAGAGTTGCTAGGCTCCGGCTCTTATCTTATTATTGCAAGAAGGGGTGCCGTAAAATCACATTGTGGGAAATATTGTGGGAATATTTTGATACTTTTGGCAGACTCATACATACCAATGAGATCCTTTATATTTCAGGTTGATGTTTTGGTCTGACAAGGAAAGAACAAGAAGAAAACAGGCGAAGATAGAGCGAGCTACGCTGACAGGGGAAAACAGACTAACAATCGTCACCCGAGGTTTAAAGTCGGCTAGGTCTTTAGAGGCCGATCATCAGACACAGAGATTATTCTGGATCGGTATAATAATAATACTTATTATTATAGTGAAATCTCGTTATAACGAAAATATTTTTCCCAAATGAGTTGTCATTAAAACGAATCTTGCCCAAACTGAACTGAATATATCTTTAACTTACATAACTGTTGAAAGAAAACCATTTGCAAGTGAAGCACTACAGAATTAAAACAAAAAGTACCTCAATGAAAGTTCCGCCCAGGAATGGTAGTAATAAATTATAATTAGGCATTCTTAACTCGTTCGGTGCCAAATTTCAGACGACATTTGTCGTCTGCTTTTTTTTATCTTTTTTTTAATTTTAACAAACTATTGTTTGGAAAGACGTTTGTATGTAAAGTTGAAAGACTAAATGCCAAACAGCGTAGATCTAGATGAGACGGCTCATTGAGCCGTCTCATCTGGATCTATGCTGTTTGCAAAAGCCTTTTATTATCGCCTGCGGCAGTGAAAGAGTTAACGAGCAGAATGATATGCAAGAAGTACTTCGTTATATTCTTATTTCTTCATAGAACACGTGTTTTAGATATTTGTTAGAATTGCCTCAGGGAGGCGATTCTAACATATCCAAAACGTATGTTTCTTGAAGTATTAAATAAAACATTCTCGCATTATTTCTTATTAACTGATTAACTGTCATCGTATTGTGCCAGTCAAATTGTCATTACTCGTATAACGAGTTTTGTCGTTGTATCGAGTGTCTTAATAAAGAGGTTGACCGTACAATAATAACAATGATAGAAGCGCCCAGGGTCCGAGTGGTTAGCATTCCCTACTGCTGATCTCGAGGTTCCTGGTTCGAAACTCGCGGGAAGTGCAGTTTAGCTCATAGCCGCACGGCGCATTATTGCACGGAGCCTTTCATTATCTCTGTATGAATTAAATAATGCGAACACAAAGTCATTATTATCAATGATAATATTAATAATAATGAGAACAAAGGCAACTGTCACAAGTTAAACCATTTCTGCCTAGCGTACAATAAAAGGGACAGTGACACACTGTGTAGACCCAGAGGCGTCTGATTAGGGTCCACACGGTTTGTATTAAGTTCAGAAAATTCTACAAAACAAAGTAATAATAAAAACTAATCGGGCATTCTTACATAGGAAATGGACCTGTCCAAAAAGTTTATGTGGGAGAGTCCACTCGGCATAAATAGGTTTAAGGTCCAATATAGCTAGCAGAGCCGCACAATCGCTTGATTTATTTTGCTAAATATACAGTCGACTCTCGTTATCTCGAATTCCAAGGGACTCTCTGAAATACTTCGAGATATCCGTAGTTCGACATATCAGGTTTGCAGAATTGTGGAAAAAATAATTTGATTAACCACATTTAACAAACTGATAGGTAATTGGACTTTTGAAGTTAGAGATATATTGAAAATATTGTGGAAAAGAGGAGAAATTGCTCCTTAGGAGCAATTTCTCCTCTTTTCTACAATATTTTCCATCTGTTGTTAGGTTTTCATGTATAGGCAGGGACCAGATTTTCACTTCGAGATAAGCGGTTATTCGAGATAAGCGAGGTCGAGATAACGAGAGTCAACTGTATTGTACATTCATCTGTCCTAAGCCTTTGCGAACTTCACATGTCCAGGCCCGTCTTTGTATATTCCTAATGTGGCCAGGTTATATGCCTTTAGAAACAAATGACCATGACTTCATCAGTAATGTGGCTAAAACTGCTGGACGAATGGCAAACAGTGTAGATTCGTTTTCTGCAGCGTCTGATCTGGGTCTTTACTGTTTGTTTAGGTCTGTCCGTCCGAATACTTGGGGAAAACAATACTTATAGACGACTTTCGCATGGCGTGGCTTTTAATATATTTCAATTTACATGAACAGTAGACTCTCGTTGACTCAAACAACTAAAACAAAGCAATATATTGGCTTAGTTTTTCCATGCGTTTCTGGTCCTTTTATCTCAAACGACTGATATTTCAAACTAGAAATTTGGGTCCCTTGGAGTTTGAGCTAACGGGAATGTTGGTAAAACAGTTATAGAGTGGCTTGTGCCGTACCTTGGAAAAATGGTCAATATGACATTTGCGAACAGCAAAACTCTAGATCAGCCTACGCTTCAGCGAATTCTTATCGGGGCCTTTGCTTTCTATTTGCAGAAAGACAAGATCAAACAAAAGCGAAGTGCCGGCTCGGACTTTGCGAGGATGCACAGGCGGATTTTGGGCTTCACTGTTTGTATATTGCATAATGGTTGTTTTCTCAAGTTTTGCCTCTTTAATGTTTTAGATCATGAAAGTGAAGAAATTGAATCTGCAACATACAATGGAACCGACCGCCGACGAGTTAGAATGATAAGAAATACCAATATGTTTGACCTAGCCATCTATAGGGTAAGTTGGACAAAATCAAGCGAAAAGCTGTCTCCAAGCATATGCAAAATACCCAGCGGGCACATGACGTTTAAACAAGGTCACACAAACGTCACTGCAACGTCAGACAGTACGCTGCATCGACGTTCATGCGACGTTGTATTAATGCCATGCGCCCGCTGGGTACAGTAAAACTTCAATGACTCGAAAACCGATGGCTTGTACCGTGGCTGGATCTAACACCTTTTTTATCCCCAGGAAATTCTACCGACAGCTCAAGTAAACAAAAATTTAGGGATATTTTAGGGAATATTTACTATTTTATCATAATATATATATGTTGTGTGTACTCATTAGAATCGCCTCATTGAGGCGATTCTAATAAATACACTCTACATAAATGTACCATTATTTTATAGAATATCTAAAATACAGTTGACTCTCGTTATCTCGACCTCGCTTATCTCGAATAACCGCTTATCTCGAAATGAAAATCTGGTCCCTGCGAAACATGAAAATCTAACAACAGGTAAAAAAAATATTGTGGAAAAGAGGAGAAATTGCTCCTAAGGAGCAATTTCTCCTCTTTTCCACATTATTTTTAATATATGTCTAAATTTAAAGAGTCCAATTACAAATATATTTGTTAAATGTGATTGTTCGAATTATTTTTTCCTCAATTTTGCAAATCGGATATGTCGAGGTACGGATATCTCGAAGTATTTCAGAGGGTCCCTTGGAATTCGAGATAACGAGAGTCGACTGTATATCCATGTATTATACCCGTTTGTCTCCTGACCTGATGCTATGATTAACCCTCAGTGTCTTGAAAAAGTTTGCACGGTTCCAAAGATGCTCGAGTTATTGAAGTTCTACTGTACACAGTTTCGGTGCATCTGCGCGATTTGTACGTTTGATACATTCTATGGTATCCTGTTATTCTGTAAGCTCATAACGAAAGCCCTGTCCCTACTGAGCAAATGTCCAGGCTGATCTGTGCTTCCGTTGCTCATATACGAGCAGAGAGCTATTGCAATAAACCGTTGTCCGCAGATGTAAAAACCTGCATTTGGTTTTTAACTACGTTTTTTTTTACAGTTTTCAGTATTACCTTTATTGCTTTCTGAATCGAATGCACTTTTCAGTCCGTATTATATCCTTAAACAATATCAGGGTCACAGATTCTTAGGCTTTCAGTATGCGTTTCATGTTTATTTTTTCATTTCCTTAGCTGTCACATACATACACGCGCACGCACGTACGCACGCACGCGCGTCGTACACATACACGCGCACGCACGTACGCACATACGTATATTAATATGATGTTATCGAAGGATTTGCTTGTTTTTGTACCTAACGTATCCTGCCGGCCTCGGTGGCTCAGTTGGATGCGCCGTCCAACTGGAGACCAGGAGGTCGCGGGTTCAACCCCCGCCGAGGTCGGCAACATTCTTTCGTGGAGATTGATCATGAAATATTTTCTACGGTCATTCTCTCCCTTCCGCTGATTCAAGAAGGGCAGTTGTCAGTTTCTGGCGGTTTTCGGCTAATGAAACTTCATACACACATCTGCTTTGATACACCCTGCTTACTGCCATTAACCGGTACTGATCTTGACCTACTTTTCACGCTTGGCTGAACAGTGTTTTGTCCGTGCATTTAGATCCGTTTCTCAAAAACCGAGGCCTATAGGCTAATGAAACTTCATACACGTATCCACCACGACGCACCTTGCCCACTGCCATTGGCCGTTACTGATCCTGAACTACGTTTCATGCTTGGCTGAACAATGTTTAGTCAGAGGGTTTTAGCTCTCAGAAACACCGAGGCCTCTACACTAATGAAACTTCATACACACATCTACCATGACACACCCTGATCACTGCCATTGGTTGTTATTGACCTTGGCCTACTTTTATGCTTAACTGAACAATGTTTCTTGGACACAGAGGCATCTACACTAATGTAACTTCATACACACATCCGCCACGACATATCCTACCCACTGCCATCAGTCGGACCTTGACCAACTTTTCACGCTTGGCTGAACAGTTTTTGCTTTGTGCGTTTAGGTAAGATTTCCGAACACCCATCACGAAAACACGCCTATATAATTTTGACCCCCTTAAACCCCACTTTTATATAGTAAAACTGGGGTTTACAGGGGTATTCATTATTTTCTTATTTTTGCTCGAAAACATAGATTGTGGGTACTCGTTAGAACCGCCTCGCCGAGGCGGTTCTAACGAGTACCACAATCGGCGAGGCGGTTCTAACGAGTACCCACAGTCTATGTTTTGAGCAGAAATAGGAAAAATATCAGAATCTTTTATCTGAAAATTTTCATTTTTTGGTGGTAAAATTTTCAGTATATTTGAATAGGCATGTTTTCGTAATGGAAACCTCAAGCTAATGTAACTTTTTACGCATATCCCCCATTACGCTCCCTGTCCTCTGCCATTGACCGTTTCTGACCATTTTTTTTTCTTGCTTGGCCGAACAATGTTTAGTCTGTGCATTTTGCTATGTTTTGTGACCAGGCCTATAGTTAATGAAAATTCATACACGCACCTTGTCCAGTGCTGTAGACTGATATTTACTTTCACCCCATTTTCACTTTTGGCTAAACAATATTTAGTCTCTGTGTATTCCTCTGTCTCTTGAACGTCACCAGCAGTCGCGACATAACCATTGACGAATTTCTAGTCGTTCGTTTGTGTGTTCTTTGCTTCCAAAGGCAACCATTTAAATTTCTTTTGTTATTGTAATGGAAATGCTTATACTTTAACTTGTTTTTTTTTCTTCAGGAATTGTTGATTGTCACTGAAATTTCTGATGGCGTTATCTACTATTTGAATAAGACATCAGGAGAAAGCCTTCACAGTACTAGTAGAATCGGTTTCGGGGTCGCTTATGGAGTAGCAGTATATACAAGCGAGAATCAGCCCTTGAAAACTACTGGTAAATAATAGACCATTACCGTTTTCTGCCCAGTGGTAAACAGGATGCAACTATAATGATCTAAAGGCAATGTCAACTCTGAAACGCTACTTACAAATCGACCCTGACCACACAAATGGTATTACCCTCTACCGCCCTATACAGCGATAGAGATGCTTTATCAATAGGCCGGACTCCATAGCGTAGTCGCTAGCGCGTCTGACTGCAGATCCAGATCGCAAGTTGGAATCCCATCCCGGCCAGATAATTTTTCAGGAGATTGATCATGAAATCCTTTCTACTGTCATACTCTCTTTCCGCTGACTCAAGAAAAGCAGTTGTCAACTATTGGCCAAAGTTTGTACACAAGTACTGGTTAACCTTTAAGAAGACTAAGCCTGCCCAGGAAAAGTGTGACCGGATTGACATGACCTTAACGGTGTTGACTGGGCCGTAAAACTCAAACTCAATTATTATCAAAAGACTGGTCCACACCATCTTGAACTCAGGTGATCGCATATGGTCCAGCAATGGGCATTCTATTTCATTGTTAGTTTATTTTCTCTGATTTTAGACCACTGTACGAACAAGCAGTGTCCACATCTGTGCCTGTCAAAAGAAAATGATGCTGAGTGTGTTTGTACGGAAGGCTTTGAGTACATAGCCGCCAACAATAGCTGCGTAGGTAAGGACATCATAAGTTTCGTGCCTAAGAAACTCTCCTCATACTTCATCATATTAGTCCCCCCGCCCCCACCCCCTCCGAACCCCGAAGACTGTGGGATATAGTTTGTCCGTCACTATAGCCCTTTCTTTAAAATTGATACACTGCATTAGGAGTTATTGGCCTTAACATAGGCAAAGTAATCATTTAGTCTGTTTTGAGTCATAACTTTGTAATATAAATGGGCTAATTAAGCTCATCCAAAAATTAATTCGAATTTCTCTCTAAATTAGTAACTATTTGAAATATAAAATTAACCTTACTAAAATCCTTCAAAGTAATGTCCCTTGTGTTCAATCACCGACCTCCACCGCCTCGGCAGCTTCTCTACTCCCGTTGCTAGGCAACCGAGCTCAAACAGCATCTTCTAACACCTTTAAGTCCTCAAACCGAACCCTTCGCATCTTTTCTTTCAATCTAGGGAAAAGGTCGAAGTCACATGGACTGAGATCTGGAGAATAAAGAGGATGGGGCAACAGTTCCCATTTGTAGCGCGCGAATAGTGACATCACCCCTCCGAAAATTGTGGCGCAGCATTATCATGTAGGATGATTGGACTTGCTGACAAAAGTTCTGGACGCTTCCTACGGATAGCTGGTGGCTGTACATTTTGAATATAACCTTTGTAGTATATACCATTCACAATTTGGCCAGTCTCTACCATATTGCTGGTGAGAACACTGCGGATATGATAGACAAAATATCATGAGCATCTTTAGTTTCCCTTGCTTGCGCCGAAACTTTGCAAGCCTAGGAGAATTTGGCATGTGCCATTCAGTGGCATGTTTCTTCATTTCAGGTTCATATGATCCAATCCAAACTTCGGCAGTTAGCGATTATGGAATACAATAATAGTTTGTATTATTTTTTGGATGATCCCTCGTATTAACCTTAGATTATCATATTACCCATCCATCCGAAGCCATATCATTGTAAAGATTAATCAGGTGCGATTCATACTAGGGATAGTTGACAGTCTGATAGTTTAACTAGAATTGGCCCATTTATTTTTTTTGTTATTGCGTTCGTTACTTATTCTTATGCCACAGGCTAGACTGAGAGGATTACGGCAGAGCTCAAAAATCAAGTTTCAGAATGTCGTCATTTTACATACCAAATCGGAATGAAGAGCAGAACAATATGTTGCCAACAGCTTTCTTTGCAACTCATTGTAATGCTTTACTGAGCAAATTGAAACTTAGCTGCGGGGACAGGCGTCAGAACAGCCTTGGGCGGGGATATGAACTCGATGAACTATTCATGTTATTTGATATTTTGCTGTTATATGAAGAGTGTCAATTAAACCGAACCTCCAGTTTTGTTCTTTTATGTATTCTTTGTTTCAAAGGGCAACCTTTGTAAATTTTATTTTCTTAACCAACGGATATCTACACAGGCCTATTTTATCATGCATTTTTGATGAATACACTATTCATTTAAACGGGTGGTACTCGACAAATTTATTCTGACTAGTCGAACATCTAAACTCCTTTCCAGACCTGCCCCGTGCTGGTTCCGGGCTTAGAATAGGCCAGACGTACCCTCTGCGTGACGTACGAGTCGTCTAAAAGAGGCTGCCCGTGACCACCCGGGCCCTCGAAATAGGTGGCTGCCTTCCGCTTCTGTGGCAGTTGGGTAAAACCCCTAACATAACAGAGCAACCGTCCGTTCAACCGGTATAATTCCAGACTATAAAATTAAATTTATTGAAATGCATCTTAAATTGGAAAAAAACAAATTTCGCGAGATCTATCCTTTTAAACCTTTCCTATCTCATGTTACTATCATGCTTCATTTTGTTTGTGTATCATTCTGTGCCCGTGGGTCGCACATGGGACGAAGATTATAACCTCATCTGTATTTAACATATGTGTTTGTCTTGTGTTTGTGTCATTTTTCCGAACTCTAGCATTCTCCACATTAAAAAGTAAGATGCATTTATTATTGTTAGATAAAAAAACTAAACGTTTTTCAAGGTATGAAAGCTACATATCATTTGAAAGCTACATATCATCTAACACAGCTTGTTTGTTTGACTCTCTTTAAAAATGAATCCAAAATGAATCCTTCTTTCTTTAATAAACTATTTATTTTAAATATGGATCTCCTAATGTTAAAAATAACCTTTCAATTTCCCAGACGTTTTCGGCCTCCCTTGTCTGTAGGGAATAAAATCTACAGATCACTTTCCTTCTGTAGTGGATAGGGTGTAATCCCCAATTAAAACAGGAACCACCTGTTTGCCGTGGGTGGCGTCTCGTATGCTGGGAGAGGGAAACCTGATGATTGAGGAAACCCAGGGATCTCCAGCTTTTCAACACATCATTTTGGCCCTTATTTCAGATAGAAGAGCGGTCTGGGTTAGATCCGGCCTGGATCAATCGGCTCAGTCGTGCCAAGCTCTAGAAGCGCACAACTTGTTCTTAGCTTCTTTCTCTCTTTCATACGTATCTTTATGGTACCAACCGGGCTTATTTTTCTCATGTTCCTCTAACTTTAAGTGAGTTTCAATGGGCGGCGGCTGAAGGGTCAATTGGTGGGCTTGTATTGGGGCTTTGGCGGAAACCTCTGTGAGTGGAGGCTGTGGATAGGGGGATGAACTCAACTGTTCATAAATTTATCTATGGAAATTTAGATGAATAGGTGGGAAATCATCTAAGCATGAGGCCGAGCTGAAGACTCTGATCTTGACACCGAGTATAATAGCAATGTAGCCTTGACGTTAGAAATAGGAGATCCATTTCTGTTAAACGTCCCCTTGTAGGGCTCCATGGAGGGTGGGGCGCATAGCTATCGAATCAAAAATTTCATCACCATGGCCTCTCGAAAACGATTTCTGGCGTTCGACTCTTCGGAGGACGACACGCAACCGACTACTTTTACTTTCAAAGCAAATGAGAACTTCGCTAAATTTTTAGTGATTTCGAGTAAGGAAGACAAACCAATTACTTCTCTATCTCCATTCATCATAGAAAAACAAATTGAATCTTTAATAGGCACTCCAAAAAATGTTAAAAAATTAAAAAATGGAACTCTTTTGGTCGAAACAAACAGAAAATCACAAACTGATAATCACTTGAAAATTACAAGGTTTTTTAATACTAATGTCACTGTCACGGAACATAAAACTCTCAACACTTGCAAAGGTATTATCCGTGACAGAATGCTAAAACATGAAACTGAAGAAAATGTCACAGAATATCTTAACACACAAGGAGTAACAGCTTGCAAACGTTTTAAAATTAAAAAAGATGGAAACTTTATAGAAACAAATACACTTTTACTGACTTTCAACACCACAACCTTACCGAAATCACTAAGAATTTTTTACCGAATTATACCGGTTGAAGTCTACATTCCAAATCCTCTGCGGTGTTTCAACTGTCAGAGGTTTGGACATTATGAAAACGGCTGTCCGGAAGCACCTGGATCAATATGTGAAAAATGTGGTATGGGTGAATTTGATCACCCTACAAATGCTTGTAAAAATGAAGCCAAGTGTGTGAACTTTCACAAAAACCATCAATCAAAATCAAATCAGTGTGAAATTTGGAAAAAAAGAGAAAGAAATAATGAAAATTAAAGTTACACAAAACATTACTTATTTAGAAGCCAAAAAAATACAAGAAAATCAACCTGAAATCACCTTTGCAAAAGTTGTTCAATCCCTAAACACTAAACCTGAAACCAAAGAAAGTTCTACCCAGTTTAACGAAAAAGATTCTGTCATCAAAGCAAATTCAAAAGTTATTACTCCTACTCTAAAACCTAAACCTAAACCCACATCTACTCATCAGTCTAGACCACCAACAAAATCTCAAAACAGTTCACAAACACAGCCGACTAAAACAAGTGGATCACAACAGAGATCCAGGTCCAGGACAGCTGACCAGAAAGGAAAAAATGGAAAAGAAAAAGATAAAGATAAAGAACCAAATCCATATAGTAAAGGGGCGTCGGACGATCCGATCAAGTTGGTCAATCGGTTCGATTCCCTTGAGAACATGGAGTTAGAGATTGACTCCTCCATGTTCTCGCAGTCTCAGAGAAAACAAAAGGATTAAGTTCCTTATTTTCAAATCATCTCTCCATGTATCATGGATAAAAAATCAATTATTCAGTGGAACTGTCGAGGACTTAAAGCAAATTATAACGAAATTTTTATTTTAACAACACTACTTTCTCCGACTGTCTTTTGTCTCCAGGAAACCTTTTTAAAAAATACAGATAATATTAATTTTAAAAATTATAGTTTATATAATCATATCGCAACTGAAAATCAGAAAGCCTCAGGAGGTTCATCTATTCTTGTAAAATCAAATGTTCCTCATAGACAGATAGATATAAATAGTAATTTACAAGCTGTTGCTGTAAATGTCACTCTGTCTAAATCCATAACAATTTGTTCTCTATATCTTCCTCCACACTGTAAATTTTCTAAACACGATTTAGAAAATCTTATAAACCAGTTACCTCGTCCTTATTTATTATTAGGTGACTTTAATAGTCACATCAAACTATGGGGTTGTCTGGATACAAATGACAAAGGAGAAATAATAGAAAATTTTATTGCAGAAAATGATTTATGTTTATTTAACGATAAACAACCAACTTATCTTCATTCTCCTACAAGAAATTATTTTGCTTTAGATTTGTCTATATGCTCTCCAAATATTTACTTAGATTTTGATTGGTCAGTTTTAGATGACCTTCATGGGAGCGATCATTTTCCAATTAAAATTGAAGAAATTGAATCGACAAATGAAGACCATCATTCCCGATGGAATTTCAATAAAGCGAACTGGGAGAATTTTATGGAGCTATGTAATGAAAAATTAAATCCTGAAATGTTTAAAACAGCAGATGATATACAAGCTTTTACTGATACATTAATTCATGTAGCCGAAAAATGTATTCCAAAGTCCTCGACACGTTCAAAAAGAAATAGACCTTGATTTAATAAAGATGTTAAAAATTCAATAAATAAAAGAAAATCTGCCTTACGAAAGTTCAATAGGCAGCCAACAAAAGAAAATCTAATCCATGCCAAACAAATGCGAGCAAAAGCTCGCAAGACAATAAAAACGGCTAAAAGAACATCTTGGCAGCAATACGTCTCCAAACTTAATTCTAGAACTCCAGCAAAGAAGATATGGGACATGATTCGAAAAATTACTGGCAAAAATAAAAATAACAAGCATGTCCATATTAAATCAAATGGAAATATATGCTCAACGACTAAAGATATTTCCAATGCACTAGGAGATAATTTTCAGAAAAACTCTTCTAGTGCAAATAATGCCGAAACCTTTCAAAACATAAAACAGGAACGAGAGAAAGAGCATCTAAATTTTATGTCACTAAATCATGAAAAATATAATGTACCATTCACAGCTTCAGAATTATTAGATGCTCTTCATAAATCTCATGATACAGCTGCTGGTCCTGATGACATTCATTATCAAATTCTTAAACATTTACCCGATAACGCTTTAAAAACTTTATTAAATATTTTAAATGATATTTGGATCACTGGAAAATTTCCAAAAGACTTGTGTAAAGCAACGATTATACCTATACCAAAATCAAATAAAGATCATACTGAAGCTACTAACTACAGACCTATTGCTTTGACAAGTTGTTTATGTAAAACAATGGAGAGAATGATTAATGATAGACTGGTTTGGTTCTTGGAATCAAACCAGCTTATAACAAAATATCAAGCTGGATTCAGAAAAAATAACTGTACAAACGATCATTTGATTCGTTTGGAATCCTTTATTCGTGATGCCTTTATTAAAAAAGAACATGTCGTAGCTGTATTTTTTGATCTTGAAAAAGCTTACGATACTACATGGAAACATGGCATCATGAAAGATTTACATAAATTAGGCCTTAAAGGCCGATTACCACTTTTTATTCAAAATTTTTTATCAGATCGAACATTTAATGTTCGAATAGGTAATACGTTATCGGACATATTTAAACAAGAACAAGGCGTACCACAGGGAAGCATTTTATCACCTACCTTGTTTGGCATTAAAATTAACGATATTGTTAAATGTGTGAAAGACCTTGATTGTTCACTTTTTGTTGACGATTTTGGAATATTTATTAGATCGAAAAATATGGAAACCATTGAATTCAAACTACAACGATGTTTAAACAATATAGAAGATTGGGCAACAGAAAATGGTTTCAAATTTTCAAAAACAAAAACTCAATGCGTTCATTTTTGTCAGATACGTCAGCTACATTTAGATCCTCATCTCACCATATACGGTAGTCCAATTCCAGTCGTCAGTGAAGCAAAATTCCTGGGTCTTTTGTTCGATAACAAATTATCTTTTATACCACACATCAAAGCTTTAAAAGCTAAATGTCTTAAAGCACTTGATATTCTTAAAGTTCTCTCCAGTTCCGACTGGGGAGGAGATCGTACTGTTCTTTTAAATCTTTATAGATCTTTAATTCGATCTAAACTGGATTATGGATCCATAGTTTATGGATCCGCTAGAAAATCTTATTTGAAATCTTTGGATACTATTCATCACCAAGGTTTACGTCTGGCTCTAGGGGCTTTTCGTACTTCCCCCGTCGAAAGTTTATACGCTGAATCAAATGAACCATCATTGTATATAAGAAGACAGAAATTGTCTCTTCAATATGTTACTAAATTAGCCGCCAATCCACGTAATTCAGCCTATGATTGTGTTTTTAATCCTAAATATGAAAGATTTTACAACAACAAACCAACGGCTATTAAACCCCTTGGCCTGAGAATACAACCGTTACTTGAAGAGGCCAATATCAATATTAAAAATGTTCAGCATTTTTCTTTTCCATCAAAAGAGCCATGGACGTTAAACCCTCCAAAGATTATTTTAGACCTTCATAAAAATAAAAAAACAGAAGTCGAGTCGCATATTTTTAAGAATGAATTTTTAGAAATCAAATCAAATTATAAACATTACCTGTCAATTTATACAGATGGTTCGAAACAGGATGAGAAAGTTGCTTGTTCTGTTATTAGTCCAAATTTTACTGACAGTATCAGATTACCTGATAATAGCTCCATTTTTACCGCCGAAGCCAAGGCAATTGATATTGCACTTTACCATATCAGAGATCAGTCTGAAAACAGTTTATCATTTATTCAGATTCTCTTTCTGTATTAAAATCTCTTAAAGATTTACACCATAGAAACCCATTAATTCAGCAAATTCTTAAAAAATATTATTATCTTTCCGCTTCAAAAGAAATTGTATTTTGTTGGCTTCCCAGCCACGTTAATATTCGTGGAAATGAATTAGCAGATTCAGAAGCCAAATCTGCATTATCCTTATTAATAACCAATTTCAAAATTCCTCACTCCGACTTTAAATCAAACGTCTGTCAATACATCAACAACAAATGTCAGTCTGTTTGGGAAACACAAACTTATAATAAATTAAATGAAATCAAACCAAATTTTAACAGCAAATGCACATTCTCTAATCTCAGCAGAAAAGAACAAACAAAAATCACGAGATGTAGACTTAGACACACTAGAATTACTCATTCTTACATATTAAAAAATGAACAAGCTCCATTCTGCATTCCTTGTAATGAACCTTTTACAGTCAAACATTTTCTTATCACTTGTGCTGAATTTAATCACATTCGCACAAAGTATTTTAATATAAAAACTATAAAGGAACTTTTTGATATGCCAACTCAGAAAATACTCGACTTTCTTAAAGAGATCGGACTTTTTAATAAAATATGATCAGTATTTTTAATCACTTAAAATCATTGATACTTTATCTCTTTAAAATAAACAAATCGATCCTAGATATTTTTAAATTTCTCATTAAATAAAATCATCATATAACATAAAACTTATTAGACGCTATATGCCCTTTTAGGGTTGAGCGTCTATAAACAAAATATCCATCCATCCATCCATCCTTTCCAGACCTATAATTTAAAGATGTCCATTTTACTATCAATTGATAGATATTAAACTGTTGAACTGAATGTGTAAACTCTGATTGGAAGTTGCGGAACGCGGTGTCTTATTTGAGTCTACACTGTTTGCTTTGGCCTGTCTGTCTGTCTAGAGGTGGTCGGGTGGTGCGAAGGTGGCATGTATCTTAAGTCACCGGGGCGTCCAACTGATATTGGCTTACAGTTGGGCAAGGCCTGCTATCCTTGTAGCAGGTAAGGGTAGATGGGGAATGTTTTCATTTCTTCTGTTTCTTCATTTTTCCTCCTGTTCCTCTTTCTTCCCTGTCCATGTCTTTCATCTCTTCTACTATCTCTTTTCTCTCTTTCTCTGGGAGACGACACAAAATGACCCACAGGGGTTATAAATTAATATGGCGCTTCCAATTATAATATTTCAAGTAATCACCTTAGAATTAGACTTTCTCCAATTAAATTTCCTATACTTCTAAAATATAAGAATCCGTATAAAAAGAACAGTATGTACCCTAATATTTCTAAGTGCAATGCCAAGAGTTGCACCTGCTGCAATCATTTAATTTGTCGGTCAACTATAATTTCTTCAGTTAATCATAGACAATTTTCAGTTGTAAACAACTCTGATTTAGACTGAAAATCAGAGGATGTTATATATGTTCTCACTTGCAGCGAAGGAGGTTGAGGAATGCTGTATGTTGGACAGACCAAACGGGCCCTTAAAACAAGGTTTAAGGAACATTTGCTTAAAATCAAAAAAGGCAAAGAAAATTGATACGTTTCTTTATCAACATTTCCGGAATACTGGTCATTCATGATCATCGAGTAAAGTTTTGGTTCAACCTGTTGAAAAAATTATACACAAGTCCAATTCTACCGATAGATTCAAAAATATTTTAAGACATGAACTTAAACTTAAATGGATAAAACGTTTACAAACCCCTTTTCCACTTGGATTTAATGATAATATTTACCATGAAGGAAATATTTTTAAAATGCCGGATTTCGATGCTTTTTCCCTTTTAGATATATTAAAACACGTAATAAACGATCCCATGGTAAGCGCAAAAATGGCAATTTTAAACATAAACATAAAACTGTTTTATCTCTTTTTGATTTAAATATTCTCTTAAATTCCGGACGTCATCAAATGCTTTCTAAAGTAGCTTCACTGTCTGTTTCTTCATTACGTAAGTTAGATGATGAGGCGAATAAATTTTATGATAGAAAACATGATTTGTATGAAGCAGCTCTCCTTACTAGATGTTATACTCAACATGCTCTTCGTCCTTACATTGATTCTGAAATTAACCACATTAGACACTTCATCAAAATTCCATTCATTAATAAAGGTATTGAATTCATAGATTTACCTAGCATCTTTCGAGATAATAATGTTATATCAGCTATACCTTCATATTTCGAAAACACGGAATCTCCTATTATAACAAATATAACAAACCTATCCGTAATACTATACTTAATTTCAATAAATTAGTTTCTGATCTTGATATTGAAACTAGTTCCCCTGATTCTTGAGATTGTAAAGATTCTAAATTTTGTTATCAACCAGCGGGTCCTATTGTCACTGGTAACTTGAAGATTATAACTGATTCACGAATCCGTTCAGTTATTTCAAAAGGACCTAAATATAGATTCCCAGCACACATTGATTTCAATAAATGTCGGGAAACAATTGCCAGTGCTTTAAATGATTATTGTACGCGTTGGTGTAAACGAGAGCATGTTGAGTCTAATGCTTTAAATAACTGGAAAATAAAGATTTTTAAGATCATTGATGAACGTGTTTTATTTTACTCTAATAACCTTGATCTTCTCCCTCCTAAGCCTAAATTATCTTTTCGATATTTGAAACAATAATGTTGTTGTGTGACGACTTTATTATATCAATACTCTAAAACAAGAACTTGGTAGTACCAAAACATATGAACGGATTTCTACTGACGAGAGATCTATTGTCAATACTCATTCTATCGATATTACTGCTAAGCTTGCAGTGAGTATTAAAGAAAAGCAAGACAGACTTCCTGCGTTATATTGCTTACCGAAACTTCATAAACGACCTTATAAAGCACGTTTCATTGCTAATTCTAGTTCTTGTACGACTAGTGTTTTGTCCAAACTGCTAACTTCATGCCTTACTGCTGTTAAAAAACATTGGATTAGATACTATGATACTGTTTACGAAAACGACGAATTAAACTATTTTTGGTCAATTAAAAAATTCTAATGACGTTCTCAAAAAATTTAAATCTATAAACTTTTAGGCTTCTAAATTGTCTACATATGATTTTTCTACACTGTATACTACGTTACCTCATCATCTTATAAAAGATAAACTTATTGATTTAATTAACCGAACGTTTATTCGGGAGAATACCCAATATTTGGCTTGCAACGAAGAATGTGCTTTTTTCACTTCTGATGTATATAATAATCACAATTTATGGTCGTGTCAAAAAGTCTGTGATGCCCTTGTTTATCTTTTGGATAATACTTTTTATTAGATTTGGAATTAAACTTTATAGACAAACTATTGGTATTCCGATGGGAACTAATTGTGCTCCTCTTGTTGCAGATTTGTTTCTATTTTGTTATGAGAGAGATTTCATGAAGTCTCGCTCACGTGAAAATCAGGCTGACATTATTGGGGCTTTCAATTCAACTCCAAGATACCTTGACGATTTAATAAATATTGACAATATTTACTTTGACCAAATGGTGGACCGGGTATACCCTATAGAACTCCAACTCCAATTAAATAGAGCAAATTCTTCCGATACCGAGGCACCTTTTTTGGATTTGAATCTATGCATATCTAATGGTACAGTTTCCACCAAAATTTATGATAAACGGGACGATTTTGATTTTGATATAGTCAATTTCCCTTTTCTGGATGGCGATGTCCCCCGGCGTACCTCATATGGGGTATACATATCTCAACATATAAGATTCGCCAGAGCTTCTTCAAATCTTAATGACTTTAACTACCGTAATAAAGCCCTTACTGCCAAACTTCTTAGGCAGGGCTATCGTTATTTTAAACTTCGTAAGGCGTTTTCGAAAATTTTATCGCAGACACAGTGCCTTGTTAGAAAAATATAGCGTCAGTCTGAAAACACTCCTGCAACAAGGTATATCGGAACCCGAATTTTACGGTGACTTAGTGTACAGATTTAGAAAAAAATGTAAGTAAATCTAACTTTTCGAAGAAAACTTATTAACCGTTATAAAAGAATTGGCTATAGCCTGGATATTATGCTGCAGACTGCATGCCTAGTTGTCAACCCAAATCATTGTTGATGGCTATGCTTCACTCTTTAATTGCACGACGGCGGTTCGGGCCTCAGACTCAATGACGGCCTCTTCGTAGAACTTTAACCAGTGGCTTGGGGCTTGACGATATGTCTTTGGCTTGGCCCGCCGTGGTTCAACTATTGGTTTTCATTTACTCTGGCATACAATAGAATTAGCATGAGTACTCGCCTTTGTTTATTATAGTGATTAACTTGATATTTATGTTTTCGCTTTGATGTATTGACTGAGTTGGGAGCCTTTATGCGAACCGAAATTTTATGTATTTCTGTATTAAGAGTAGCATCGGGACCCAGGGTGAAGTTAGCTAGCTGTAAAAGTGCTTTGACCCCGCCACCCCACCCTCCCACGGTGGTTTGCTCTACCGACCGTTCTAAGGCGGTGGCCCCGGTGTTAATCTTACTCTTTGTTGCTTTGTGGTTTATTCTACAAGGCGATTTGTTGTATGTCTTTCCGTGTGTCATTTTGTTCTTGTGTTTTACAGCCCTCATTATGAAAACATGCCTATTCAAATATTTTGAAAATTTTACAACCAAAAAATGAAAATTTTCAGACAAAAAAGTCCGATATTTTTCATATTTCTGCTCAAAACATAGATTGTGGGTACTTGTTAGAACCGTCTTGACAAGGCGGTTCTAACGAGTACCACAATCTATGTTTTTGAGCAGAAATAAGAAAAATAATGTATACCCCTGTAAACCCCAGTTTTACTATATAAAAGTGGGGTTTAAAGGGGTCAAAATTATATAGGCATGTTTTCGTGATGGCTTTGATGCATTGACTGAGTTGGGAGCCTTTATGCGAACCGAATTTTTATGTATTTCTGTATTAAGAGTAGCATCGGGACTCAGGCTAGCTAGCTGTAAAAGTGCTTTGAACCCCCCGGTGGTTTGTTCTACCGACCGTTCTAAGGCGGTGGCCCCGGTGTCAGTCTTACTCTTTGTTGCTTTGTGGTTTATTATACAAGGCGATTTGTTGAATGTCTTTCCGTGTGTTATTTTGTTCTTGTGTTTTACAGTCCTTTTAGTATTGCGATTACCTCGCTTGGGGAAAAGAGAGCTAATCTTAGTGCTTTTCGTACGTTTGTTCGGTTTGTGCTTGTTTAGATTTGTCGGTTTCCTCTTCCTCTTGGGGTCTGGGAAGGGCTGCGGTTTGTGATTGTGGCACTCCCTGGACTTTTCTCTTACCTTTTTTGACGTGTAGATAAACCCCAACACAATCAATCTGTCTGTCTGAGTTCTTAAGATACATGTAAATACTGTATTATTGTTTTCAATTTCACAGAGAGCCTTGGTTCCTATCATAGGGCTATGATCCTCGTGAGTGCAACAGATATCTGTTACGGAGATATTCGATCTTTAGCTGGGTATAGGTACAATGCCACATGCGTTTTTTCCACAACACAGACAACGATACCGTGGCCAACGACAGGCGCTACTAGTGGACCAAACACAGGTTGTTTCATGCCTTCAGCGATAAAATCTGGACTGCGTCATTCGAAATTGTGTTTTCAGGCATATCCGGATAGCGAAGGCCCAGATCAGCCTGCGCATGTTCACAGTCTGATCAGGGCCTTTGCTGTCCGCTAACAGAAACACTGGATACTACATAATGTACAAATGGAGAGCAACGGCCCAGATGATACTTGGCATATGCGCAGGACTATCTGAATCTGTGCATTTTGCGCATGCTCGAAGGTACTTTTTCGCTTGACGCGGCTCATATATTCGTAGCCAAGGATCAGATCGGAAAACTTGTATGTGCAGGTGGAAAATGGCCTTCCCTGTTCGCAAAAGGCTTTTTTTCTCACCGAACTTCATTATAATGCAGTTTTTTATGCCCCCGTCATGAAATGGCGGAGGGCATATAGTTTTGTCCTTCGTCATACGTACTCCGTGAGTCCATGCGTCCGTCCATCGGTCCGCCACCCTTTATAGTACTGTTCGTGTCTCCGCAATCCTCCTATAGTTTACAAGGTAATGGTTTGAAACTAGCACTATAGTAAGGATTGAGCATGTTCGTAAAGGCTACAGAACTCTGATCACTGGTAGAGTTACTAGTACATACTCTTGATTTACTTAGAAAAAAATGCCTTCTGCACATGGTCTACCCAGTCAGCATTCTACGAAAATCTATATCGGGCCGTCATCGGCCCGTCAGGGTAGCTGACGGGCCGATGACGGCCCGATGTAGATTTACGTAGAATGCTAGCTGGGTAGTAGGGTTCGTGTCTTCGCAAATTCTCTTCCGGTTTTCAAGATAACGATTTGAAACTTGCAGCAAAGTAAGGGTATAGGCTGGGCATGTGCATAAAGGTCACGAAACTCTGATAATTTTTATTGATAGTTACATACCCTGGATTTACTTAGAAATTTGCCTTATACACATGACATAGTATTCGTGTCTCCGCAACCTACATTTTTCTAGATAATGATTTTAAACTTGCAGCAAAGCAAGGGTACAGGTAGAGCATGTGCACAAAGGCCACATAACTATAATCATTGTTTGCTAGAGTGACATACCCTTGATTTACTTAGAAAATTTGCCATAATCATACTGCATAGTGGAGTTTATGTCTCTGCAACTTCTACAGTTTTCATGATTGTGGTTTGTATAAACTTTGTTTGCTTTTTGTTCAGAATAATAAATCTGCAAAGTCAAACCCGCAGTAGCGGGGGCATTCATCCCCTGTAGGGACCATCTAGTTGTTTTTGTCTTCCCTAAGATCATGGGAAAATGAAGATCCTTTTAAGCCAGGGCAAGGGCTATGCAACCCTACAAACTACAAGGCTGTAATATGAAGAGTCTCGATTTTCGTCCTTTCACGTGTTCTGTGTTTCCAATGGCAACCTTTATAGATTTTATTGAACCTTTACCACTCTATGGGCCTATTCACCAGACAACTAATAGATGACATTTTTCTTATTTTTCCCAGAAAACAGGATTTGACATTTCATGCAAATTGTCTCCACTGTCAAAACCTGTTTTCTGGGTAAAATATTTCAAACTGTTTTTGCTGAAAGTTTTATCCAGAATGCTAAGCGTTAATATGTAGATTTATCTGTCGATTCTTTTGAATATTTGAAAGTACTCCAACCCTTCCACCGCCAACAACAACACCGACACAATCACCGAAGGAAGAAATACGGTTCATTGATTTGGATATGGAGAAAAGGTAATGTAAAACATATATTAACACACAATGAGTGTCGGGTACAGGTTTGTTGCTTTCACATGACTATATACTCGGAGGTCGTATGTTCGTGGACATAAGCATATTTTCACGTGCTATTCAGTTACTAAGCAACAATTTAATAAAAGAAAACTACAGTCGAAGAGAGTGAGTAAAACAATAAATTGAACTACCACATTTAACAAATGAATATGTAATTTGACTTCTGAAGTTAGAAATATATATAAAATAATGTGGAAAAGAGGAGAAGGAGCAATTTCTCCTCTTTTCCACATTATTTTGTTACAAAAAAGGTACGAGAAAAGTCCAGGGAGTGCCACAATCACAAACCGCAGCCCTTCCCAGACCCCAAGAGGAAGAGGAAACCGACAAATCTAAACAAGCACAAACCGAACAAACGTACGAAAAGCACTAAGATTAGCTCTCTCTTCCCCAAGCGAGGTAATCGCAATACTAAAAGGACTGAAAAACACAAGAACAAAATGACACACGGAAAGACATACAACAAATCGCCTCGTAGAGCAGAAATATGAAAAATATCAGAGTTTTTTATTTGAAAATTTTCAGTTTTTGGAATTGAAATTTTCTATGTATTTGAATAGGTGTGTTTTCGTAATGTATACCGGTTTCTTTGAACGCTGAGTGCAGATTTTCTGATGCAAATGCTTTGCAGTATGCTTTACTTGAGAGTCCACAGACATAATAACGATCAATGCAGCCAGTGCTAGACTTTGTAATCTTATTACACAAGTTACTGTAAATCTTTTGTAATGGACCATAGATGGCAACATCGAGCGGCTGGAGAATGTGAGAAGTATGAGCTGGTAAGATGAAAAGATTGATGTCCCTTTCTTTAGCCCATTCAACCAAACCAATAGAAACATGCGATTTATGTCCGTCAAGTAAGATGAGTAAGTACCAGCCAGGCTGTGTCTGTGGTGCATACTTTAGGAAATGATCAAGAAATGAATATAACACTTCGGAGTTTAACCAACCCGTTACAGTTCCAACACACCCAGGCGCCCCATCTATCAGCAGATCTGGCATCATCCTGTGAGCAGCAGACATAGTATGGTGGAAGCATTTGACCACTTGCACTACCATAATCTAATATACTTGTGGTCTGTGATTTTCTTGAGGTGACTGCCTGCACATTGTAGGCAGTTCCAGCTATTTTGGGTAATTACTTTCTCGTCTACATTAAAAATTAAGTGGGGAGATTGTATTTTGTCCACACTTTGTTTAGCTCACTGAAGTAGTTTTGTTAAACCACAGCTGTTGTAGATTTGGCCCTTTGCAGCCCAAGAGCTCTAGACTTGATGACATGGAGCTCTGGCCAGCATTTGATAAATCCCCGAAACCAGTTAAAGGATTGTTGGAGGCCCTTTTACCAAGACGTACACAATAGTCTGTTGCAATTTCAACAACGTCCTCGTGAATGTACCCATACCGATATTTTGCTACAGCCTGTAGATGATTAACTATTTTGGACTCTTCTTCCAGGTCAAACACAGATGAGCGTCCATTCTTTATTATATCAGTATCTACATAGCCTATCATCCTGTCCCGCAGTGTCTGCTCTGATACCCCATGGATTTTAGCAGCCTTTGTCAGACATCTTTTTTTCTTTCACAGCTTTATATGCATCTGTGATTGAATTAGGTGAATACAGTCTATATCTAGCTGCTGGATTGTGACTGATATTAACCTGAAATAGGTGTGGCAGTTGTTAAGCAAGGCGCAACTTCTCTATAACACACACACACACACACACACACACACACACACACACACACACACACACACACACACACTAGATAGCATGCCTGGACCAAAGCAGGCATACACAGCATGGGTCTTAAACAAGCTACAAGATAAGTTATATTCTATTCTATTCTAAAATGATGTTGAACAATAGCAAGATTCTCGAAAATAGCGCTACGTCATTTCTGGTCATTCAGATTCCATCGGTTATTACTTCCGCTTAGGACGGTCTTAGCAACCATCAGTAGGTGGCAACAAACGGCAATGTAGCCGCTAGTCTGATGACATTGGGAGAATCGATATACATAATCGAGTGCAACTGATCGTGAAATCTGTTAATTTGCATTCATATTTTGTCAATTGATGTGTAAAGATCGTGAAATATGTTAATTAGCATTCATATTTTGTCAATTGATCTGTAAAGATCTCCTACGATTATTATGATCGCCTTGCAGTCGTGGATAAAGCGTTTTAAGCCCGAAAGCTGGATTTAATTAATATAAATGGGTGTTCGTACAACTTCCAAGCTGGATGTTGAAGAAAATGGTCTTACAAAGTGGCCAGAGGTAGAATTAAGAGATCTACAACTACTTAATAGAAGTGCTCTTTTACATTATTTTATTCATTTATATTTACTTTTGTGTTTTAATGACAAATGACAGAGGAGATATCAGTTTTAGAACTTCTTGCAAAGCCTTTCCAGTCTATTTCAAGTGTGTATTAACGCTTAGCAGTCTGTGTAAAATTTTCAGCAGATGTCATATTGAAATATTTTTCTTATTTTTCTCAGGAAACAGACTTTGAAATGTCAGATCTTGTTTTCTGGGATAAATAAGAAAAATATAATCAACTTGTCGTCTGCTGAATAAGCCCAGGGAGCCGTAAAGGTTAAGTATATACGATCAGAATTTGAAATTGTACATAATATTTATTTATTTCAGAACTTCTTGCAAAGATTTTCCACTCTATTCGTAGTTTATATTAATATTAGAGCTTAAAGTAAATTGAACCACATGTTTTCTTAGACATAATATTTATTTATTTATTTATTTATTTATTATATCTAAGTCCATTATTTTTATCACTATTTTTTTCAAACAGCACTGACACATAGATCTTTGGTGTCAAGGATTAGAAATCTTGACTTTTACTCATTTTAATTAGTCTATTGAAATAGCTTAATCAATTTTATTTTCAAAAGTAATGGAATCGTCTTCGACAAGCACCTTGGATCGGTCGGCAGTACACCGTCTCCCCAGTCTCCCTTGTTATAGTGACGTTAGTCATAGTTCATTGTTAATTTTAATAAGATAATTACATTGTTTTGATAAAGAAGTGGAAAAGTATGTGTCTGCAATCGTGAGCCGGTTTTAATCTTTCATCGTTAATACTTCACCCAAGCAGGCAATTAGCACTGCAAGCGAAGATGACACGTGTGAATTTCACATATCGGGTAATGAGGAAACGAACATATCTATTGTTCGTTGAAAAACGGTCTTTTTTTTTCGACGTATGTTAATTTTTTATAATCGGGCAAAAATAAATGGGGCGCTCTGTGCCCATGCATTGTAGTTCGTATTTCCAAGGAGTATGTCTTTTTGAATAATTGGTCTCATAACGTAGAATAATTATAGGCATTCTGTTATACACTCTTCTTGAGTTTACTATGGCGCATCGTAATGGTTATATATTTTCCGACTGAACTATACGTCTGAGCAAACAGTGTACACCCAGATCAGTTGGAACAGTCTTTATTACCCTTACAAGCATTCACACAACGATCAAATCTTTCTTAATTCGCCAATGGATACACGCGAAAAGTTCTGTAAGAGGGTTCATCATCATATTCATGTTGTGATTAAATCCCACAGCACAACAAATTTTAGGCATTTTTAAGCAATTGTTTTCAACTCGTTTTAAACAAAATGTAAGACAGGTATTTCCACAATGCATTGGAAGAACCGTTTTTTTTTTTACGCAATGCGTTTACCGAAACACCTAGATATGAGGTTGCACAGAACCGGGTGTTCCGAATGATTGACCGAGGGGATCTGAATAAGGAAAAAGTGCCGGATGACTAAACAATACAATACAAGAAAATTATTTGTGGAATAAAAATGCATCTTTTATTTTTTTTTAAAAAAAAAGGTTCTGTTACAGTAAAAAAATGATTATTACGTAAAGGTAATATAAGGACCCCATGTGGAGAAACAGTATTAAAATATAAGCTGCAACAGTTTTCAAGGACATAAGCGACTTATGACGTAACGGGCGGTTGTAAGCAAAGGCAGACTGTGAGACTGCGTTAGCTGCCAAAGTATTTTATGATTCAGAAACGGCTTTTTTTTCTGTGTATAAAAATAAAAGTAGTGATAGTGGGCTCAAGCGATAGTTGGGGAATTTATCTAAGTACCAAATTACCTGCTTGAACCGCATCTTGATTTGATTTTGTCCAGGAAAGTTTTTGTTGCTGCTGAAAACAATGGCGTAGAAACGTGAAATGTTGCATTCTGCACGCACACACCCGGAATACCTACGTCCACGAACTTGCGACCCGGACGAACTTGACACTGAAGTTATTGAAGCTTTCAGCTCGACGTCTGGTTATTAGGACGATCTATTAAATAGAAATATTAAGTAGTTAGATGGTTTGATTTTGTCAAATTTATCCCTCTAAGCTTCAATTAAATAAAGCAAATTTCTGAAACTTAAGTCCCGATTTTTTGGACTTGCATTTGTATATTTAGATCGGATTATTTCATGCAAAAATTATGATAAACGCGATGATTTTGACTTCGAGATTGTACATCTTTCTTACTTGAATTGGGATGTTCCTCAATTGTTAAGTGCTGAACTTCTAAATCAAGGTTAAACTCCGCAAAGGCTTTTCTAAATTTTATAGACCTCATTTCAATTTAGTTTCAAAATTCAATGTTGGACTTAAATCGCTTTTGCAACAAGGCCTATCGGAACCTGAATTTTATGGTGACTAATTATATAAATTCAGCAAAATATATACTTGCAATGATTTTAGCACTCAGTTTCGTATAATCGTTCTTAGATAGTGTAAGATTGGGTACAACATAAATGTAATATGACAGACTGCGTACATGGTAGTTAACCCGATCATGGTTAGTGACTTTGCTTCCCGCTTTGGTTGCACGCCGGCGGGTCGGGCCTCAGACTCTATGACGGCTCCGGCCTAAAGACTTTTAAATAAGTCGGATGGTGCCTGATGCTCTGGCTCTTGTCGGGCTCCCTGGAACCCTGCTATTGGTTTTCTTTCGCTTCAGCATTTCAGTTATTTCTTGCTGTCGAGTCGTCATCGTTTTTTCATCTCTGTATTCGTTTGATTTTAATGTTCTCGGAGATGTTGCACTGATGAGTTAGGAACCCTTCACGCGGACTGAACAAAATGTGTTATGTATACCACTGTAGAACTAAGTGCGAGGGTTGTGGCCACATAAAATTGATTTACTCCCTCCCCTTCCCCCACCAGTAATATTTTACAGATCGTTTCAAGGCGGTGCTTCTGTTGTGGTTTACAATATCAGTCATTGTGTGTCTTAGCATGCTAGTCTTGGTGCAATTTTTATATTGGATTGCCGTTTGGCCATTTTTTTGGGACGAAACTGTTCTTTTTGGTTTCTGCTTGTGGTCTTTTGATTGTGGTGTCGTTACTTATGTGCGTCTTTCTTTCCTTTTGGTGTCTTGGAACGGAAGATGTTAGATAATTGTATCGATTCCTAATAATTGCATTCCTTTCTCTTTGACATTCCATATTATTGTCTCCTTAGGAGACAATTCTCATGAAATTCAGGTCGTCAAGTTACCTATAATTACTTATAGTTTCCTATATTTCATCTGTAGGTCTGCCTATTAATACATTTATTATCCTTTAATATAGCAAAATATCTATATATACCTATAATATGGCCATTAGGCCAACCAAAAGTATTAATCTTCATTAAAAGCAACATTTTTTGCTCCTTCGCTTCGCTCGCTCGGCTTTCCAGGAAGCAGTGTGATTTAATTAGTTTAAAAAAAAGCCACGAAAAATCAGATATACTTTAGCTCACCGGAGCTATCTATACTCAGGGTGAGCTATATTGATCATTTTTTGGCCGTCGTCTGTCCGTCCGTGCGTCCGTCGATCCGTAAACATTTTCAAACGACTTCTCTGAAGCCAGTTTTGCTCAAATTTCATTTGAAGCCTCCTTAGGTTAAGGGAACGAAAGTGCAAGGTCAAGTTTACTTCCGCATGCATTTGTATGGGCGCCATACATTTTATGGGACAAATGTTGAGAATTTCAAACGACTTTACCTCTAAAGCCGCCGGTCCAATGTTACTCAAATTTCATGTGATGCCTCCATGGGGCAGGGGAAAGAAAGATTGCTAAAATGGTCGCCGTCCATTGACCAAGATAGCCGCTATCCCAATTTATGGTAAAAACTTTAAACCTTTGCAAATCTTCTTCTCCGGATCCAAATACATGTAAGCCCTGTGGTGTAAAGTTTAAACAAATCATCAGTGACGAGAGGTCTATCGAAATTGCTAAAATGATGGCCCTACGTTGACGTTTGACCTTTTACGACAAGGTCAAATTTGCCTCCGCATGTGTTTGTATAGGCCCTATACATTTAAATGGGAATTCATTGTTTGACATCTCCTCTAAAGATTATGATTCAGTTGAGTTGAAACTTGATGAAAAGCATTGGGGGCGCCTAATAGACACAAAATATTTAAAACTGAACCGATCAAAAATCCAAGATGGCTGCCACAGCCGCCATCTTGAAAATCAATTTTCAACATCTCTTCCCAAATCTTTGAATGATTTGAGCCGAAACTTGCTCTTTAGCTACAGGGTGACTTGGAAAAAATGAGCTAAAATCGTGTCAATCAGAAATCCAAGATGGTCGCCACAGCCGCCATCTTGAAAATCTGTTTTGGACATCTTCGCACTAACCACAAGGCGAATTGTTGAAACCTGCGATGTAGCAACTGTTTGACGTGTAGATGAAAAATAGCTAAAATCATGCCGATTGGATATCCAAAATGGCCGCCATAGGATGACTTCTAGATCGAAAATAGCTAAAACTTTGCCGATCGCCTCGCAAACCACTGCGAATTACGTCGAAGCTTATTATGGAGCTACAGGCAAACCAGTAGATATAAAAGTAGCTAAAATCGTGTTGAATGGAAATCCAAAATGGCCACCACAGCCACCATCTTTGAAATCGATTTTTGACGTCTGTTGAAACTTATATTGTAGCAATAGAATGACTTGTACATCAAAAGTATATAAATTTTGCTGATCAGAAATCTAAGATAGCCGCCACAGCTGCCATCTTGAAAACCATTGTTTGACTTATCCTCCGGAACCATTGGAAGATGTGAGTTGAAACTTAACACTGTAGCAACAGCATGACCTCTGAATCGAAAATAGCTAAGATTGTGCCGATCGGAATTCCAATGTGGCCACCACAGCCTCCATCTTGTTTTTAAATGTCTTCTTCTCTGAAAACGCTCGAGCAATTGTTACCAAATTTCACATGGGGCTTTCTGTCGAAAGGGTATTGACAATTTGTTCGGATGGTTCCGTGCCATTTAACAAGATGGCCCCATGCCCATATATAGTAAAAAGACTTAAAATCGTCTTCTTCAGAACCAAGAAAGCTTGGAGGCTGAATTTTATTATTCAGCATTGGAAACATACAGCATCAAGATCTACTAAGATTGTTCAAATGATGGTCGTAGATTGAACTTCGACCTTTCTAGGGCAAGGTCAAATTTGCGCCCCATACATTTGTATGGGAAACATGTTGAAAAATCATTTTTACAATGGATAATAAAGACTAATGGCTGAAACTTACAACGTATGATTAATATAGTAAAACTGTTTAGCTACTGTCGAAATTTTGCCCTTGGACTATATACATGTACATAAATAAAATTGTGAAATCTTTAAATGTCTTTTTCTCTGAAAGAGTTTGGTTTTCACTAGCTTTCACATAGTTCACATAAAACCTTCTGTCGAAAAAATATTGACAATTTGTTCAAATGGTTCAGCGCCTTCAACATGATGGCTGCTATGCCCATATATGGTAAAACTCTTAAAATCTTCTTCTCCAGAACTAAGAAAGTTATGATACTGAATCAGGGACTAAAAGTCTACTAAGTTTGTTGAAATACTGACCTTTGACCGTTTATGGTACGGTCAAATTTGTGTTCTAGTTGCTGTGGCAATACTGGAAGAAGTTGCATGGTTTTACAGATATGTAATAGCTGTTTTTATCAGGTGAGCGAATCGATGCCCATGGGCCTCTTGTTATTAATAATGCTTGCTTCTTAGAAAACTGACGCCAATGTTCTGTCTCGCTAGAAGTTTAATATATCTACTGGCCTTATATATACGATATACGAGGGATGTTCGAAATGAATTGCTTATTGTCCTCTAGCTCGATATCCACGTGGTGCACGATAAAAACCAATACATACCTGTATAGGGTTATTCAATATCTACACGTTGGTGTATAAATGTACATGTTAGACTAAGTATAAGACATAAAATTTGCCATTTGAATACACGCAGTCATTGACCACTGCAGTAAAAATGGTTGGTAGAAGCGTCGACAAAAAAGATGAAATACGGGCTTACATCAAAGCTCGCTCAAAACTTGGTTGTTCTTTGAAGAAGCTGATGACTGAAATTTCTACTGCTTTTGGACCTTCTTGTGTGTCTTATGACACAGTTCAGCGGTGGAAAAAGAAATCTGAGTCTGGCGTAGAGTCCATCAAAAATGCACCGAAATCAGGTAGGCCAAAATCTGCATCTCGTAAAGAAATCGTTTCCAAAATAAAGGAAATCATTGAAGGAGATCCCAGATTTACAGTTCGTGATATTGCATGAAAGGTAGGCATATCACTATCAACGGTTCACCTTATTTTGAAGAAGCATTTGAAAGTCAGAAAGATTTCTGCTAGATGGGTGCCACATCTGTTGACTGACGAGCAAAAGAGGTAACGGGTTAAAGTGGCCAAAAAGCTGCTTCAAATGTTTCCAAAATATGACAAAAAGCAGTTTGCCAATGCCGTCACAGGTGATGAAACCTGGGTCCATTATTTTGAGCCCGTCAGAAAGGTTAGCAATAAGATCTGGGCCATTAAACACAGCAAACGCCCAATAATTGCCAAACGTTCTTTGAGTACAAAGAAGGTTTGTATGCAATCTTCTTCTCTGGTGAAGGAATCGCAATAAAAGTGCCAGTGAAAAAGGGCAAAAGCATCACCGGAAAGTACTACAAAGACGTAGTACTGAAGAAACTGAAAAAGTATTATCAGAAACGACGCCCTGCCACTGGTTTAAACATGTCCGTCTTCTACAGGACAATGCCCCAGCTCATACCTCCGCTATAGTTACGGCGTTTTTGAAGAAAGAAAAAGTAACTGTTTTGCCTCACTACCCGTATTCCCCAGACCTTGCCCCATGTGATTTCTTTTTGTTTCCGAAATTGAAAGCATTCCTTGCTGGGCGGAAATACCAGTCCCGACAGGGACTTGGATCTGCCATTCATCAGTACCTTATTACTGTGCCCAAATCAGCGTGCCTTCAAGAAGTGGATACATCGGCTCAAACTTTGCATTTCTAGCCATGGGGAGTACTTCGAGGGCATGAAATGAGTATTTTTGGGCTAACTTGAAATTTGAAGTCTCCAGATAGAAATAAGCAATTCATTTCGAACATCCCTCGTATATTTATGCTGGGAACAGCTTATATACTTGCTAAACATTTGACCGGATGATAAAAACTGTTTTGATTGGTCAACATTTTTATACTGTTCTGTCCTAGCATCTGATTTCCATATAGTGCCTGCTCAACAGTTACATTTGAGCAGCTTTCAGTAGAATGAAATAACTGCGGTATCTTTTCATTTGGCTTATTGTAGCATTACATTTGACATATGCTGAAAATGAGACCTCTGTCTATCTTCAGGTTAAGACTTTTTCTGTATTAGTTCCTGCATGTATTTCACATAAGATTGTACTTACATATGGCCGCCAGTGTGTAATTATCCCATCACGAAAACATGCCTATATAATTTTGACCCCCTTAAACCCCACTTTTATATAGTAAAACTGGGGTTTACAGGGGTATACATTTTATTTCTGCTAAAAACATAAATTGTGGGTACACGTTAGAACCGCATCGCCGAGGCGGTTCTAACGAGTAACGAGTACCCACAATCTATGTTTTGAGCAGAAATATGAAAAATATCAGTTTTTGTATCTGAAAATTTTCCGTTTTTGGTGGTAAAAATTTCTATATATTTAAATAGGCGTGTTTTCTTAATGCATCAATCAAAAGACGAGTCGTATTATGTCGTGACGTTGTCCGTCCGTCCGTTTACTTTTCGTGTCCGCTCCATATCTCCTTCATTGATTGAAGATTTTTTTAAACTTTTGCTCAAATGTTCGCCTTACCAAGACAGTGTGCAAAACTTGTAAATCAATTGTGTTAAATGAAGGTAACGGTCACACTTTAAGGTAAAATTTCAAATGGCAGTCTTTCGTATCCGCTCTATAACTTAAAAAATGTTCAAGATTTCTTCATGAAATTTCATACAAATATAAGGCATGAACAGACGATGTGCAGAGGAAAAGAACCGTAACCATTCTGACGTAATTATGCCATTTTATTATTTCAAGCAATATTTTGTGTCTGCTCTATAACTTTAAAACCGTTTAAGATTTCTTCATGAAACTTTGTAAAAATATGAGGCATCATAAGACAATGTGCAGAGAAAAATAACCGTAACCCTACTTTCTGACGTAATTATGCTCCTTTGTTTATTTCAGGCAATATTTCGTGTCTGCTCTGTAACTTTAAAACCGATTAATAAGATTTCTTCATGAACCTTTAGAGGGCTAACCATAACTTTAGGTAGATAAATGGCACCGTGTCCCCCTCTTGGGCCAACACCACAACTTTGTATTACCTGACAGGAACCTACGACTGAAAAACTGCTTTCTGATTCCACCTTTATTTCTGACAAGCTGTGTTTAAAGTCAAATCTCAAGGCAGGGACAATTATATACATTAGAAACATTGCCTTTTCCCTGTATATTTCTTCAAATAAAATTAGTTCTGCATTGAATGGTGAAAAGAAATAAAGTCTGTGATAATTTTTCTCCCTTCCACTTTCAGTTATAATTTCCTATATTTTCATTGCTAAAATACCCATAATTTTAGACCCTGTCTATATTTTGACCACCAAAATTCGCTTGACGCCCTGGAAATGTCAAGCCTATTTTCTAGGAAAAGAAAATTCAAAATGTCATATGCTGAAAAGTTTACCCAGCATGATAAACGTTAAATGACTTCTTAGCTGTAATAGTAAACTGTCAGACTACACACATTCATGAACACGTTTTGAGTGTCTGGAAATGGTTGAGGATACTGTCACACATTCATTACTGTATTCGGCCCATGCCTTCGTTACAATGTCAGCGGGTACAGATACTCAAGTTATAACAGGAAACAATAATATTTTGAGCTGCACCATCTGACAACCGGAAGCAGTGTATTTTGAACGGATAGCGGTTATCAGTTATGCTCGCGACGGTATGGTGACATTGTCTCGAATTATCATAAGTATGTATATGTCTATGGTTGTTCGTATTTTGATATACATAGGCCTCGTCAAGCAAAAAGGTGCCCCCCGAACATGCATAAAATGCGTAGATTCAGATGGTCCTGCGCAGGCGCAAAGTACATCTGGGACTTTGCTCTCCATTCATACATTCTGTAGTATCCAATGACTCTGTTAGCGAAGAGTGAAGGCCCTGGTCAGACTGTGTAGATGCGCAGGCTGATCTGGGCCTTCGCTGTCCGCATATGCCCGAAGACACATTTTCGCAGGACGCGGCCCACATACATTAAGAAAACACTCTATTCAAATATATAGAAAATTCACCTCCAAAAACTAAAAATTTTCAGATAAAAAACGCTGGTAGTTTTTATATTTCTGCTAAAACATAGATTGTGGGTACTCGTTAGAACCGCCTCGTCGAGTACCCACAACCTATGTTTTTGAGCAGAAATAGGGAAAATACGGTATACCCTGTAAACCCCAGTTTTACTATATAAAAGTGGGGTTGAAGGGGGTCAAAATTACATAGGCATGTTTTCGTCATGATGTACAGAATGAGCCTAAAGTGGCCTCCCAATGGGATATATACATATCTGAACATGTCCTGAACTCCTGAAATGACTTCTTAGCGTATTAAAACACTGTATCAATTCTCATCGTAATACTTATAGTGAGATTTGCTTATATCTGTCTTATGCAACCAGTTTCTTCAAGCACACACATATTATTATCGTTCGTCTGTCATTACTGACAATGAGCAATCCTAATCAAATACGTGAAGTGTTATTATTTGTGTGTTCTAAGATGGCTGACGAGACCGATCTTGGCTCTAAACTGCCTGTTGCAGATAGAACAAGAGAGGTTTGAGAAAGAAAGCTCTGTTGTTGATGCCTTAGTTCTGGCTTTCCCCTTGCTCGGCTTCGCTGGTTCTTTTTGCTTCGTACTCACCAGCACCCCTTCTTAGGATGCCCGCCACTTTGTTTGATCCTCTGCAATCTATTCCCACGACTCTGTTTGTATGTTGAAGTCTTTAAGGGAGACTTTGAGGGTATCCTAGGCTCCTAGCATTGCTTCTTCTGATCACCATGGGAGCGTTTTCCAATTTGTAGTTCTTCATAGAGGATTTTCTTTGGCAAATGTTCATCAGGCATTCTTGTAATATGGCCTGTCTATCTTAATTGTGCCAATTTCAGAAGAGTATGTACACTGTGCATCCCTGCCATTTTCAGTACGTCTATGTCTGGAATCCTGAAAACACATATATACAGACCAACTTAAACCCAAACATATATGTACACACATCAAGTACCGGGAACAGATTATTGTCAAATGCGTGTATATGTCTAGGGTTGTCGGTATACTCGTACATGTACAGAGTATATGGCATATAGGTGTTGCGGCATGCGAAAACATATCATCGGGCATATGCGGACAGCGAAGGTCTTGATCAGGCTGCGCATCTGCGCAGCCTGATCAAGACCTTCACTGTCCGCTAACAGAATCATTGGATACTACATAATGTATGACTGGAGAGCAAATGCCCACGTGATACGATGCGCATGCACAGGATCTGAATCTGCGTATTTTGCTCATGTTCCAAAGCACCTTTTCGCTTGATGCGGCCCATAGAATGTGACCAGAATGTGTTTGGAATGCCCTGCACTTTCAGTACTAGAATATCTATTAGTCCTTGTTGTACAGCTTTATTTGCAACCTCTTTTTTTCAGACACGATGTGCTCTATTAATTTACGATTTGTCTTTAGCGCTGCATCAGAACAAAGACGAGGTTTTAAGCGAATAAAAATTATTTAACACCTCTTTTCCTTCAAGTAGTTCTTCTACTTACAGTCGAACTTCAATGACTCAAACACCGATGGCTCTTTTACCATGGCTTATTCGAACTCATTTTTAAGTCCCTGCTGATTTTTCCCGATAGCTCAAGAAAACAAATATTGAGGGAAATTTTCTTTTCTTTTCTTATTTTATTATGAAATTGTACATGTATGATGTGTGTACTCATTAGAATCGCCTCAGCGAGGTGAGTACACACAACATACCATTATTTTGTTGAAGATCGAAAACATTTCCATAAATTATCGCCATTTGCTTCCTGGCCTTGCGCCATGATTAAGTCTCGTTGGTTCGAACTACCCATCTCTCGAACAAATTTCGATGGTACCAAAGATGTTCGAACCATTGAAGTTTGACTGTACCATTCAAAGGCAGGTCTCTGTTGCAGTTTTTCTTTGTTTCTTTGTCGGTGGTTTCGTATGAGGCATTTCTTTTTGTCATAGTTCGTTCCTCATCTCCTCTTTTTTTCGGTGTCTTTGGAAGGCGACTTTTTCATGCAAATTGTCTCCATTCGAGAAGATTTGCATTAAATGCCAAAACTTGTTTTCTGGGAAAAGTAATTAAAATATTTTAAACTGTCGTCTACTGAAAAGTTTACCCTGGGTGCTATGTGTTCATATAGGCCTTTTTTTAAAACAAAATATTAATATTTTTTCCTCATTTCGTCATAAAGAGTATATGTTGATGGTATTCACATCACGAAAACACGCCTATATAATTTTGACCCCCTTAAACCCCACTTTTATATAGTAAATGGGGTTTACAGGGGTATACATTATTTTTCTTATTTCTGCTCAAAAACATAGATTGTGGGTACTCGTTAGAACCGCCTCACCGAGGCGGTTCTAACGAGTACTATCAATCTATGTTTTGAGCAGAAAGATGAAAAATATCAGAATTTTTATCTGAAATTTTTTGTTTTTTTGGTGGTAAAATTTTCAATATATTTGAATAGGCGTGTTTTCGTAATGATTAGCAATGAGTACACACATCACATGTTTTAATGGAAAAGCCAGAAAAAAAAAACAAAAAAACATCTTGTTACACCTCATATATAGAGTTATCTAAGGAATGGTATTGTAACCAAACTATATGGAAAATAAAGACTATTTTGGTTACTAAGCAAATTAAAATATACATTTCGTAGATGTGCAGTTTTGAAAGGGTGATACATGTAACATTGAAAAGCTAGTTTAAAAAGATAAACTTCCGAAACTCTCTAATTAAGCATACGGCGGCATACCCTTTCACACTAATCACTATATATCATGAAGAAAATGAGGCTCTACATTATATAGACTTGTTAACAAGTCTAGCTTAGTCGGATGGGCGTCCGACTCGTGGTCAGATTCAATCCCCGCTGGATCCAGCAATATTCTTTCGTGGAGATAGATCATGAATTATTTGCTACGATCAGTGTCTGGCCATTACGAAAACATGCCTATTCAAATATATAGAAAATTTTACCTCCAAAAACTGAAAATTTTCAGATAAAAAAAAACTCTAATATTTTTCATATTTCAGCTCAAAACATAGATTGTGGGTACTCGTTAGAACCGCCTCAGCGAGGTGTTTCTAACGAGTATCCACGATCTACGTTTTCGAGCAAAAATAAGAAAATTAGTGTATATCTCTGTAAACCCTAGTTTTACTATATAATAGTGTGGTTTAAAGGGGGTCAAAATTATATAGGCATGTTTTCTCGATGCGAAATAATGTGCACAAGTAATGGTTAACCGAATAGAGGACTTAACCTGCTCAGGAAAAAAAGTGTGTTTAGGTAAATTTCCTGGCTCGATATGACCTTAAAAGTATTGACCCAGCCGTTACACTCCAACCTAACCAACCAACATTCGAATACAATGTAGTTTTACATACAAAAATAAATGCATTGGTACTACAAAAACTACCCATGGTTTGTCAGTCTGTTTACTTGTTTGTATATTTTGTTTATTAAGCTTACAGTCATTTAAGCCGGCTTCAGTGGATCAGTCGGATGCGCGTTCAACTGGTGATCAGGAGGTCGCGGGTTCGATCGCCGTCAGGTCCAGCAAAATTCTTTCGTAGAGTTTGACTATATTTATACGGTCATTCTCTCCCTTCCGCTAATTCAAGAAGGGCAGTTGTCAGTTTCTGGCTAAAGAATGTGCACAAATACTGGTTAAAGTGTGATTAGGTAAACTTACCGACTCGACATGACCCTCATGGGATGACTGGGCCGTAAAACCTCAACTCAGCCATTATCTAACGTTACCACTCTCTTGACTAATTCAGCAGACGGCAAATGATGTTTTTCATTATTCTTTTTTCTAGAAAACAGGATTTGACATTTTCTGTGGATTGTCTCCACTGGAGACAGTTTGCAGGAAATGTCAAATCCTGTTTTCTAGACAAAATAAAAAAAAAATATTTCAAAATATCGTCTGCTGAAAATTTTACCCAGAGTGCTAAGCGTAAAATCTTTACCAATGTCTGGGCTAAACCAGCAGATGACAAATTGATGTTATTTTTTCCTTATTTTGCCAGAAACCAGGATTTGACATTTTATGCAAACTGTCCCAACTGAAGACAATTCGCATGAAATATCAAATCCTTGGCAAAATAAGACAACTACTTCAAAATGACGTTTTCTGACCAGAGTGCTAAGCGTTGAAGAGCTGGGTGCAGGTTTCTTTTTTTTAAACTTGTTTTTAGAAGCATTATACCGTATTACCCTTAATATTTGGACAGATAGGGCTGAGCAAATAGTTTAGACCCAGATCAGACGCTGCAGAACGCAGCGTCTGATCAGGGTCTACACTATTTGCACTCGTCCAGCACTGTTTTAGACGCGTCAACAGGTAGTAAAATAGATTTTTTTTTCAAATTTTTAGGACAAGTATGGTAAGGAGTTAAGGTGTCCCCATACTTAAGGTAAATACTAAGGCAGGCTAATCGGAGCTGAAAAGATAATCGATTATCAATCCTGTCATTGTGATCGCTAATCATTTAGTAATCACTGAATATTTGGTCGTAATTTTACCTGACTGAGCATGACTTTTGTTATACTTAATTATATGCATTTGGTCAGACAGGCTTGAGCAAACAGTGTAGATCCTGATGAGACGCCGCAAACGCGGCGTCTCATCAGGGTCTACACTGTTTGCCACCCATACAGCTATTTTTAGACACAAAATGTGGTAGTAAACTGTACTTGTTCAAATTTTAGATTAAGTATGGTAAGGCGTTGAGGTGTCTGAATATTAAGGGAAAATACGGTAAAGTAACAAACACAGAAATCAAATGATCGATTATTAGCAAATCGGTAATGATAATCATTTTTGTACAATTTATCGATCAACTAATCGATTATCCGATTAATTGTGCAAGCCTTAGTAAATATGGTACTATGCATTTTAATTTCAGAATTATGTATTTTGCCACTGAACAAAAGATCTGGTCCCGCCCTGTTGACGATATGAGATACGCAAACTCCAAAACTGGCGTCACAGCTACGAATCTAAACATCAGTGGTAAGTGAGATGACTCTATTTCACAACCAATGAAAACTTCACCACTCTCTGGGAAAATTTAGCAGATGACATTTTGATTTTTTTTTACAAAAACAAGGCATTTGCGTTTCATGCAAATTGTTTATTTGAGACAATTTGAATGAAATGTCAAACTTATTTTCTGTTAGAAGATAACTTGAGTGAAATTTCAAATGAATAAGTGAAATCAGGAACTGATACAATTAAATCGTCATCAAGATCTAAACGTCAAAGGGAAATACTAACAAATGCAATTAAACAACCCCAAACAGAACAGATGGCAAGCAGTTAGCAGCCCTTTCCTAAAAAAACAACTCTTTTACCCAAATTTAACTGAATAAGCCTATTTTTCTGGTAAAATAGTAGAAAATATTTCAAATGTCAAAGCCTATTTTCTGTAAGCAAACACTATTTTTTATTATCTGAGAAAATTAAGACTTGATATAATTTTAGAATGTCATCTGCTTCTAAAATTATGACAAGCCTATTTTCTGTTAGGAAACACGTTTTAATTGTCACGGAAAATAAAGACTTGACATTTCATGTAAATGTTTGCCTGACAGACGTATCCCATGAAATATCAAGTCTAATTTTCTCTGAAAAATAATGAAGTAAATTTTAGAATTCCTTTGCTTCAGATTTGCTTAGCCTTTAAAGGGTTAAATAAAGACAAAATTTGTTGTCTACGCCAGTGGGCGTAGACAATCTTAGAGTTAATTTCTCCGGAAGCACCTTATAAATTCCATTGACTGAGCAACGTTTTATAACCAAGTATTGCTTTTAGAAAAGCTTGGTCTACGCTTGGCATACAATAAATGTTAACCATTGTCCTGCTGAACCCGGATATGTCCTGTTTTTGCAAAAAAGTGTAGATCCAGATCAGTTGGCTTCTTCAGAAGCCAACTGATCTGGATCTGCACTGTTTGTCATCAAGTATGTGAATTTGTATCAACAATCTGGATCAAGAAATCTGATTGGCTGAGCACTACCAGGAATTATCGTACTACAGGAACTGTCACTCAGGTTATCGATATTCCAATTTAGATCGATTTCTTCCCTTTGACTGGAGGCCCGTAAGCGTCGTCTTACCTGTGTAGCGGGTGTGTAATCAACCCAGTGTCAACACCTACAGTACTACTACAATTCAGATTAAATCATGTGTGGATGCATTGCTCTTGGACCCAATATACACTGGAATAGGTCCGAGTTAGAATGAATGAATGAATGTCAGCAGATTATTCAGTATGATTTTCAAAAGAATATCAATTGTTTAACCTAAGAATTGATTAATAATGATAATAACAAAATATTAATTAATTGATTCAAATAAATTATTATTACTATTATTATTATTATTATTTCATTATTTCAAATTGAATAAAAAGTGTTGTATTTAGTTATAGATAATTCAATATGATTATTAAACGAATTTAAATAGTTTAACCTAAGAAAACAAAAGAAATTAATAAAAAAGTGTTATATTTAATGAATGGTAATTCAGTAAGATTTTAAAATGAAGAACAATAGTTAATCTAAGAGAACAAATAAGTTGATTAATTAAGGTTGTATTTAATTACTGATGATAGTTTGGTACAATTTTTGAAAGAAAAACGATCATTTCACCTGGAGAAAACAAATGGGAAAATTTAATTAAATATAAGTAATTTGAAAAAAAAAATGAACGAATGAATAAAAAAAAATTACTTTATGATAACCATAAACTAAAGAAAGAAAGAAACCTATGGATAATGAATACGGGAGAAAGACCTATGTCATCCACTTCTTAATATCATAGGACAGTTTGCGTACCTCCGTTATTAAGTTATCCTAAGACATTTGTTGTTACAATACGAAAGAAAGAAAGAAAGAAAGAAAGAAAGAAAGAAAGAAAGAAAGAAAGAAAGAAAGAAAGAAAGAAAGAAAAAAGCATATGGATAATGAGTACAGGGGAAAGGCCTATGTCATCCACTTCTTAACCTCAAAGGGCAGTCTCCATACCTCCGTTATTAAGTTAGGTTATCCTAAGACATTTGTTAGTACAGTAATTAAAGCTACCTACTCTTTAAGGTGATCTAGGTAACCTATTTCACATCAGTACTATCACCACAGATTAAAGAAACCTATTAATCAGAATGCAATCAAGTGTGTTTAATCAGTGCTCACCAGACACCATGATATGCGGCGTCTGATCTGGGTCTAAAGTTCTTATCTATTTGTCAATATCCCTTTTTTAGCATAAATGAGCAATATCAAATATTACTGTGTTTTAAGCAACCTTCAGGTATGTGCCCTTTGTGGACCAAGACCCCATTGCGCTTTCTGAGCAAGGTTATGCTCTTTGCTTAATGTGTGTTACAGATCTGATTGTTAAGATAAGTATGTGCAGATGCTTATGCTAACAATCCTACTGGCCATTCTGTGCCTGAGCATAGTAGTAGTATTAGGGTACATACATGATTAGAAAAAAACAAAAACAAAAAAAAAAAAAAAAAACACACGCAAATTTAGAGGTTTAAATTATTGGTAATTTGATAATTTAGTAGTTTGAAACCAGTCTGCAAAGCTCACACAGACCATCAGCTGGACAGAGGTGTACAAACAGGACATTTCTTTCCAGAGAGGTACATAAATAGCTTTGGGCTATTTGTTCACAGCATAAAGACAATTAGCTATTTCATAAACTTAGGACCCATTGGTGGCGCGAATTAGCATAGTACTTATCAGTTAGCACTTTGGGTAAAAGTTTTGCAGACAACATAAATATGGGACAATTTTCTCCAGTTCTCCATTAAAACATATGTTGTAGGTATTAATTTGATGCACCTCGGTGAAGCAAAAACATGTTATGAGTACTCATTTGAAGAACCTTGGTGAGGCTCAGCTAATGAGTACCCACAACATATGTTTTTATGGAGAAAAAAATACAATCACCAAATACTTATCCTGAACAATTTTCCTCTGTATGTTTTATTTTCAGAACAGGATTTGACATTTCATGAAAATTGTCTCCAATGAAGACTATTTGCATGAAGTGTCAAATGCTATTTTCTGGATAAACTAAGACAATAACCACTTTATCGCATGCCGAATTAGCCCAGAAAGTGATAAACGTTTAGGGATCAAATATCACCCCCACCCCAAAAAAGGAAATGGTTTGATATTTCTTGCAAAACATCCTCATTGCAAACAATTTGCATGAAATGTCAAATCCTATTTTCTGGGGAAAATTCAACAAATATCACCAGTTTGTTGCTGCTGAAGTAGCCCAGAGAGTGGAAAAGGTTCAGGGTTAAAATTTTTACCCCTCCCCCACCCCCGCAAAAAAGAAAACAACAAAAAATAAAGTTTGACAGTCCATACAAACTGTCTCTGTTGGAGACAATTCGCATGACATGTCAAAGCCTACTTTCTGGGAAAAATAAGAATATCATCATCACTTTTCCCTTGATGCATAAACGTTGTTTAACAATCATTTAAACTTAAGAATAAAAAATAGACAAACTGTCAAAAAACTTTCATAAAAATTAATGTAGAATATGCTATTTCTAGTTTTATCTTATCATCTCAAGAATTGCAGGACCACGTGACCTGTCTCAGATAAAGGGCAGTTGTGTCAGATTATGAAAAAAGGGAAATTATGTATTATGCAAACACTAAAGATCCAGATCAGTCTGCGCATCTGCACACTCTGATCAGGATTTTAAATCTTAATCAATATATTCTACAGTAATTAGTGTTTATTTGGTTACACGGTTAAAGATGGTGCTTTGTTTGCCCATATTCCTTGATCATAGTTATAATGGTCCTTTTCAAATGTTGATGTTCATTTGATATTTTGACCACTTTGTTTTTATTGCATGAGGTATAGATTAAGCTATTATTACATTGTCCAGTGGCCTGAGGCTTCTAGTTCCCACGGGATAATAATAATAATGGTAGACAAATGGAACCAGAAAATAAACAACGTGCTGTTATTTAACTTGTATTTATATATGTTTGAACAATTTTTTTAATGCTAATATAAATGAAAGTAAAATGTTTTGTTGATCGTTTCAGATGTCTTCAAGTAACATAAGAAACAATTATGATTGAATCTTTTTTCAAAAAAAAAAAGAAAAAAAAAAGGGGGCCTTATAAATTATGCGATCAATGTCGACCCGATTAGTCTGTGTGTCCGCTGAAATACATTGATCAGTCTATACTGCATGTTGAATACAGCTTGCACAATCTATCAAAGAAAAATGTATACACATGCTGATCTGGAACTACAATGGTTGCTGCTTTTATTTGGAGAGACTCGTGTTATTTTTGTGTTGGGTCATTAGCAAATATGGATAAAATGTCGTTTTCCTTGGATTATGACTGTTACTACTATCCTAGATTTTTAGACAGAGAGGTCTGTGCCAACGGTGTAGACCCAGATCAAATGTCACATTACGCATTGTGTGTTCAGGGTCTACACTATTTTACACTTACCCAGCAATGTTTAGACAAATCAGCTGGTTCTGTAATGGCATTGTTAAAAAGATAGGGCAAGTGTTGTAAAGAGTAGAACTTGATCGAATCATCTGGTATCCCAGGTTTGTTTTTGAAACAATTGTCTTTAGAGTAATGTTTGAAAAGGTGTGTACTGATCAATTTTTTTAATCTGACTGAGAAAGTGGTTTATAGTATTTAACCTCGGAATTCTGATAGACACACCATAAGAAAAGGCAGTGACCCTGATCAGACATTACATCACAGAGTATCTTAACAAAGGTCTACACTGTTTGCCACTCAGATAGCAAGTATAAGCTGTGTCAATAGGTAGCCAAACGGACTCGATCAAATTTCAGTATGATAGTAATTTAATGTGTCTAATAGGGTTTATACGGTAATTACCAATATTTTACCCCTAAATACACATGTACGATAGTATAAACTGTCCATGTGGCTATTTTACAAATAAAACATTTCGAATATGACCAGCTTAATAATATTTATTCTTCGGAATTGTGATGTACATCATACTAATAATAATAGTAGTAGTAAATACTACTACTACTACTACTACTAATAATATCATTAGTATCATTTTGTTTTAATTTCCTAGATAACCATTTTATGAAACAAAATTTCTGAAAATAATATCAATTATCATTTTGTTTTAAAGTATTTTGTTTTAAATATTATATTTTTTTTATTAAATATACATATTTAACACCGCATGTTGAATAGAGCTTGCACATTCTATCAGAGAAAAAAAAAATGCATGCACATGCTGATCTGGAACTACAATGGTTGCACGTCATATTTAATGCTGCTTTTATTTGGAGAGACTCTTGTTATTCACAGATTTAGAGAACGTTTGAGAGAGAGAGAGACTCAATCTCATTCATTTAGTCCTTATTTGTGTACAAGAATCTAAAATGAGCAAATCGTGTCAATTAGAGTGCTAGTTTATGCAAAAAGATCAAATATTGGATTTGATTCTGTTTGTGCAATTAAAATTGCGCATATGCATGTATGTCAATTATGTAAAAAGTGATTTCGTTGTTTTCTTTTGTCAAGATAAGGACATAATTGGCATTCATTAGCAGTAATTGTTATTAAGAAAACATCGCAAGAGTGGCCGCGCATTTAGGTATTTTTCTTGTATCCCGACGAAGCATTTTTTTTCATCATTAAACAAAAAAAACAAAAAAAACATAAAAAACAAAAAAAACAAAAAAAACAAAAAAAAAAACAAAAAAAAAACAAACAAAACAAAACAAAAAAAAAAAAACAAGTAATTAAGCAGTTTGTAGTTTTCCTATGGTCAAAAGTAATTATATCAAATTTTCATTAAAGCTTCAATAAATTGCCGAATAAAAACATAATTCGACATAAACAAAAATTAAATAAATAAGTTAATATTATCATAAATATATATCTTTGTTTTCCTTTTTGAAGCTAAATAATCTTTATAATACTATCAATGGATACCAATTCTTTTTTATTTTCCAATTCTTACAACCTCTTTTGCAATTCATGCTAGTATCATGTGTACACAAGACCTGCGTCTGTGTAATCATTACACATTTTCTCTCCGCATTTTTAAAATATAGCTATATTCTGCAACCTGTGGGCCATTTTTAATAAAATAATTTATTCAATATTTTATAACATAACTATAGATATTAAATAGATCTATCGTATGAGAGGTTATAATGAACGGAGAAATTTTTAAAAAAATATGACTTTTGGGCGATTGAATCAAGGCAATTTTTCATTTTTGTTGTAAAATACAAAGACTTAATAAGGAAAAACCCTTGTAGCATTCATTACAATCTGGGCCATTTTAAAATTTATCTTATTTCAACAAATTTGGTATCAAATTGAAGCAGATACATTTTCCCATCTATTGCGAGGTTATAATAATATCTTGTAGTATTGAAAATAAATGATTTTATTAGTTAAATGATGGGCTCCTATATAATTCTATACATTTCCGCACTAGTACCTGTCTGAGAACTAGCGACATGCTGTGACGTCACAGAAGGGACCGATTGGTGCGGATTAGTACCTGTAGTACGAGAATTCCTGCATATGAATTAGAAATGGGTGTGGCATCTTAATTAATTCAGCAGGACAAGGGTTAAAGATGATTAAGGATTGACTGCTATCATCTTCAGTCAGCTTACATTTATTGTATGCTAAGCGTAGACCATCCAAGCTGTTTGTGAAAGCTAATTCTTGAAATACATAATAACAATAAAGTAATATATTATTTCATCTTATATCAGACCTTCTCAGAAAAGCTGATAAAATCAATATTCCTCATTTCAGGACTTGTCTTCGACTGGATAGACGGATTCAATTTATATTATTCTACATCAGTGGGCTATATCTACGTGAAAAATGTCCAAGATACATCTTTGAAGAGGATAGCTACAGCATCCACTAATGACGTGTCAAGTCTGGTTTTGATGCCACATGAACGGTACATGGGTCTCGGTACAAATTGGCTCTAGTCCCAAGGGACATATATGGAGGAGGGCATTAAGTTATACGCCTCGTGTATCCATCCATGTTCATCCATAAATTTGACAATAGTATAGTTGCCTGTCCGCTCTATAAATCAAAAACCGGTCTGGGTATTTTCATGAAACTTCACAGAAATATAAAACATCACCAGACGACGTACAGACGACAAGAACAGTATTTTTTTCTATATGCTTTTGGAATTATTCTTCTTTGAAATTTGATAATGGTAGTTTCGTTGCCGTTGTTTAAGTAGAAATCCTTTCAAAGTATTTGCATGAAACTTTACAGAAAAATAAAGCACCATTAGATGATGTGCACACCACAAGAATTGTAACTCTTGTGTATATATTTTTTGGAGTCATTCCCCTTTGAAGTTTGACAATAGTAGTTTTGTTTCCGCAGTATAACTTGAAAACCATTCAAGATATGTTCTTTAAAATTTATAGAAATATAAAGCATAATCAGACGACATTCTTCATGGGAGTGGAAGCTGGGTGTGTGCGTGGGTGGGGAGACATATGTTTTTTTTTTTTTTTTTTTTTTTAAAACAGCTCTAGTTTATATTTGGCGTTATGGTAGATATAGGTCTAAATTTTTACTCAGTGCTATCCCCACCCCGGGGGACCTGACCTTGAGGTCAAGGTCACGGGCTTAGAATTTTCATATAAAAGTCAAAATTTTTTGCGCTTAAATTTAATGAATTTCATGTATATTTGGCATAATGATAGATATAGGTCTAGAGTTTTATGCAACACGATCCACACACCGGGGTGTGATCTTGAAGTCAAGGTCGCAGACTTAGAATTTTTATATAAAAAGTCCAGATGTTTGCATTTAAGTTTACATAGCTATTTCATCAAGACCTCAAAGTTTTACTCAGAGAAATTCGGAGCGAAACCGAAGGTCACAGATATAGAATTTTATATAAAAGTCAAACGTTTTGCATTAAAGTTTACATAGCTATATTATCAAGACACTTGGATTGATTTCATTATTATTTGACATGGTGGTATACATAAAGTTTTTCTCAGCGCCATCCCCAAGCTGGGTCATGGCTTTGAGGTCAGTATCACAGTCTTAGATTTTTTCGTATAAATGTCAAAATTTTGCTTAAATTATAAAGAATCTAATTAATTTCACTGGTATTTGTTATGAAATCTAAAGTTTTATTTAGCATTATTACTGTACCCGTGCCTTACCTTTGAGTTCAAGGCCATGGGCTTCACATAATGTGTGACAAATTTCTTTTAATGTATTAATATAGCATTTAACTGTCACCTCCAGAGTCAAAGCTACATACTTTGCGCTTTTAAAAATGAGGCGGTAGCACTGGTCGGGGGTATACGCGCTCCAGCTGGGCATTTTGTCTAGTTATTGGTAGAGTTACATACCCTTGATTTACTTAGAAAATTTGTGAAAAATTCTAAACATAGAATAGTAGAGTTCGTGTCTCTGCAACTTCTCCTGCAGTTTTCAAGATACTGATTTGAAACTTGATGCAAAATAAGACTATATGCTGGGTATGTGCATAATGGTCACATAACTCTGATCATTTTTGTATTGCTACAGTTACATACCCTTTATTTACTTAGAAATATGGCCTTATACACATGGTATAGTAGGGTTCGTGCCTTCGCAACTTCTCGTATTTAAGATAGTGATTTGAAACTTGCAACAAAATAAGAATATAGGCTGGGCATGTGCATAAGAGTCCCAGAACTCTGGTCAAATTTTTATTGCTAGAGTTACATACCCTGGATACACTTAGAAATTTTGCCTAATACACATTGCATAGTAGGGTTCGTGTCTCCGCAACTTCTGTAACAAGATAACGATTTGAAACTTGATGCGAAGTAAGACTATAAGCCTGGCAAGTACATAAAGGTCGCAGAACTCTGATCAAAGTTTTATTTCTAGAGTCACATACCCTTGAATTATTTTAAAAAAGTTTGTCATAAAATGCCAAACTGGCAGTATCGGGGCATTCATCCCCTTTAGGGATCAGATCATCTAGTTTTATTTTTATAATTCTCTTATGTATAGCACTAAATAAAAATAAAGACAATATCAACAATATGCTACGATTATGGAGCACTGGGCACTAAACTGCTTACTATTTTACTGTCTGTATCAAAGCTAATTATAAACAGTAATTTGTCTAGTCGATAGGGACTGGAGCCAGTCTAGTGTCGGCATTATGGTGTGCTTTGCACACCTACATAAAATGTATACCGACGTAGCTAGATCAGTAGATGGGAGGGCTTTTCTAACCAAAGTTATTAAAATTTTGCTTATTTTCTTTCACAAAAATATCTTGTGGGAACTCATTAGAAGTATCTCGATGAGATTTGTATGTAATGTGAATGTTCTCTTTAGAGTTTATTGTTATTATCTTGAAACAAAAAAAATGTCGATTTTCCTTTTTTTTCGTTTCATCGAACCATAAATGAAACCAAAACGAAGAACGCTTTGAATGATGTTGTTGTTTAGAATTTAGTTTTACAGTGAAAGCATCAGATAAGTTGCTTATCGTGATGATAATTAAGGATAACTTGATTATTTTTGCATTAACCCTTAAACTGCCAATCACAACAATTGTCGTCTGCTTTACCATCTGCTTGTGATTTTAAAAGTCATTTTTGCAAAAAGTGTGGACCCAGATCAGACTGCTCCTCTAGGAGCAGTCTGATCTGGGTCCACACTGTTTGCCTGTATGCAAAAATAGATTTGAACAGTTTGCAAGAATATTCAGCAGACGACATAAACAGACGACATTTTCAAATGTAGGTTTTCTTGGCGTTTTAAGGGCTAAACGTTTTTTTTTTTTTTTTTTTTTTTTTTTGTTTTTTTTTTTAGAGCATCCATTGAAGGAGAAACTGTGTGATATATTGTAAGCAAAAATACCGAGTAATACTTTGATTGCTGCCTTTAACTGTAGCTATATTTCCAGTACCTTTCACTTTTTCCTTTGTAGGAAGTTAGCTTGGGTTGCTTCAGACGGTAGAAGAAGTAATAAAGCTGGGCCATTGGCTCGCCAATGACAAGTTTGACCACAATAACAGAATATAGATTAGCTATCAGGAATTTGTGCTATGACCAGCACACAAAAACGTAAGTTTATTTTGCGTCACTTATGAAGGATTGGATCGGAACATAGCAAATGTATTGGAGAACATAGTAAGGTTTCTAATACTCAATTTTCGCTAACCCTAGTATCGGAAAGTTATACGATTTATTTCGATATAGGAAGAAAGCCTGAACATGTCTGCATATAAAAACAACTGTATAGCAGATATGCATATATTGCACAGCGAGAGAACGCGCACGTTTTTGTGGAGGCCCAGGTGATACTTAACAATTTTTAAGTATACAAAACCTTGTGTATTCATGTTAAATCATAAAAAAGAAAGAAAATAAATGCTCAAACAGATAGCGGGATGTTTATTTTCTCTTGCGATTATACAAACACGACGTCATTAATGGCAACCCGGTTGTTTTCCGCATTTAAATGAGAGTACCTAATTTTCCTGTCTGACATGAATTTTTAAATTTGGCATGCAAACTGTGTTTTGAATAAACTTTCTCCCGTTTCTTATAGCCTATATTAGAAGGTAATTACCACCAAAAATGGATTACCACCAAAAATGTTCGATTTTTCATCCAATATGGCCACCACAATAAACCTTTAAGAAAACGTTTGATTGCAAATTTTCCTATACAATTTTGAATGACACATTTTAAATTTTACCAGGCATCTTTCGGGCGTTCGTGCTTATGATTTTTTAATCAAAGATACTCGTATAGGACCCTGCATTGTACTTACGTAAGTCTTAAACATGCATGTTGAAGAGAATCGCCGCGTATTTCTTCATGTCCATAATTTCAAAGCCTTTGTTGACGAACTGTAGTTTGTAAGAATGTATGAAGGCCAAACATAATATTTGACGTGGTTTCCGCAAACTAAAATGTTTATCAAAATTTCATAAAATACACGCCGTTTTACAAAATGCGATAAGTATTTTAATTAATCAGTGCTAATTTATATTCAGACATCAACTTTATAGATTAATTTATCACGATTTGGGTGTGTATTGAGTCTATTTTACGTGTTAGTATATACATGTGTACTGTACACTTAATAGAATTTACAGTTGCTTGGCAAAACTCTAAACCAGTATCACGCAAAATGCATGCGTTTCTCCAAAATGCAATTAGTTTCACATTGCTATACAGCGGTTTTGTATGAACCAATATCCAAGCTTAATATATGTAAAAATCCAGCCGTATATCTTTCCGATGCTAGAGTTGCGTTTTTTTTTAGCAAGGTACAGGAATTGAGAAACCCGATTAACATCCAATGAGTTTTTGACAATATTTCTTATAAGTTTCATTATAGCTCAGCGCTTAATGTATGTGTACATGTATGTGTTTGTTGTTCTTGTTGTTACTACAATGTGGTTGAACGTATTTTGTAAGGTTGCCTAGGCTGTGAACAATACTGTTTTGTCTTCGCATTATAGGCTTTCTTTTTCCCATAATTTTCTGACATCATAGCTGTTAGGATTTAAGTTCGAAATAGCCAAACCATAGAGTTACCTAATATCTGTCCCTGGTACACATTAAAGGCAGGGATGGAAAACAGATAAACCATGTTAACACTTTCGTGTCCGAGTTTCTGAAATGGACTCTTATATCCTTGAATTTGAACATGTCCCGCTGGTGCAAAAAAGGGTTTCAGTTTAAAAAAAAACAGAATGGAAAACCGTGCAGATCCTGATGTGACGGTTCGTTACGATCCGTCTCATCTGGATCTACACTGTTTGAAAAGTATCTGTTTTGATCTAGAGATGAAAGGGTTAAACGCTCCCAGGCAAAATGGTTGGCATACTTTTTTACACCATGGGTTTTGCAAAAATATAAATGATGCAACAGTCACGAAACACATCTCTCAGTAGGCACTGAAGAAATATGAGGAACAGGCAATGACCAAACAAAAACAGCGCGGTTGTAACATGAACAAAGAACAGCAAATAGATCACTGTTTTGGAACGCACGTATACCTTCTTGATAAGACTGTGGAGATGCACAGGCTGACGAGGTCCTTTCTGTTCCCTTATTACACAATGACCCTTTTTATTGTATTATGCCTCAGACGGAAAATGGGGCCGGCACAGTTGTACAGCCTGATCGGAGACATAGTTTTTCGAAGTTTGACTTCCAGATATTATCGTAATAATTCAAATACCGCAACCGAGTACGTAGCTTGTCCTAGAGCCTAGTGCCACATTCATTTCTTAACCCTTTTATCCTTGAGTCTCTAAAGTAGACTCATAGGTACCAGTCAGAAATAAAAAAAAAAAATTAAATAAAAGGCAAAACGTGCCGTATACGAACCGTCTCATCAGGATCTACACTGTTTGTAAAGGTACCAGTTTTGACCGGCAGGGTTGAAAAGGTTAAAAACAGGTTGACTTAAACATTGACCCTTGTCCTGCTGAACCCGGATATACCCTGTCTTTGCAAACAGTGTAGATCCAGATCAGTTGGCTTCTGAAGAAGCCAACTGATCTGGCTCTGCACTGTTTGCCATTAAGTATGTGATTTTATAGCAACAATCTGGATCAAGTAATCCGACTGGCTGACAATTAGAAGTGGGCGTGGCATCTTAATTCTTTCAGCAGGACAAGGGTTAAAGAGTTATGTTTGCAAAGCAATTTTTGCATTTACAAATAAAAGCTCGGTTGCAATGTCGAAACAAATAAATATATTTCGATATAGACTACTGGACAGGCACAGAAATAACTATTTTGGTTGACTTTAAATAGCTCATTTCAGGGTGTTCAAATACAGGATCTTAAGATAAGGTATGCCTTAACGCTAAGGAATGATTTGAAACTGGGCCCTGGACAGTCACGTGTATTTAACTCCATTACGAAAACAAGCCTATTCAAATATATTGAAAATTTTACAACCAAAAAATGAAAATTTTCAGATAAAAATTCAGATAATTTTCATATTTCTGCACAACGCATAGATTGTAGGTACTCGTTAGAACCGCCTCATCACCCTACAATCTATGATTTTGAGCAGAAATAAGAAAAATAATGTTTACCCCTGTAAACCCCAGTTTTACTGTATAAAAGTGGGGTTTAAGGGGGTCGACATTATATAGGCATGTTTTCGTGATGCCTACAGCGCTATTAAGCAAGTTTGTAGCAGAACACATTCTGCAATTGATTCTCTTATTTTTTTTTTACAGAAAGTAAGACTTGACATTTCAAATGAATCGTCTGGAATAAAAAGGTTCTTATAAAATGCCAAACTTTATTTTCTCTGAAAAATACGCTCGAGGTTTGATTAGGGTTTAATGATTAACCACATACATCGTCTGAATGGCAAATATTGTAATCTCGAAAAAGTCTGCTACGATGCAGGTTTTCCTGAGTGCCAGTACCATATTTAATCCAAGCTTTTATCATCATTTTGTGATATGTATTACCTCAGAAACAAAAGATAGCGGATTCACGTTTGCTCGTCCGTCCGTCTGCCGTCCGTCCGTCCGTCCGTCGTACGTCCGTCCTCCGTGTTTTCAATCTTGAACAATAACTTGAGTAAATATTCAATGGATTTTCACTAAACGTGTTGTGTGCATTGATATTGTGGAAATTCGGTTTGGGATTGCTAATGGACAAATTTCGTCAATTTTGACAGAGTTTTCCACGATAGAGTATTATCGATCACGTTTTTTTATGTTGCTTCTGTTTAGTCCATTTTGCTTGAATAATTCTTGTATTTATTGTCTTGTATTTTAGGTTTTACTGGATCGAATCCTATTCCGTCTACAGACTAAAGGCGGACGGTTCTAGATCTGCAAGAATTAGATCTATCTGGTTTGCATTCCCCCAAACGGCATTCCAAATACTTGTATATAAGGTCTGTTTGAATTTGATCCGAAATTGTTTGTTTGAGTTAAAGTAATACGGCCAAGTCAACACTGTTAAGATCATGTCGACCCGGTCAGAACTTACTCACACTTTGCTTGGACAGTAACCCAGCTAGCATTCTACGTAAATCTACATCGGGCCGTCATCGGCCCGTCAGCTACCCTGACGGGCCGATGACGGCCCGATATAGATTTACGTAGAATGCTGACTGGGAAGAGGGTAACCAATAATCGTGCACATTCGCCAGTAACTGACGACTACACTTCTTGAATAGATGTCCATAGAAATGATTTCATGATCAATAACCACGAAACTCATACGGCCGAGCTGGGATTTGAACTTGCATGGAACACAATGACTGCATCATTGCTTCACATATAGTTATAGAGCCATTAATTCTTACAAAATGAAATAAGGAAGTATTATGTTAATTATCAACATCTGGGAGTTAGTATTTGATGTGTCAGTCTGTGGGTAAAATTTTCAGCAGACGACTTATTGAAATATTTTTCTTATTTGTCCAAGAAAACAGGTTTGACATTTCATGCAATTTGTCTCCGATGAAGACAAAATGCATAAAATGTCAAATACAGTCGACTCTCGTTATCTCGAATTCCAAGGGACCCTCTGAAATACTTCGAGATATCCGTACCTCAACATATCCGATTTGCAAAATTGAGGAAAAAATAATTCGAACAATCACATTTAACAAATATATTTGTAATTGGACTCTTTAAATTTAGACATATATTAAAAATAATGTGGAAAAGAGGAGAAATTGCTTCTTAGGAGCAATTTCTCCTCTTTTCCACAATACTTTTTTTTACCTGTTGTTAGATTTTCATGTTTAGCAGGGACCAGATTTTCACTTCGAGATAAGCGGTTATTCGAGATAAGCGAGGTCGAGATAACGAGAGTCATCTGTACTGTTTTCTGGAGAAAATAAGAAAATAAGTATAGGTTATTGCATGGTTTTAAATTTCGAGCCGTAAGGCGAGAAATTTAAAACTTGTCGCTTCTTGCTGGCATTGTTTTAACTGACAGAAATAATTAAGTTTTGATTTGCATATCTAAACACACTGCTGCTTTTGGGTTAAAGGGTCATTTAGCTGTTTCAGACATACTGGTATGAAAATATGATTGCCGTTTACCATGATATAAGCTAAATTGCTAGATAAAGAGCTTTTTTTGTATAAGGGAGAGGTCACTTGGGACATTTTTTTAAAAGAAATGTTTTAAATGCAAAAAAAAACAACAAAAAAACAAAAAGAAGAAATACCAAGCTCTTTGTTTAAAGTCAAAGTAAGAAAGACTAAAACGTCTGTTTCGTTATAAAATTCAGCAAGCTAAATGTCTTCCAGCACCTATACTGTTTACACGCCAGGGTGATTTATCACTGCAGGAGGTCGATTATAATTGAATTAGGCTAGCACAGTTTCTAGTTGCTGCATTTTCTGTCATGGAAATTTTCTGCTTTTTATTGTTTTAGTCTACCACACTCATTTTCTGCACAAATAGCGACAAGATCAGTTTGTCGTCTGTATAAGCCCAAAGAGTGGAATAGATTAAACAATTTTGCAGAAAATATGACAAATGTATTAAACTGCTAAAAATAGTTTATCGTTAAACGTGTCATTTTGTTTGTATTATGTTATTTTCATATATATATACCGTGCAATATATTTGCCAGTGACTGGTGAGATCATAGAACACAGCTAGTCCAAAATATGAGGCACAACTTGACAAAATGATTCTTCTGACATGTTCACCCAACAAATACTCGAATTAGCCTGCGTATCCGCAACATCTTGCAACCTTGGCTATCCAAAATGTGTCGAGTGAAGATTCTGATCAGACTGCGCGACTGGACAGGCTGATCTAAATCTTCGACGGGCGCACATGTCCAAAGGTACGTTTTGTGACGTTGCGGCTAATATGATAGACTACTGTTTATTTATAGAATGTACTCATTGTTGCGGAAAATAACGGAACTGTGACACGATTCAAGAATATAGATTTAACCTCAAACGAGGACAAATATACTGCAATAGGAAGAAGGTTCCCAAATTTACCCTCTATTACCCAGTTTAAAATCCTCGACCCGGAGCTGCAACCTTTCGAGCCCAGTAAGTATGAAAAATTGTAAGCCTACTTGTTTCAAAAGATGTCGCCGTTAAAATGAATTCTGGTGCATTTACGTTTGAAACTCGAAGTTTGATTGGATAACGTCTAAAATTGCGACGGTATATTCTGCAAGATACAGTAGGAAACCCGCCATCATCACGTGAAGTCGTTTTTCATTGGCTGGCATTTGGTTTTACGCAGCTCACATCGTTTGTCGCTCTATACAAATAGTGCATTTTTTTTAACAAAACAAATTAATACATAAATAAATACATAAGAATGGGGATAAATTACATTTAAAATAGCCAGCCTCGGTGGCTCAGTTGGATGCGCCGTCCGACTGGAGACCAGGAGGTCGCGGGTTCAACCCCCGCCGAGGTCGGCAACATTCTTTCGTAGAGATTGATCATGAAATATTTTCTACGGTCATTCTCTCCCTTCCGCTGATTCAAGAAGGGCTGTTGTCAGTTTCTGGCGAAAGAATGTGCACAATACTGGTTAACCGCTTAGAGGACTAAGCCTGCCCAGTAAACATGTGGTTAGGTAAACTGACCGCGCTCGACATGACCCCATTGGGTTGACTGGGCCGTAAAACCTCAACACAAACAAACACTTAAAATAGCCATTTTGGGAAGTACGAGGGTGAGACAATAAGTAACCAGCCTAACTAATTACGGTTGAGATCCACCTCTTCTTTTTCGATGTAATTGCCCTCTAGTGTGATGCACTCAGACCAACTGTGTTCAAGTGCCATCGGCCCAGAACTGAAAAAGTCAGGGTCCTTTCCATTGACCCACTCCTCAACTGCCGTCACGACTTCTTCATCAGACCGGAAATGAAGTCCACGGATATCCTTTTTCCTTTTTCAAGTTTGGGAATAGGAAGAAGTTGCTAGGGGCTAGGTCAGGCGATTAGGCAGGATGTGGTATTAATTCATACCCGTTTCGCTCTACAGCATCCATTGCAACTTTGCAAGTGTGGACTCTCGCGTTGTCCTGTTGCAACAAAACACCTTTAGAGAGTTTACCTCGGCTTTTTTCACGGATGGCGGTTCTCAGCTGGTCTAACAAGTTTGCATAGTACACTCCAGTTATTGTACTTCTCTTGGGTAAAAAGTCCAACATAATAACGCCTTTTGATTCCCAAAATACTGTAGCCATCACCTTGCCAGCAGATGGTTGCGTCTTGAACTCTTTGGCCTCGGGGACCCAGGCCCTATCCACTGACGACTCTGAGCTCTTGTTGCCATTAGCTCATCTCTAAGAGATTTGGGGACCCAACGGGCTGTTAGCTTGCGCATACCTAAACGATCATGTAAGATTGTTGAAACGCTACCATGTGAAATGCCTAATGCCTGCGCTATGTCTTCCGCCTGAATTCGCTTATCAGAGTATACCAGATCCCGAACTTTTTTTTACACATTTCTTCGTCGGTGGCATCCAATGTGGGCGTCCAGACCTGGCTTCATCTTCTAAAGACGTTCTACCGCGTTTGAATTCCCCTACCCAGAATTTAACCTAAACATAAGATGGTTCAGAAGACCCATAAACATCAGCTAACTCGCCGTGTATTTCCTTGCCTGTTTTACCTTTTAAATACAAGTACCGAATTACAGCACGGTACTCAACTTTAGATGAAAAGCATGCCTTTGCATGACTAGCCATGTTTGACATTCAAATTCTTATTAAAGAATGACCCGATACGCGTGCAATTTTGTACCCATGTATAAAACATATTGGAACAAAGCATGAAAATCGTGACCGTCTCGGTTTATCGGAAATGGGTAGGCTGGTTATTTATTGACACGCCCTCATAAATCGTCGGATTTGCGGTCGCAAATTACGTTTTACGGCCCGCTAACGCATCGCCGTAAAACGAAATTTCCGATCGTAAAACCGCCGATTTACCTCCCCTAAAGACAATTTTGAATACAGTTATCCCTAATTTGGTATTGTAAAGTATTCTTAATGAGCAGAATTATATGTAAGAAAGGGCTTGTTTGTTTTATTCTTATTTCCTCATAGAACATGTGTTTTGAATATTTGTTAGCTTCCGCTCCAGTGAGGCAAATATTTACACCATACGCTTCTTTAAGTATTTTATAAAATATGCTTGCATATTATCAGATTAACTGTAACCCACCGCCCACCTCTTCCTGAGCGAAGGTTTCGTGCCAGTTAAAGTTTCATTTTAACGAAATTTGTCGTTGTATTGAGTCTTGGTATAATGAGGATTGACTGCCACTCCGGATGCATGACATGTGAGAAAATATACTTTATGACACCTGACCCAAGTGAGGCACAGTCTGTTCACACACACGGCTGTGCGCCTGAAGAACCTGGTCCCGAGATCATAAAACTACTTTTCGTGCTCAACTTAGCTGAGCATGAAATTAGTCCTCCTAATAAATCTCAAATTGCTAGTAATTGCAAAATATTTCTTGCTAAATATATATCTTAGCGTAAAATCTCTTCTAATAAATATGCAAATGCCAATTATTGTTGGCATTTTTATATTTATTAGCAGAGAAAATAGTCGAGCACGAAAATAAATTTTATAACCTGGTCAGGACTCGTAGTGCATGCCCAGAGCGCCCTGTATATATAGTGATCAACCAAAGGGTGGTCACACTCAGTTTGACGTAAAGGTCTCCCTTCTCAAAGGCATCATGAAAACATGCCTATATAATTTTTACCCCCTTAAACCCCATTTTTATATAGTAAAACTGGGGTTTACAGGGATATACATTATTTTTCTTATTTTTGCTCGAAACCATAGATTGTGGGTACCGTTAGAACCGCCTCGCCGAGGCGGGTTCTAACGAGTACCCACAATCTATGTTTTTGGCAGAAATATGAAAAATATGGGATTTTCTTATCTGAAAACTTGCCTTTTGTTGTTGTAAAATTTTCAATATATTTGAATAGGCTTGTTTTCGTTATGGGCAGCACTGCAATGAAATATTTTGCTAATCTTCCCTTCTCTTTAAGCGGACTGTACAGACTTCATAGATTTTATGCCATTATTTACCATTATCTTTTATCGTCCGTGTTGACTGTGTGTGGCATGTGCTATGTTGGTTCTTTTCTGCAACTATTTCTGAAGCTATTTTAGGAGAATAACTAATGATAAAATTCTGATTGTTACTTCTGCTATTAACTAGTCACGTCGATACATGCACATTAGGCTGAAATTCGTTGCATGACATCTCACATTGTCCTCCGACAGTTTTCATGATGACAAGTTACTGTTCTCTTACATTAATTGACTGACTAGTTGGATATAAGGGAAGAAGGCGAATCATTCCTCCCGTTGACTCCTGGCTGTCTGGCTCAGTCGTCGTCTTTCCGTTGTTTGGCAAAGCTTTCAGGGGTGGTCGGGTGGTGCGAAGGTGTCGTGTATCTTACGGCACTGGGGCGCCCAACTGATATTGGCTTACAGTTGGGCAAAGTCGTTAACCTCTAACACAATCAATTAGCAAAGCTTTCGTATGCTGCAGTGCGCCGTCATATCCCTCCATGTTTTTTCTGTCTATATCTAGTGTGAGACTTGCATTCCTCCAGACCACCATCTCTTGACCAAGGTCGCTTGAGTATCGAACGCAGGCTCGTGCCCTTCGATTACCACATTTCATGTGGGGGTAGGGCAAACAACCAGCAATTCTATCACCCCACTTATGATAGATCAAAATGCCCATAACAACTGAAGTTACAATACCAAGAGTTATCAAATAATAACTCCAACAAGAAAAAGGTATGACCTTTATAGGTCTGACGACTTAACTGACTTATTGCTTCGATAAATTGTTCAACCGGAACTTATTTAAGATGCTCAAGTTACTAAGATGAAAACTCTAGAAGAAAAAAAAGGTAAGAGAAAAGTCCAGGGAGTGCCACAATCACAAACCGCAGCCCTTCCCAGACCCCAAGAGGAAGAGGAAACCGACAAATCCAAACAAGCACAAATCGAACAAACGTACGAAAAGCACTAAGATTAGCTCTCTCTTCCCGAAGCGAGGTAATCGCAATACTAAAAGGACTTAAAAACACAAGAACAAAATGACACATGGAAAGACATACAACAAATCGCCTCGTAGAATAAACCACAAAGCAACAAAGAGTAAGATTAACACCGGGACCACCGCCTTAGAACGGTCAGTAGAGTAAACCACTGGGGGGGGGGGGGGAAGGGGGAGGGGGCGTTTAAAGCACTTTTACAGCTAGCTAACTTCACCCTGGGTCCCGATGCTATTCTTAATACAGAAACACATAAATATTCGGTTCGCATAAAGGCTCCCAACTCAGTCAATGCATCAAAGAGAAAACACAAAAATCAAATTAATCACTATAATAAACAAAGACGAGTACTCATGGCTAATTCTACTGTATGCCAGAGTAAATGAAAACCAGTAGTTGAACTACGGCGGGCCAAGCCAAAGACATATCGTCAAGCCCCAACCCACTGGTTAAAGTTTTACGAAGAGGCCGTCATTGGGTCTGACGCCCAAACCGCCGTCGTGCAATTAAAGAGTGAAGCATAGCCATCAACAATGATTGGGTTGACAACTAGGCATGCAGTTTGCTATAGCCAATCAATTCTTTTATAACGGTTAATAAGTTTTCTGAATTGCTCCGAAAAGTTAGATTTACCTACAATTTTTTCTAAATCTGAACACTAAGTCACCGTAAAATTCGGGTTCCGATATATCTTGTTGCAGAAGTGTTTTCAGACTGACGCTATATTTTTCTAACAAGGCACTGTGTCTGCGATAAAATTTCGAAAACGCCTTACGAAGTTTAAAATAACGATAGCCCTGCCTAAGAAGTTTGGCAGTAAGGGCTTTATTACGGTAGTTAAAGTCATTAAGATTTGAAGAAGCTCTGACGAATCTTATAAGTTGAGATATGTATACCCTATATGAGGTACGCCGGGGGACATCGCCATCCAGAAAATAAAAAAATTGACTATATCAAAATCAAAATCGTCCCGTTTATCATAATTTTTTGTTGTACTGTACCAATATATAATGTATAATTTTGAACACTAAGTCACCGTAAAATTCGGGTTCCGATATACCTTGTTGCAGAAGTGTTTTCAGACTGACGCTATATTTTTCTAACAAGGCACTGTGTCTGCGATAAAATTTCGAAAACGCCTTACGAAGTTTAAAATAACGATAGCCCTACCTAAGAAGTTTAGCAGTAAGGGCTTTATGACGGTAGTTAAAGTCATTAAGATTTGAAGAAGAAGATATGGTTTTCCTTTGGATTATTACTAAAAGTTACTAAGTGATAAGGATGATAACTGGGGTGTTTGATTTTATTTTATTGTATTTATATATTTATTTTTCTTATTTTATTTTTTTTTCATTTTTTTTTGCAATACAAAACAACAAAAACAGAATTTAGTACCAAAATCCAAACTATAGTATTTGTACATTTTTTTCAACAATTTTCCTTTGCAGCTCTATAACACATCAACAAGACTCTCAGGAAATTTTTAACTTTTCTCTTTTCCGTTTTAACTTTACAGTACTTCTTTTGTTTGTTACTGAAGACATTATTGACTTTCATCTTAATGACACGGTCCTCATCAGAGCCCTGTGCTGGACCTCTTACGTCACTGTCTTCACTATCTGAAGAGCTGGTGTTTTCAGAAGCGTTTCCATCTCATTGATATTTGATATTATTTTCAGGTTTACATTCTTTAAGATTTTTATTTTACATTATTTCCTTTGACCTTAAGTTTGCATTCTCTTGGTTTAGCCTAGCTTTCCTACTTCCAGTCTGCGAGCGAGCTCGACCAAAGAAAGATGATCTTCCTCTTCCGAGTCTGATCTCACTTTCGGTACTTCTTTGCTAGACGAGCTTCAGGACCCTCCGATTCTGAATCGGATGTCTTGGTCTCGCTCTCGGTACCTTCAGGAGTCATTGCATAGTGAGTTCGGCGGAATTTCTTTTGGTTTTGGCACTTTGGAATTTCCCATTCATCTATGTTAGCTAGTCTCATATTGTCAGCACTGCTTTTTACAACCTCCCCAGTCAGTTGATCCCGTCGTTCCCAAGTCTTTACCCCTATTTGTTTTATTATACTATAATATGGGCTCTATTTCTTTATCTAGTTTGCTGCATCTTTAATGTTTCCTAACGATAGACGGATTGTCCTACTTTGAAGACTGTTATTCTACAATTTTTATCTGCATATTTGGCTTGCCTTCGATGAGCTTGCTTTTGCCTACGATGCATGAACACAAAAGTTTTTTGAGACTGCTCTAAACCTTTTTTTCTAGGATGTCATTGCCGTAATACTTTTTGCGAGGTCTTAGCAAGTTATCAATTGGTTAGACTGGGTGTCTTTGAAACAAGTAAAAGAAAGGGGATTGTTTAGTAGATTCATTTTCACTGAATCTTATGGCCACCAAGGCCTGATTATAGTACAGGTCCCAATCCTGGGGGTTATCTTTTATTTTCTTGGAAAGTACATCTATCAAAGTCCTATGAAAATGTTCAATCCTTTTTTTCATTCGGGCTATAGACATATGTCTTTCTGTGAAGAATATTTGAATTGTTAAGCAGATTTTCTAATGTTGCATTGCATATTTCCTTACTATTGTCACTAACTACCTCAAGGGGAAAACCATAACGTGGAAATGTCTCATCTAATTTGAGATGAGCGATGCCATTAGCCCCCTTATCGGGTAATGGCCAGGCCTCCAGATAACCAGAGTACCAGTCAATAGCCGTAAGAATATACTGATTACCTGATAAAGTTTTGGATAAATGCCCATCTATATCAACGGACATTTTTGTCCCCCGACGCTAGTCGCAGGGGACTATTTAATTGGGTCGTCCGTCCATCCGTCCGTCCCATCTTCCGTCAGTCTGTAGACACATTGAGATGGGTAGCTTGTGGACGCAACCCCTCTTACAGTTTTTTACCGATCTTTTTGAAACTTTGCAAGTGTTTTTGTCATGGTCCGGAAATGTGCATCTAGTTTTGGGGTATTTAGATTACTTATTAGATTCGCCAGAGCTTCTTCAAATCTTAATGACTTTAACTACCGTATAAAGCCCTTACTGCCAAACTTCTTAGGCAGGGTTATCGTTATTTTAAATTCCGTAAAGCGTTTTCGAAATTTTATCGCAGACAATAGACGATAGACGGATTGTCCTACTTTGAAGACTGTTATTCTACAATTTTTATCTGCATATTTGGCTTGCCTTCGATGAGCTTGCTTTTGCCTACGATGCATGAACACAAAAGTTTTTTGAGACTGCTCTAAACCTTTTTTTCTAAGATGTCATTGCCGTAAGACTTTTTGCGAGGTCTTAGCAAGTTATCAATTGGTTAGACTGGGTCTCTTTGAAACAAGTAAAAGAAAGGGGATTGTTTAGTAGATTCATTTTCACTGAATCTTATGGCCACCAAGGCCTGATTATAGTACAGGTCCCAATCCTGGGGGTTATCTTTTATTTTCTTGGAAAGTACATCTATCAAAGTCCTATGAAAATGTTCAATCCTTTTTTTCATTCGGGCTATAGACATATGTCTTTCTGTGAAGAATATTTGAATTGTTAAGCAGCTTTTCTAATGTTGCATTGCATATTTCCTTACTATTGTCACTAACTACCTCAAGGGGAAAACCATAACGTGGAAATGTCTCCTCTAATTTGAGATGAGCGATGCCATTAGCCCCCTTATCGGGTAATGGCCAGGCCTCCAGATAACCAGAGTACCAGTCAATAGCCGTAAGAATATACTGATTACCTGATAAAGTTTTGGATAAATGCCCATCTATATCAACGGACATTTTTGTCCCCCGACGCTAGTCACAGGGGACTATTTAATTGGGTCATCCGTCCGTCCCATCTTCAGTCAGTCTGTAGACACATTGAGATGGGTAGCTTGTGGACGCAACCCCTCTTACAGTTTTTACCGATCTTTTTGAAACTTTGCAAGTGTTTTTGTCATGGTCTGGAAATGTGCATCTAGTTTTGGGGTATTTAGATTACTTATAAGATTCGCCAGAGCTTCTTCAAATCTTAATGACTTTAACTACCGTATAAAGCCCTTACTGCCAAACTTCTTAGGCAGGGTTATCGTTATTTTAAATTCCGTAAAGCGTTTTCGAAATTTTATCGCAGACAATAGACGATAGACGGATTGTCCTACATTGAAGACTGTTATTCTACAATTTTTATCTGCATATTTGGCTTGCCTTCGATGAGCTTGCTTTTGCCTACGATGCATGAACACAAAAGTTTTTTGAGACTGCTCTAAACCTTTTTTTCTAAGATGTCATTGCCGTAATACTTTTTGCGAGGTCTTAGCAAGTTATCAATTGGTTAGACTGGGTGTCTTTGAAACAAGTAAAAGAAAGGGGATTGTTTAGTAGATTCAGTTTCACTGAATCTTGGCCACCAAGGCCTGATTATAGTACAGGTCCCAATCCTGGGGGTTATCTTTTATTTTCTTGGAAAGTACATCTATCAAAGTCCTATGAAAATGTTCAATCCTTTTTTTCATTCGGGCTATAGACATATGTCTTTCTGTGAAGAATATTTGAATTGTTAAGCAGATTTTCTAATGTTGCATTGCATATTTCCTTACTATTGTCACTAACTACCTCAAGGGGAAAACCATAACGTGGAAATGTCTCATCTAATTTGAGATGAGCGATGCCATTAGCCCCCTTATCGGGTAATGGCCAGGCCTCCAGATAACCAGAGTACCAATCAATAGCCGTAAGAATATACTGATTACCTGATAAAGTTTTGGATAAATGCCCATCTATATCAACGGACATTTTTGTCCCCCGACGCTAGTCGCAGGGGACTATTTAATTGGGTCGTCCGTCCATCCGTCCGTCCCATCTTCCGTCAGTCTGTAGACACATTGAGATGGGTAGCTTGTGGACGCAACCCCTCTTACAGTTTTTTACCGATCTTTTTGAAACTTTGCAAGTGTTTTTGTCATGGTCCGGAAATGTGCATCTAGTTTTGGGGTATTTAGATTACTTATTAGATTCGCCAGAGCTTCTTCAAATCTTAATGACTTTAACTACCGTATAAAGCCCTTACTGCCAAACTTCTTAGGCAGGGTTATCGTTATTTTAAATTCCGTAAAGCGTTTTCGAAATTTTATCGCAGACACGGTGCCTTGATAGAAAAATATAGCGTCAGTCTGAAAATACTTCTGCAACAAGGTATATCGGAACCAGCATTGTACGGTGACTTAGTGTACAGTTTTAGAGAAATTGTGGGAAAATCTAACTTTTCGGAATTCTGAAAACTTATTAACCGTTATAAAAGAATTGGCTATAGCCTGGATATTATGCGGCAGACTGCATGCCTAGCTGTCAACCCAATCATTGTTGATGGTTATGCTGCACTCTTTAATTGCACGACGGCGGTTCTGGCCTCAGACTCAATGACGGCCTCTTCGTAAAACTTTAACAAGTGGGTTGGGGCTTGACGATATGTCTTTGGCTTGGCCCGCCGTGGTTAAACAACTGGTTTTCATTTACTCTGGCATACAGTAGAATTGCCATGAGTACTCGTCTTTGTTTATTATAGTGATTAATTTGGTTTGTATTCGCTTTGATGCATTGACTGAAGTGGGAGCCTTTATGCGAACCGGTTTTATCTTTTTCTGTACTAAGAGTAGCATTGGGACCCAGGATGAAGTTAGCTAGCTGTAAAAGTGCTTTAACCTCCCCCGCCCCCACGCCCCCCGGTGGTTTACTCTACTAACTCAATGACGGCCTCTTCGTAAAACTCCAACCAGTGGGTTGGGGCTTGACGATATGTCTTTGGCTTGGCCCGCAGTGGTTCAACTATTGGTTTTCATTTACTCTGGCATACTGTAGAATTAGCCATGGGTACTCGTCTTTGTTTATTATAGTGATTAATTTGATTTTTATGTTTTCGCTTTGATGCATTGACTGAGTTGGGAGCCTTTATGCGAACCGAATTTTTTGTATTTCTGTATTAAGAGTAGCATCGGGACCCAGGGTGAAGTTAGCTAGCTGTAAAAGTGCTTTAAACCCACAGTGGTTTACTCTACTGACCGTTCTAAGGCGGTGGTCCCGGTGTTAGTCTTATTCTTTGTTGCTTTGTGGTTTATTCTACGAGGCGATTTGTTGTATGTCTTACCATGTGTCATTTTGTCCTTGTGTTTTTCAGTCCTTTTAATATTGCGATTAGCTCGCTTGGGGAAAAGAGAGCTCATGTTAGTGCTTTTCGCACGTTTGTTCGATTTGTGCTTGTTTGGATTTGTCGGTTTCCTCTTCCTCTTGGTGTTTGGGAAGGGCTGCGGTTTGTGATTGTGGCACTCCCTGGACTTTTCTCTTACCTTTTTTTTTACTCTTTGTTGCTTTGTGGTTTATACTGCGAGGCGATTTGTTTTTATGTCTTACCTTGTGTTATTTTGTTCCTGTGTTTTTCAGTCCTTTTAGCATTGCGATTACCTCGCTAGAGAAGAGAGAGCTAATCTTAGTGCTTTTCGTACGTTTGTTCGATTTGTGCTTGTTTCGATTTGTGTATCCTCTTCCTCTTGATGTCTGGGAAGGGCTGCGGTTTGTGATTGTGGCACTCCCTGGACTTTTTTCTTACCTTTTTTGGGGCTATCTTCCCTTTATTTTTTTATCAACTTTTTCAACTTATTTTTTTTTCGGGTCAGATAACTGTTAGAACAGATACCTTATGGACGCAACTCCTCCTTGTGTTTTCCACCGATCATATTGAATTTATGCATACTTATTCTACATGGTTTGGAAATGTGCATGTGGTTTTGGAGTTATCCTCTCATAATTTTTTATCAAGTTTTTTTTTTTCTACTTTTTCGACTTTGTTTTTTCCAGGTTCGGTTTCTATTATAATATATACCTTGCGGGTGCAACTCATCCTAGACTTTTCCACCGATCATTTTAAACCATGCATACTTGTGCTACATCGTCTGTACATGTACATGTAGTTTTAAGAGTTATCGTTCCTTTATTTTTTATCATTTTTTTTTCTACTTTGGACAGTTGTTTCCAGGTTTGATTAGTATTAGAATAGATACCTTGTGGGCGTAACTCCTCCTAGAGTTTTCCACAGATCATTTTGAAACTATTCATACTTGTTTTACATAGAAGATGCGCATGTGGTTTTGGGTTTATCCTCCTACTATTATTTTCATCATTTTTTCCACTTTTTGACGTAGTTGTTTCTAGGTCTGATTAGTATTGGAATATTAGAATAGATATCTTGTTGGCGCAACTCCTCCTAGACTTTTCCACTGATCATTTAGAAACCGTGCATACTTCTTCTTTGATTTATTTTATCTCTGCATTGTACACTTGAATGATTAAGGCCCACATCTACACCCTTTTGTTCATCATTGGGCTCTCAAGAAGAGGTTTCAGGGTGTGATCACAGAAAATCTCAAATCGTGCATTGTGTGAGTAAATATGTAGCTTTTATAATGCATAGTAGATAGCATAACATTTCCGTTCGTGGAGTGCCATCATTGAGTAGGACTAAGTTTATGGGACAGGAAATAAAAAAAAGTTTGTTTTTTTCTACTATCTCACCCGTTCCATTTCCGTCTTCATCAGTGTCTTCCTGTTCTTGAGAAAAAACGGCCCCTATACATTTTGCATTGGCACATATGTATAACGTGTAAGGTAAATTTGTGTCTGGTTATGCAAGCAGTGGAATGACTGTAAGACTTTCTTTTAGGAATTCGAAAGCGGCCTGACATTCAGGTGTCCATTTAAACCTAGCATGTTTTCTTGTCAAACCTATCAAGGGTTCTGCTATTTTCGAAAAGTTTGTTAAATATCTGCAGTATCAGTACATAGCCTCAATGAAACCCATAACTTCCCTGACACTACTGGGTGATGACATACTTCTTATTGCCCTTATTATCTTGTCATCGGGCTTGACTCTACATTTGGATATAATAAAACTCAAGTGGCAAGTCTTTTTGTTTGCAGGAAACTGCATTTCTTTAGCTTTATTTTAAGTTTATGCTGCCGAAAACTATCAAAGACTTTTTGCATATGATCTAAATGTTCTTCTTCGACCATATTAACACATCATCCAAGTAGCTTGTTGCAAAATCAGCTAGGTCCCTACTACAAGTAAGGGCCGTAAGATCCTGCGAAAATTCATGGCACTTCACCTGCCAGTAGCCAGCTCGGAGATCTATTGAAGTGAAGTATTTAGCACCAGACAATCTGTTTTTTACATCATCGATCAGTGGTAAAATAAACGTCAGACGATTACCCTTGGAAACAAAGAACACATCACAGATTAGAAAATGGGAGTCTCGGTTTTATTGAGACTCTTCATAAGCAGTAATGATGTTTGCAACACTGCTTACGCCCTCAAGCGTATACATGAGCAGAACTCTATTTTCAAAGTGGGCTCAATGATCCTAAAGGAAATGAAATATAATCTGCACTATGGTGAAGTACGGGGAGACTTGTTTGCTTCTAGTGGCAGACAAGTTACTTGCTGAGTGACTGACTCTCACTGACTACTGAACGAGAAATCAAGCTCAATATATATATATATATATATACGCCTTCGAACATTTGGGAAACCCTTGAATTGCGCCATAAGCTATTCCACGGGACATCGCCAAATACGTACTTAACCCTTATGGTCTCATTAATTGGCAATTGAAGACACGTTTCTTCCTTTCTACTTGACATCGTACCACTCTGAACTGGTCATCAATGACACAAGTGGTCAGTTACATACATGTCCTATTTGTCCTATCTGCGTATATTCTAGATTTACCTTTGGGCAATATATTGAACTATTGTCTCATCTGCTGCATGTCTCAATTAGCATACATTTATACAAAGAACAAAATGCATACAAGAACCGCTACTGTGTTATAGAGGGCAAACTATTTTGGAAGTGTTTGCCCCCCTAAATGTGCATCGGTTCCTATTAAAATTGATTGCGTTTACGCCTGAGAAGCTTATTCTATTCTGAAAAGAGCTATATTTAATCGAAGTATTGGCACAGAGGTGAGCAAACAGTATACACCCTGGTCATATGCTGCATCATCGTATTCACTGTTTGTCACTCAACCAGCATTTTAAGGTAGCAAAACTTCCTATGTGTAATGTACATCATGAGAGCTACGCATTTGATACTGCATATCTTCATTCACTTCTGTAGATCCCTGCAACGTTGACTTCGGAAGCTGTTCACAGATTTGCTATACAACTCACAACGGTAACGGAAATAAGCAGAACATGTGTGACTGCAGCTATGGCTTTACACTACAGGCTGACGGAAGAACTTGTAAACCAGGTAATATCAGGGATTTACCTAATTTAACCAATTAATGCCGAAGCGACATTTCTGTCTTAATTCTGCAGGAGAATTTATTTCCAGTAAAACAGGCGTCTGTTTATTTTCTTTTATTATCGCCATGTTTCATAGAATTTTCGGTATTTAGTGCAAAAAGTATCGCCCCAGATCTGATGCCGCGTTTGCAGCATAAATGTGTAATTGAATGCTGAATGACAATTATGATCACTTGCCGTCCGTCGTTTGTATCCTTTCCCTGTCGTCTACACATTTAAATGAAGCCAAAGGTCAGATAATACGAATGCGAAGGATAGTGCATTTGCAAGGTAGTAGGCCATAAGCTTATATTTGCTTATATTTTCTTGCATACCATATAAAGATATTCGAGATTTTCGCTGGGAAGAGAAATTCTTATCCTAACCACCCAATCATAACCAGGGGTTAGATAAAAAAAGAACATTGAGGTGTGATCGGTAACTGAGGTGGTTCTACAGGACGTCTGTGCCATTGTTGCTAAGATGAAGTCATCGTATGACAAACGAAGTCAATTTTCAAGATGACATTAAAGAGAATGCTGCGTTTAATCAATGAAAAGGATCAGCCAATACTGAAAATTGAAATGTATGCAAGAAAAAAGAATTTGTCATGGGTGTTTGGAGCATATAGAAAAATCCGTCCCTCGGGATCACTGTCTGGCAAGCCTCGTGTTCATTACGAAAACACGCCTATTCAAATATATAGAAAATTTTATCTCCAAAAACTGAAAATTTTCAGATAAAAAACTCAGATATCTTTCATATTTCTGCACAAAACATATATTGTGGGTACTCGTTAGAACCGCCTCGCCGAGGCGGTTCTAACGAGTACCCACAATCTATGTTTTGAGCAGAAATAAGAAAAATAATGTATACCCCTCTAAACCCCAGTTTTACTGTATAAAAGTGGGGTTTAAGGGGGTCAAAATTTTATAGGCTTGTTTTCGTGATGCACTGTCTGGCAAGCCTCGTGTTGCCAGACAGTGATCCTACGGACTCTATATGCACTGAACACACATAAAGATCCTGATAATATGAATCGTTGACTTTAGTTTCAGATGCTAGTGCAAACATTGATTTCCTGTTAGTCTCTGATTTGATGCACGATCAGATTAACCAGGTTGACATCACAACAGAACAGTTCCATGCCTTGGACATTGGTGCGAGTGGGACGCCGTCTGCCTTGCTGTATAATCCGTTGACCAGTCTGGTGATATTCACTTTCTTGAATGATGATTATATATACTCAAGCAAGCTAGACGGACAAGTAGCCGAAGTCTTTACAGAACTTAGTAAGTTATGTTGTGTTAATAATTGCTTCACATTTAGCATGCTGGGTAAACAAACATTCAGCAGACGACATTTTGAAAAGCTTTTCTTATTTTTGCCAGGACATGGGCTTTGACATTTCATACAAATTGTTTACAAATACCTTAGAAGACAACTTGCATAAAATGTCAAAGCAAAAGTAAGAAAACACATAATCTATTTGCCATCTGCTGAATCTGCCCAGAGAGTGGTAAAGGTTAACGCTTATCGTGCGGGATTAAAATGTCAGCAGACGATATCTTCAAATATTGTTCTTATTTTTCCCAGAAAATAGGTTTTTACATATCTTGACCAGGAAAAAATAAAGGAAAAAAAAATACTATCAGTTTGTCGTCTGAGGAATTCGACCAGAAAGTGGTGTTACGCCATAGGTGACCAAGACACACCGAGGGTGACTTCCAATTTGATTAAGCTCCGGGTAGGGCGATGCCTAACTGTTTCACTACACAGAAGACTCTAACAAAGTTAGAATTTTTAACAACTCTTTTTTTTTACACATGCTATATACAACATATATAACACAATACAGATAACAACACAATACATTACTCCAAGCAAGTCTCTTCACGTTGTCACGGCTGGGGATTTATATTGGGTATTTTACTTGATTAACCAGGCTTGGTTAATCAGGTTTATACACTCTATATAACCCCATGCAAAATGAAGAGAACTCTGCGCCAATGTGAATGATTGCCTACCTTCCCTTCCTACATCATATAACAGTACGTTTTCTTTCTCCTTACTCTAATGCAATGTTCATTTAAAACAAAGTTAGTGAAAAGTCCAGGGAGTGCCACAATCACAAGGCACAGCCATTTCCAGGCACCAAGAGGGAGAGAAAACAAACAAAACCAAACAAGCGTAAATCAAACAAACGTACGAAAAGCACTAAGATTAGCTTTCTCTTCCCACTGCGAGGTAATCGCAATGCTAAAAGGACTGAATAAAAACAAGAAATAAATAACACAAATAACACAAGACAAGTCTTAAAAACAAATCGCCTTGTAGAATAAACCACAAAGCAACAAAGAGTAAAACTAACACCGGACCACCGCCTTAGTTTAAGCTCCTACTTCACGCTTTTTGTTTCCAACGAGACATTTCATTTATTCTATTTTAATACAGTCTTTGTGCTGTTTATATTATACTGGTCAGTAAGACCTAAGATTTTTCATGATCAACTTAAAACTTTACTGAGAATTATTTATCCATGGGTTGCTTTGTCGGCCTCTGCTCGACCTCTTGTTCTCTAGTTAGGTACTAAACCCAGCTAGCATTCTACGTAAATCTACATCGGGCCGTCATCGGCCCGTCAGCTACCCTGACGGGCCGATGACGGCCCGATATAGATTTACGTAGAATGCTGACTGGGAACATAGTACTGAACATCAAAATGTTCTTGGAAGGACACAGTTACAATAAACAAGAGACTAAGGTCATATCCTACAATAATACAAGATGAAGTCTGCTGTTATGATTCTACCTATTATTCTCCAGTGACGCACGTCACCGTATAGTGAGTGACGTCTTTGACGTTGCGGTCTAATCTCCGACCCAATTATATAGAGTTTATTTGGTTGTTTTGATCGATTACGGAGAAATAATTCACTAATGTTCTAAGGCTTGGGCGTAAAAAACTTATTTCCCTTTTTATGACGTCGGCGTGGTCGACGGTGAGTATCGCTAACCGTCGGCAACGTCGCTCTAACTTAACGTCATCTGCAAACTCCATTTCCAAATATGGCTTTATACTGGTCCTAATGTCTTAATGACAATCAGGGATATGACATTCCAAATGTCTCAATCTTAAATGTCACTGACATTACAATTGTCCAACACACCCGAATTTCGAATTATGATCAGAGGGTGGAGAACAACTCTAACTTTTAGTAACTCCGTGCCCTGATCAGACGAAATCGGAATAGCTTTCAGTAACCTTTAATTATATTTGAATTTTACCTCATATTCGACAGACGGTAAAATAGTATAAAATTTGTCTTACAACGCTAACAGAAATTACATTCTCTTAATATAATTGATTTAAATTTATGTTTAGCATAAAAACCTTGTATGCGTATGTGTGCATGCCTGTATGTTCGTGCGTATGTTTACGTGTTGCGTATGCATATAAAACCTAATCTTTCTGCTTACGCGATTCATATGGTACCGCACATAATAAATTAGCTATTCCAACCCTGCACTGTTCTTATTCGTATAAACTAAACTACACCTTGCGCCTGCTGCCACAAAATGACTAATTAGTCTGAACATGCCAGCACAGCCTGCTCAGTGTTCACGATAGCAATTACAAGTCACGCAACCTGAGAAACCCCGACCAGACTGCACAACCTAGCGCAGTCCGCCAGGTATTCCTAAATACCTCAGGCAACATATGCAGAATCGGATTAGCGTGCGCTGCAATATATATTTTGCGGGTTTCCTGTTCATACTCGGTCACTTTCTGCTTCTCGGAATTCGAACAGAAAAACCTACAAACAATTAAATAATATTAATATGAAAATACAACTCACCGAACTGTCCACTGACAACGCTGTTTCGTTGCCTGATTGTCCTTCATTTGGAAAGTGTCGGCGGATGTTTATATAGTAAGGCTATGACTTTGAAACGCATAACTTCCACGTTTTATGCGCTTTCACGCTTTATGCGTTTAGCAACCTGGGCCCAGTTGTTCAAAGCGTCGTTAGCTTAACGAGCTCGTTAAGGGTCATTTCGTTAACTGTTTTAGCGGATTCAATATACAATATTCTGATATTTTTTGCTGAAAAAATGTGAGTAGCTTTTGCACTGCAAAAGCTACTCACATTTTTTCAGCAAAAAATTTCAGCATATTTGCGTATCACTCAATTAAAATTTTAACGAATCGTTAACTAACGACATCGTTAGTTTTGAACAACTGGGCCCAGTTTAGCCTTATTAATTTTTATTTCACGCTACTATTAATAAATAAGTAGTACTACAGTAGAAATAGTACCACCTCTATATATAAAAACTAGAATGTGGTCAGCTTGAGCCGCGGTTTTCTCTGAGTCGTAACAGTTGTAAAGGTTAAATAATAGATCACTTTGGATATGAAAGCTCCATGCAAGATAACAAATTTTGCAAGGGGGTGGTGCAGCTGTCTAATAGTGAAAGTCTCGGCTTTTACTTGTATTACTACACACACACACACAAACACACACACACACACACAGAGAGAGAGAGAGAGAGAGAGAGAGAGAGAGAGAGGTCCTCATGTTAAGTAAAAAAAGGAAAAAATAATTTCTTGGCAATTGATTTTTACGTTTTTTCCCCCACGAACAAAAAATTACACGGAATATTCAAACGATCTGCGTAATCTAACTTTTAACTGTGCGTTGAGCAGACGACAAAAAAGTCGCTTCAGGCATCCAAGTGGGACTTACGGAAACATTTTTTTCAGGCAAAATTCACGTCCGTTTAGCGTTTTAATCAGACACAGCAGAAGGTTGAAAGGCTTTTGTGAAGTGGGCAGACATTCGCCTGAAAAAACATTCACCACTGGCCTATTGTTTTCATAAAAGCATTAGTAAAATGATATTGCGTAAATTCAATTTAAAACGATAAAAATCGATTTATATTGAAGCAAAAGTATAAAAACAATTTCGAAAAAAAATGCAAAATTACCAGCTTACGCTGAGCCATATCAGACTTGTAGTAAATCCAAACAAGTAATAGCTGTAAAAAAAACCCCCCAAAAAACAGATACACGACGTAGGAACGAAAGTATATTTACATACTTATAACAATGAAAAAAGGGAACGGGACAAATTCATAAAAAAACAATCCTGGGTTTTGAACCCGTAACCTTCCGCGTGGTAGGCGAGCCCTCTCCCGCCTGAGCTATGGGGCTGTTTCGGTGCCGCTCGAAAACTAATTATATATTGCTAAGCAGCTATATTTTTCTACAGCTAAAAATAAACATAATTCAATAAAAATGCGTATGGAAGGACAAAGAGTACAGTATCGTTCGAAAAGAATTATAAGTATCCTGTTTTTATTTTTTAGTATTTTCCTGTTTAGGTTTGTCCTTACCTCGCAGTTTTACCGTGATCTTGAAAAAAATTTTCAAAGCATAATGTACAATGAATAAGATGGCGTGCCCTTTCAAGGTAATAACAGAAAAGGTCGTTGTGCAGATTCTTTTCGATTGTATGGCAAATTCGTGATTTCATACAGCTGCTCAAGACGATGAGCTTAAACGACTACGTCGAATAATTCATCATCTTTTAATTCATAGCTCCAGATAAAGCTTTTTTCATCAATAAAATATTGACATTTTCTAATTTCTGCACAAAAATATGTTGTGGCATTAATATGAAGGGCCTAAACGAGGCGCTTTAATGAGTACCTACAACATATGTTTTGGCGCAGAAATAAAAGTATTGATCCAGATACTACTCTTATCTGAAGCTATAGATATTTTTTCTTTCAGGTTTTTTCAGGTCTCTTATTCGATTTGCTTTGGACAATACAACTGGTAACATCTACTACACTGACTCTTTTGGATACATAGGTATTATAACTCCACATAAAACGAAGCTGAAATTAAAGATGAAGGAGTTAATTTTTGAGAATATTCAAGCTATTGCGCTCCATCCACAAAAAGGGTATCTATTCATTTTTCCCTCTTTATCTCTCTCTCTCTCTCTCTCTCTCTCTCTCTCTCTCTCTCTCTCTCTCTCTGTATGTGCGTGTGTGTATCTATCTATCTATCTATCTATAGGGAAATACTTTGGAAATATAGAAGAATACAATGGTCTGAAAAGAGAGGGTCCATTCGGAAGCAACATCGCATCGAATAAAAGGAAAAGCGAACTCGGTTTTATTGAGTCTGATCAGGAACAGTACTGTAACGTGGAACACTTTCTACGCCTCCTAGCCCATGGTTGAGTGATGTTCTATTTGCCATCGGCGTAGGCGGATGGAACTATAGAAATAACATTGTCCGTATGTACGTGTGTGTGTGCGTGCGTGCGTGTTTGCGTTAATGAATCTGTCCCAAATCTTGACCTTCCCGATCAGCGTGATGACTCCTGTATACTTCATTTGCGTTGTAAAATAGCTGAAATAAATCCAAAAGCAAGTGCATCTTCACATGAAAGGAAGAAAAATGCAAAGTTTCAAAAGGATCCGATGAAAGATTTAAGAGGAGCTGCGAACACAAACTTTGCAGATGGAAATTCTAAGTCCCTAAGGGCTTTAACTCTTGTCAAAAATATATGAATCAAAACTGAAAAAACAGATGCACGTCTTTACACCATAAGAAGAAAAAACGACTCCGTTCAAAGATGTAGGAGAAGTTGTAGGTACAAGCTTTGTGATTGGAAATTCTAAGTTTTAAAGGGCCCTATTCTGTCGAAAACAGCCGAATCAAACATCCAAACCAAGTGCTAGTTTATATCAGAGGAAAGGTATCTGCAAATTTAAAAAGAAAGCGATCAAAGATAGAGCTACGAACACCGTCTATCTAAGTTTGTGACGCGTACTTCTACAACAATGCTTGGTACATTTTCATGAAACCCTTCATGCACATTGTTAGCATGAGTAGTATTGCGTTATGCACTTTTGTTTTAGGATTATCTGCTCTTGATACTTAAGGAAATAGTGTGTACATAAGGTTTCCCTCGAAATCCTGAAAATTTGTTTCACAAACTACTCGGATTTATAATCTTTGTATTATTTGCAAAACATCTAGGGATGAGGTCATTCATGTATATATTGCATTTGTACATGTACATGTATTTTACAAATCAAATATATTTATACCATAGGTTTTTCTACAAAACATGCCTGAAAGTGAACATTAAACACATTAAGACAACTATATGAAAAGGGGAATGGAAGACTATCAGGGAAGACAACTTCACCATAATTTTGCCTCCCTTTTGGGAGCAAGCTTTTAGATTAGTCCCATTTTCAGAACGGACTTTATGTACGGGAACTCTAACACGAAGTAATAAATGTTGTCTCTTTTGTAAACATGGCAAAAAATGTACTAAGCGTATATCCAGTCATTGTGATGCTGGAAAACCTGAGAACGTTTTCTTGAAAATAGTATAAGAACATCTAAATGTTGAATTTTACTGTATTTATTCAAAAAAATGCTACTGACTTACCGGAACAAACAGTCAATCCCAATTAGATCGCTGATTGCAGAATGCAGTATCCGATCAGGTTCTATAATGTTTGCCACTCATCTACCAGTTTTTGACATACCAACAGCAGGTAAAATGGAATTGTTTCAGTTTTGGCACATACGGTAAGGAGTCACGGCGTACAATATTGAATATAAATACAGTAATCGCCTGACATGCTGTATCCGTTAGTGTGAATCGATCCATTGGGTGGGTTTTAGCTATTTTGACAAGGGAGACAACCTTTGTTACTTTCTGTTCATTTTTCTATACATCAATCCGCTTCTGAAGAGGCATATGCCCTAAAAAGAAAGAATTTGCTCCCCGAGGGAGCATTTTGTGCTTTTTAGTGTAGACACCTTTTCAGAATGGAGGCAAAACACTTTTGGCAGCCCTAAAAGATTGCCAGCCCAATTAAATAAATTAGATAATATTTCGACAATGCTTTACTTATTATAGCCTCGCAAATTGTGTTTGTGTGCGCGCGTGTGTGTGTTGGGGGGGGGGGGGAGGGTTAACCTTTTCCACGTTGTCCGTCTGCCCGTCCATTCTAACGAAATGGGTATTATGTAACTTTTTGCAAGCACAGCTGATAGTTATGTGACTATTTTTTATGTGACCAGTCCATAAAACGAAAATTGTGTCACATGACACTCAGTTAGACGGAATAAATCGCCTTGTCGTGAGATGTGGGACTGCAGTCACATAAATGTACGGGCAACAGTCAGATAACACCCAGTGGGTAAGCCCGGATGTCCATCTGTCGGTCCGTCCGTTACATTTTGGTTTCTGAGCGGGGATGTTTAATAAGTATTGCGTATTGATATTTCTTGTTTATTTTAGGTATATGTACTTCACAGTAAGTGTTTTAAGCCCCTATATTGGTCGGTCATTTATGAATGGCGAGGAACACGAAATCCTCATACGGGACTCATCTGTAGTCAAGTACCCTGAAGGACTAGCTATAGATTATACCAGTAAGAAAAGCTATTCTAATATTACAGGAATTAATTTTATCTTTGTTGACTATATCTGTGTGTGAACGCCGGCGAATCGTTCACAAACAGATTAAAGCTTCACCCTTCTCTTGCTGAACACGACATACCCTGTCTTAGCAAACCGTGTTGATCCATATCAGTTGACTTCTGAAGAATCCAACTGACCTGGATCTGCACTGTTTGTCATTAAATATGTGAATTTCTATCAAAAAACCCGGACCAAGTAATCTGATTGGCTGGAAACTAGAAGTGGGCGTGGCATCTTAATTTATTCAGCACGACAAGGGTTAAGCTTTATTCAGTTTGTTGGTGATTTGCTGGAGTTAATAAAATCCACAAAAATAACAGTACATTCCTTATAATTCCAATTGTCATCAAAACGTTATAAACGTTGCCAAAAATGTCCATCGTTTAAGACGGCGGACGGAAATTAGATCCGACAGATTCCTGATCTTAGTCCAGCCGATTATTACTAATTCCATAAGAAAATTGCCTTTTATGGTACAAGCATGAAATGTGGTATAAATAAAGTTCAGGGCAATATATTTGAATTAAGTTAAGGAGTCTACCGGTTTGAATCACATATGGCCACCAGGCCTGAAATTTCCATTTATTCACATAGATATACAAACTTTTGTAGCAGTAAGGTACAATTTCTGCCACTTGATTACGGAAAATATGCTTTGATGATGATAATTTATGGTACTGACAAGCGTCTGACAATTACTTCATGTTATTATCTTTACTTACGGTTTAGAAAAAAAAAATGTCTTCGAAAATCTAAATTCTGAGAAAACCTCTTACTGATCACATCATTACATTGTTTACAGTCAGTTACGCTTAACATTCATTTTCAGTCATATACTGAATTATTATTATCAATATTAATATTACTATTATAATCATTATTTGTGTGTTGAGATTTACCTCCCCAACAACAATATTTCAGTCATTTTTGAGATGTTGTCTCCCGTTTAGTGGGATTTAACCCGACATTGAGACGAATGCCATTACCCTACAATGAAATTTATCATTTACCATCCACGTAAAAAAGAATAGGCTTATATGTAAGGACAGTCGGACTCGTGCAACTTTGCTTGGGCAGGTTTAGACCTGCTAAGCTTTTTACGTAAGTACGTACCTTATATTTGTGAGTTATAATTAGAAACTAAAGGTAAGAGAAAAATCCACTAAAACAAACATTAAGATTAGCTCTCTCTTCCCCAAGCGAGGTAATCGCAGTGCTGAAAGGATTAAAACACAGAAACAAAGTAACATAAGGCAAGACTTAAAACCTTATAGAATGAAGCACAAAGCAACAAAGAGTAAGACTAACACCAGGTCCACCGCCTTAGAACGGTCAGTAGAATAAACCACCGTAGGGTTTAAAGCACTTTTACTAGCAAGCCAACTTCACCCTGGGTCTCAATGTTACTCTTAATACAGAAATACATAAAAATTCGATTCGCATAAAGGCTCCCAACTCAGTCAATGCATCAGCGAAAACATAAAAAAGTAGTTGTGGTCATGGTCCCAAGTCCCAAGCCGCAATCCAAGCTCATAAATCCGTAAACGAATGTCGAATCAGAATGTTCAGACCAACAGGCATGGACCCCAGAATAAAGGGTGTAATCAGGCGTCCGCGGATAGTAAGCATTACTTGCTAAGCAAAAAAAAAAAGCTTCGCCCACCATGCCCATCGGCCTGAACGAAGGAAATGTAGGTAGAAGCGTATGGCCGGGATTTTGGAAGTTATTGGCAAAAACATCAGAAACAATTCTGGAAACTGCCACATTGTAGGGACTGAACAGATCATGGTGTCTCACATAGAACTTCTTTTTTTTAGTGTTGCTACCAGTATTTTTTTTTTTTATACCCCTGGCTCAACAACCTTGTAGTGAGGACTTTCCCACGCTCTATGAAGTCCTGATAATTTAAACAGGCTCTGGCATAACGGATTACCTGTGAAACGTAGATATTACTGCTCAGGAATGGAAATTTAACAATGGGAAAAGTGAAGTCATCCCGTTTGTTGTAAAGCCTAGTAGTAAGCTTTCCATTGTCAATTCAGAGATGAAAATCAAAGTATGAAGAGGAGGCTGCAGTCTCCGTTGTTTCCTTTATTTCAAGTTCACATGTACAGATGAATTCAAAATACTCTGCAAATTTTGTGTTTTTCAGAGACAATACATCATCTATATATCTATAGGTGAAATTGAATTGTTGTGCAAGGTGTTTCATGCCTGCTTTGAGGAGACTTTATACAAACTCCACCTCATACGAGTATAAAAACAAGTTGGCAAGCAACGGTGCACAGTTCGTACCCATCGTATGCAGATTATTTTCTGAAATATTTGACCACCGAACTCCGCAAAAATATTGTTGATTAGATATTCCAGCACATTTATGACATCTGCATCTGAGTATTTTTGTGGTGCATCAGAGTTATGCCGAACGAATTATGCGGCTTTGTAATTAACCGTTATAAAAGATTTGGTTATAGCCTGGATATTTTGCGGCAGACTGCATGCTTAGTTATCAACCCAATCATTGTTGGTGGCTATGCTTCACTCTTTAATTGCACGACGGCGGTTCGAGCCTCAGACTCAATGACGCCTCTTCGTAAAACTTTAACCAGTGGCTTGGGGCTTGACGATATGTCTTTGGCTTAGCCCGCCGGTGGTTCAACTATTGCTTTTTATTTACTCTGGCATACAGTAGAATTGCCATGAGTCCTCGTCTTTGTTTATCATAGTGATTATTGTGATTTTTGTTTTCACCTCCCTTTATGCGAACCGATTTTTTTTATGTTTTTCTGTATTAAGTGTAGCATCGGGACCCATAGTGAAGTTGGCTGGTCGTAAAGTGCTTTAACCTCGGGGGTTTATTCTACTGACCGTCCTAAGGCGGTGGCCCCGGTGTTAGTTTTACTCTTAGTTGCTTTGTGGTTTATTGTACGAGGCGATTTGTTTTGCCTTGTGTTATTTTGTTCTTGTATTTTCAGTCCTTTTAGTATTTGGATCACCTAGCTTGGGGAAAAGAGAGCTAATCTTTCTGCTTTTCGTACGTTTGTTCGATTTGCGCTTGTTTGGTTTTGTCTGTTTTCTCTTCCTTTTCGTGTCTGGGATGGGCTGCGGCTTGTGTTTGTGGCTCTTCCTGGACTTTTCTCTTACATTTTTTGTAGAACGTTGTCCTTGGACATTGCAGTAAGATTATATGTAAGCAGTTTTCGCTTTGATACACTGACTGAGTTGGGAGCCTTTATGAAAAGCGAATTTTACGTATTTCAGTATTAGGGGTAGCAACGGGGGCCAGGTAGAAGTTGGCCGGCCGTTAAATAGCTTTAATCGCCCCCACCTGATGGCTTTTCTACTAAACGTTATAAGGCGGTGGTCCCGGTGTTAGTCGTACTCTTTGTTGCTTTCTGGTTTATTCTACGAGGCGATTTGTTTTAAGTCTTGCCTTGTGTTATTTTGTTTTTGTGTTTTCAGTTCTTTTAGCATTGCGGTTACCTCGCTTGGGGGAGAAAGAGCTAATCTTAGTGCTTTTCGTATGTTTGTTCGATTTGCGCTTGTTTGGTTGTGTCTGTGGCTGCGGCATGTGCTTTACAATCACCTTTCGTATTCCTCTTCCTCCCGATACTAATTTAAGGTTAAATATTTACCGGTGTTCGTATCCCTTTATAACAATTTCTTACTTTTCCTTTCTTTTGACTTGTATTAGGCTTAGTTATGTATTATCGGCTGTTGTTATTCTCTGTATGCATTGGTCTAATCGCCTGTTTGCATCACCACTGACTGCCTAGAATAGCCGGTACGAATTCTGCTTTTTATCTGATGGTATTACTTCCTTTACAACTATTTGAGTATCACAAATAAATTAAAAATTACCATTTCTCCTATTAGGTTACATTCTGCTATTTCTTTACAGATTCCCCGTTTTACTGCTAGATTTAACTCCTTGTTACCTTCTGTTAACGTTTCGCCTTTGAGGCTTTACTCTGTATCATCTATAAATATATATGGCGCTTCCAGTTATAATATTTTCCGTAATCACCTTAAGATTTAAACTTTCTCCAATTAAATCTCCCACTTGTAAAATATAAGAATCTGTATAAAAGGAACAGTATGTACCCTAATATTTCTAAGTGCAATGTCAAGAGTTGCATCTGCTGCAATCAATAGGCAATTTTCAGTTGTAAACAACTCTGATATAGACTGATATTCAGAGGATGTTATATATGTTCTCACTTGCAGCGATTGAGGCTGAGGAATGCAGTATGTTGGACAGACCAAACGGGCCCTTAAAACTAGGTTTAATGGTTCTGTCATGGTTTATTTTTGTTATAGTTCGTCTTTGAATATGTGTGTCGCTTACATCTTTTTGTTTTGGATAGCCATTTGGCCGCTTTGTGGGAAAGTAACTGTCCGTTTGGCTTTCTGCTAGTTATGTTTCCATTAGGGTCCAGTTATTTTGTGTTTGTGTTTCTTTCCCTTTGATATCTCTGATGGGAAGTGTGGGACAATTGTATCGATTCCTGATCATTGGCTTCCTTTCTATTAAGTAACATGTGCTTAAAAATAAAAAAAAAACGAAAAAAAAAAAAAAAAAAAAAAAGCAAAACAAACAAAAAAACAAAGATAATTGATACTTTTCTTTATAAACATTTCCGGAGAGCCGGTCATTCATGATCATCTATTAGATTAAAGTTTTGGTTCAACCTGTTGAAAACATTATACACAAGTCCGATTCTACCGAAAGATTAAAAAATATTTTAAGACATGAACTTAAATTTAAATGAATAAAGCATTTACAAACCCCCTTTTCCACTTGGATTTAATGAATATATTTACTATGAAGCAAATATTTCTTAAATGTCGGATTTCGATGTTTTTTTCCCTTTTAGATATTAAAAACGTAAGAAACGATCCCATGGTAAGCGCAAACAAAATGGGAATTTAAAACGAAAACATAACACTGTCTTATCTCATTTTGATTTAAATATTCTCTTAAATTATGGACGTCATCAAATGCTTTCAAAACTAGCTTCACTGACAATTGCTTCATTACGTACGTTAGATGATGAGGCGAACACATTTTATGATAGAAAACATGATCTGTATGAAGCAGCTCTCCTTACTAGATGTTATACTCAACATGCTCTTTGTCCTTACATTGATTCTGAAATTAACCACATTAGACACTTCATCAAAATTCCATTCATTAATAAACGTATTGAATTCATAAATTTACCTAGCATATTTCGAGATAATAATGTTATATCATCTATACCTTCATATTTCGAAACCACGGAATCTCCTATTATCTCTAACAAATATAGCAAACCTATCCGTAATACTATACTTAATTTCAATAAATTAGTTTCTGATCTTGATATTAAAACTAGTGTCCCTGATTCTTGAGATTGTAAAGATTTTAAATTCTTATCAACCAGCGGGTCATATTGTTACTGGTAACTTGAAGATTACAACTGATTCACGAATCCGTTCCGTTATTTCAAAAAAGGACCTAAATATAGATTCCCGGCCCACGTTGACTTCAATAAATGTCGGGAAACACTTGCCAGTGCTTTTAATGATTATTGTACGCGTTGGTGTAAATGAGAGCATGTTGAATCTAATGCTTTATATAAACTGAAATTAAAGATTTTTAAGATCATTGATGAACGTGTTTTATTTTACTCTAATAACCTTGATCTTCTCCCTCCTAAATTATCTTCGATATTTAAAACAAGGTATTCAAGAATTTCAAGGAAGTATGTTTTTGGCTCCATTTGATAAAGCTGCTAATAATGTTGTTATGTGACGACTTATTATATCAATACTCTAATACAAGAACTTGTTAGTACCAAAACATATAAACGGATTTCTACTGACGAGAGATCTATTGTTTATACCCATTCTATCGATAGTACTGCTAAGTTTGCAGTGGATATTATCTTACGACATGAAAGCCGTAACAAGGGAATATAGCATAGCTGAAAAATTCTCACGCCTGCCGTGGGAATCGAACCCGGTCCTTCTGGATAAAAATCCAATGCTCTAACCACTGAGCCAAAGAATCGACTCCCTGACGCAATCGTCAGAGATTGAATATATACTTAGAAGCTATGCGTAATCTGCGTAATCTGCCAAGGCAGATAATCGAAGGTAGGAGTGCTCGGTCGTAACACTCCCCCTTTTCAAGGAAGTCATCATTTATGATGACGTGAAGCCATTTTCGGCGTATAAAGTCCTATGCCGGATGAGCCCCCATCTTACGACATGAAAGCCGTAACAAAGGAACGAAGAATAGCTGAAATATTCTCACGCCTGCCGTGGGAATCGAACCCGGTCCTTTTGGATAAGAATCCAATGCTCTAACCACTGAGCCAAAGAGTCGACTCCCTGACGCAGTTGTCAGAGATTGAATGCGAGGTATATACTTAGAAGCTATGCGTAATCTGCCAAGGCAGATAATCGAAGGTAGGAGTGCTCGGTCGTAACAATTAAAGAAAACCAAGACAACCTAACTACGTTATATTGGTTACCGAAACTTCATAAACGACCTTATGATAATCGGGACGATTTTGATTTTGATATAGTCGATTTCCCTTTTCTGGATGGCGATGTTCCCCGGCGTACCTCATATGGGATATACATATCTCAACTTATTAGATTCGCTAGAGCTTCTTCAAATCATAGTGACTTTAACTGCCGTAATAAAGCCCTTACTGCCAAACGTCTTAGGATCGTCAAGCATAGTCATCAACAATGATTGGGCTGACAACTAGGTATGCAGTTTGCCGCATAATATCCAGGCTTTAGCCAATTCTTTTATAACGGTTAATTAGTTTTCTGAATTGCTCCGAAAAGTTAGATTTTCCTATATTTTTTTTCTAAATCTGCACACTAAGTCACCGTAAAATTGTGGTTCCGTTGTATACCTTGTTGCAGTAGTGTTTTCAGACTGCCGCTTTTTCTACCAAGGCACTGTGTCTGCGATAAAATTTCGAAAATGCCTTACGAAGTTTAAAATAACGATAGCCCTGCCTAAGAAGTTTGGCCGTAAGGACTTTATTACGGCAGTTAAAGTCATCAAGATTTGAAGAAGCTCTGGCGAATCTAATAAGTTGAGATATGTATACCCATATGAGGTACGCCGGGGGACATCGCCATCCAGAAAAGGGAAATTGACTATATCAAAATCAAAATCGTCCCGTTTATCATAAATTTTGGTGGAAACTGTACCATAAGATATACATAGATTCAAACAAAAAAAGGGTGCCTCGGTATCAGAAGAATAAGCTCTATTTAATTGGAGCTCTGTAGGGTATATGCGGTCCACCTGTAGGGTATATGCGGTCCACCATTTGGTCAAAGCAAATATTGTCAATAGATCATCAAGGTATCTTGAAGTTGAATTGAAAGCCTCAATAATGTCAGCCTGATTTCACATGAGAGAGACGTCATGAAATCTCTCTCATAACACAAAAGAAATAAATCTGCAACAAGAGGAGCACAATTAGTTCCCATCGGAATACCAGTAGTTTGCCTATAAAGTTTAGTTTCAAATCTAATAAACCACTCTACGCGATTGCCAAGCTCATTCAGTGGAATTGGACTGATTTATATGGCGAAGACAAATTTGTCGTCATGTTTGGTGGACTGCATATTGAAATGGCAGCATTCAAAGTACTTGGTGAATGGCAAGAGGCTTTTGGTTGGACTCATGCTCTTGCCCAGGCCAATGTGGCTTCATCTGGCACTGCCGACTCTTTCCTGAAAACATCCCGTGTCACAAAAACGCGTCGTGCTTACCAGGTCACAGCATGTAGTCTGTTTATTCTTCTCCATGCTGCACACAGTGAATATACAATGGAATGTATCGGTGACACCGCTCTAGAATTTGCAAATTGGTGTGAAACAATGTCGACTGAAAAACCAGTTTCAGTTTGGTATTTATGCTGGAATTTTTTATGTTTTTACATTTATCGGATCGATGAGGGGGATTTTTGGCTGTATTTAGCCTCACTGACCAAACTTATTCCGTGGGTTCTCGCTCTGAACCACACAAAATCATTGCCTAGCAACATTCCAACCGAAACCAAGTTTCAAGACGGTCACTTTTTTTTCCACAAAACACACAAAGGACATTACAGATCCATGTGTGGTGCAAACAGTGCGGCAAATTGAACATTCTGGACAAGACATGTATGAACAATTTGTTGAAGAAAGATTGGTCAAACGTGAAAAGGAACTGTTTGATCCCATAAAGAAACATGTAATATCTTTGTTTCGTACACCTTCAGTAAAGACAACTTCAAAAGAAAAGTCCAGCCTGTCAGTTCTCAAAAATGACTGCACTTTGGTTTGTAGGCTATACATATCTTGTCAGACTCGTAGAGGAAATGTTGAGGATTTTTTCAAGCATAAGAATAAACGTTTTCCGCCATCTTTGAGTCAGAACAGCAGTATACGTTTAAGAAATAAGTCAGACCTTATCTTCAAGTGCTTGGAGCCACTGTCAGTTGTATCGGAAGAAACACCGTCAATTGATGCCACGATAATGGACGGCGTAGCCCTTGTGAACATGTTAAGGACTGGAACGAGTAAAGCGGTTGGCGAGAATGCGTCTTCAGTTTTTGTCCCATATATTTAAGACAACTTGAAGTCGTTAAACGCGTTGATGTCGTTTGGGACATATACATACAAGACAACTTAGAAGACACTGCAAGAGGAAAAAGGGGACATGGGATCCGACGACGAGTTCAAGGTCATAATTCTATCCCAAGAAACTGGCAGATATTCTTGTGAGTTGATGAAGGGTTGATGACAATAAAACTGAACTGTTTGAATTTCTCGCCCGGTGTACCCATGACCTGCCGATTAGAGACAAACAAGTAGTTACAACATTTAGAACTGAGATTCTCTTCAAGTCGTCTTCCGCAGTCCAACCTATCTCCTTGCTCACACGGAGAAGTTGACACCAGAATGATTCTCCACCTTGCTGATGCGGCTAAAGCTGGCTACAATCGAATATTGATTCGAACTGTCGATACAGATGTGGTTGTTCTGGCTGTCACATACTGTTAGCCAGTACCGGCGTCTGAAATTTGGATTGCGTTTGCTACAGGGAAGCATTTCAGATACATAGGGGCTCACTGCATTGCAAATGCGCTTGGTCTGGAAAGATCAGTAGTATTGCCTTTGTTCCATGCTCTCACAGGCTGGACACAGTCTCAGCCTTTCATGTAAAAGAAAAGAAATCAGCATGGGATACGTGGATGGCTTATGGACAATTAACAGATACGTTTGTCACGATGATGAAGCCTGCAACGGCAGTTCATTTCGAGATGTTTATGGCTGTCATACAGGGGTTTGTCGTAGTTATGTACGACAGGACGAGCAGTGCTATGAATGTCGGCGAAGCCAGGCTGCATCTGCTTGCTCAAAAAGGATGAGCCATAGAAGCCATTCCTTCTACTGAAGCCGCGTTGTTAAAGCACAAAGGAGAACTATATACCAAGGCGCACTGATATAGGGAAATGCTTTAGAGCCAAATTCAGAGCTTCCAAGTTCAGTGGAATTTGGATGGATCAAATATATATAACGATCAGAAGTGGGAATATTTGTGGACCATGCTTCTTGAAGCAGCCATTTCTTGCCAAGAGCTTGTACATTGCAAGTGTCGTAAAGTCTGCAAGTGCTTTAAAAGTGCCCTTCCATGCATGCACAGTTATGTGCTCTTGTGGTGGAAAATGCGCCTACTTGCGGCATTTTGTTGATAGTTTAAATAATTTTGAATTTTCAAGTAGAGCGCATTATTGAATGAAACCGGAAGTGGCATTACCTCAATAGTAAGAAGCAATACTTTCATCTGTAGTTATCACAAAACCCTAAGATAAGTGTTCAAAAATTTTGACTAACACATATTGAGAACAAAAATATTCTTATTGTCATGCTACATGGAGTAATGTAAGTTCGAGCTTTGACAAGGTAAATTGCCGCTTATACACATGAAATGAAACGTAAGTGGACATGTGTCACATTACTTCTTTCTTAAAATTTATGAATGCGTGGCATCAAAATATAATACATATAATTACATAAGAATATGTATGAATAAATGTGATATACATTTTTAGAGTGATATCAAACTTCATGTAGACGCCGGCTGAATTTGGGCAGAAGAATAAAACAATTAAATGCATTCCTCCAGCTTGAATTAAACTGAAGGTAGTATAATCAATTGGCATGTGTATCTTTTATTTCGTAATTTAATTTTTCTGGGCCGTTTGCATTAATTACCAGTTCTTGAGTCTTCTTGAATATCCATTATAAAAGAAATTCTAAACTTAAGTGGAAGAAAACAATAAAATGCGGTCCGCCATCTTGAAGTTAACTGGAAGCAATATGTTAAAATGGCTTTTCTTCAGCCTTTTTTACCTATCTCACACCGTTTCCGTATCATTTACATGAAGCACCCGTTCTGGACACTTGTTTTCGTATTCATCATTCAAGTAGATTCAAAATTAACTGGGACAGGGTAATGAAACAACGAAATTCGATCCGCCATCTGGAATTAAACCGGAAGTTGTATACTTAATTGGTCTTTTTATCTTTTAGTTCCTATTTTACACCTTTTTTCCGTCAGTTTGGTGTTAATAATCTGTTTACGAGACTGGTTTTAACAATATTATATTAGTAACTTCCTGTTCTATTGAGTGAATATCACAGTAGATCCGCCATCTTGAATACAACCGGAAGTAGAATTATTATAAGATGTCTCCATATCTTAAACCACTTATATATGTCTCCTCTACATTTATGCGAAGTTTCATGCTTGTACCGTAAATAGCAGAATTTTATGACAATCTGCTTGACTAGCTGGACTTTATCGATGTGTAAAACGTTTCCTTCAGCCAATCAAATTGCGCAAAAAGTGTATAAAGATGAAGAGTTGAAATTATAAAGGAACAGATTACGTTACACACGGAAGTCCACATTCACGAAGCACAATCTTAACGGGGTACCGAAAGAAGAAGAGATGGGGAACATTGACTAGACACAATGGCACATTTGCAAAAAAACGGACATACGAACAAAGAAGAGCTGCCACAGAGGATGCGCCTTGGAACGGACAGCAAGAGCAACTAATTGGGGTGTAGACTAGCTTTACTCGATCGGCCGCCTTGATATGACTGCAAGATTGTTGAAAGTGACGCAAAATCAAGATGAAACAAATTTACTAGATTGAAACTTCAAAGTAATTTCGACTGTCCTTCAAACTTACAAATACTGTCGAATTCCAATGGCTTGAATATTTTTGGAACCATGTGAATTTGGTCTGGACATGGGTTGTTCGAGCCACTGAGGTTTAGTCATAGCGCCACGTCAGGAGGCAAATGAGATAAATTTTGATTTTTAGCAAGGAGGCAAATGTGATTGATTTAGAATTTTTGCGAGGAGGCAAATGGGATTAATTTAGATCTTTTACATCTATAAAATGATAGTATGTTGAGTGGACCCATTAGAACTGCTCGATGAGATAAAATATGAAGTCGGATGTACGTAAAACAGGTTTAATATCCCCTGAAGTTTTACTGTTGATATTTCTAGACGGTGTTTCTGTTTGCAGTTCATCTTTGTTTGTTCGTGCTGTCTAAACAGAGAGACTATATCCTTCGTTGGTCTGAGCAGTTCGAAATCGCAACCTTTAGCACCACAATAAAATACTCCGTTGCCTCTGTAATTAACAATAACCTTTTCAAAACATTTACACTCATATAACGAAGCATGACACAACAAAACTTAAACTTAGCATTAGTATTGTCCTTTGCTCTGTGCTGACATAATAAGGGGATGGACAGATGCTTCCCATTTATTTCTGAATTTGAGCATCTGCGGTGTCTTAGGGAATTTGAACTGCAACCTGAGAAAACGTCTGACATTTATGCCCAATGAAGACTCAATCAGCCTGCGCATCCGCCCGCTCTGATCGGAGTCTTCATTGTCCGAATGAAGAAACTTTGCATCCTTTGCTATCCAAAATATGGCCAGTGAAGATTCTGATCAGACTGCTGCTCATTTTCGGCTATGTCAGCTCCGAGTTTTTCATTCATTTTCAGGGGAACACCTGTATTGGTCGGACAGGTTTTATGACACCATTAGATGTTGTGACCTTGATGGCAGGCACTGTGAACTCTTCATTGAGGACAGATGGGCTGACATTAGTGATATACAGACAGACGGTGTGTATCTCTATTATACAGGCCTCAGGAAAGGGTAAGTTTCCAGCTAACATTCTGCTTGAGTCTAAATCGGACCGTTATCGGCCCGACAGGGTTACTCGGGCCGCTAACGTTTCGATATAAATTTAAGTCGAATCCTAGTTATTTGAATCAATATTAGACTTGTCGATAGCAGTCTAATAAAGATTTAAGTAGAATGCGAACTAGGTTAAAAAAAGGTAAGAGAAAAGTCCAGGGAGTGCCACAATCACAAACCGCAGCCCTTCCCAGACCCCAAGAGGAAGAGGAAACCGACAAATCTAAACAAGCACAAACCAAACAAACGTACGAAAAGCACTAAAATTAGCTCTTTCTTCCCCAAGCGAGGTAATTGCAATACTAAAAGGACTGAAAAACACAAGAACAAAATGACCCACGGAAAGACATACAACAAATTGCCTCGTTGAATAAACCACAAAGCAACAAAGGGTAAGACTAACACCGGGACCACCGCCTTAGAACGGTCGGTAGAGCAAACCACCGGGGGTGGGGGTGGGGGGGGGGGGTTTAAAGCACTTTTACAGCTAGCTAACTTCACCCTGGGTCCCGATGCTACTCTTAATACAGAAATAAGTTTATAATGAGGTAGCAGTTTGTCTTAAGAGCTGACAGAGCACAGGATATGGTTGAAAGAGCGCAAGAAAAGACATGTGAAATATACAATTTACTTTACACACATACTGCTACCAGATTAAACTGGTAGACTGGATTTTAGAGTCGCTTCAAAATAACTTGCTAAGGTGAATGGTTCCCTCTGAAAGTGTTTGTTACCATTTTCGTAGGGGAAACACTTTTTTGCAGACAGGGGCTTGCCTCCCTGGTAGCGTATTTGAAACCGTTAACAAATCGCGGCTACTTTTGAAAGAAAGAATATTTGTGTCCCAGGCCAGCGTGTTATCCAAAAACATTGATGTTGGATTCCTATCTGCGCTAATGTATGCAAAATATGAAAAATATTTCAAAATATGCGAAAACAAATAATCTGATTATTTAGACTACAGAGTGCTAAAGTTTTTACAAGTTCTCTGATAGGACCTAAAAAGTTCCATTGAGCCGTTCCTGGCATCGTCTCAGATTTGAAGGAAACTTACACACAATGGTCCTTACCACTTATAAAAAAAAGAAGATAATTGTTCAAAATTTGATATCAACTTCCTTTGCCATGGTAACCACTGGAATCACTTTCAGTAGATTTGGGGGTGGCCGGTGGCGAAGGTGTCGTGTATCTTACGCCACCGGGGCGTCCAACTGAGATTGACTTACAGCTGGAAAAGGCCTGCTGTCTTTGTAGCAGGTAAGGGTAGAGGAGGAATGTTTTATTATGTCCCCGCCATTTTCGGCGGCCGGGGGTGCATATAGTATCATCGCTGTCCGTACGTACGTCCGACCCGTACGTAACACTTTTGGTTTTCGTGCGATATCTTTTGAAAGGATTGGTTTATTGGATTGAAATTTTATACATAGGTATATAATCATAAAATGTAGGCGAGTTTGATTTAGGGTAAAATCCACCAATTATTTGGAGAGTTTTGGCCCTTTTCAACTTTGAAAAATTTTCAACTTTGAAAAATGGTTTCCATGCGATATCTTTTGAATGGATTGGTGTATTGGATTGAAATTTTGTACACAGGTATATAATTATAAAATGTAGGTCAAGTTCGATTTAGAGTAAAATCTGTCTATTATTTTGGGAGTTATGGCCCTTTTTCAAATTTGAAAAATGGTTTCCTTCCATAACTTTTCAAAAGAATAGTGTATTGGATTCATATTTTATACACAAGCATATAATTATAAAATATATACGAGTAGGTCAAGTTCGATTTAGGGTATAATCCACCAATTATTTTTGGAGTTACGGCCCTTTATCAGTGTTGAAAAATAGTTGAAAAATGGTTTCCGTTCGATATCTTTTGAAAAGATTAGTGTATTGCATGCAAATTTTATACACAGGTATATAATCAAAAAATGTAAGTCAGGTTGGATTTAGGGTAAAATCCACCAATTGTTTTGGAGTTATGGTCCTTTTTCACCTTTGAAAAATGGTTTCCGTTCCATAACATTTGAAAAGATTAGTGAATTGGATTCATATTTTATACACAAGCATATAATTATAAAATATAGATCAAGTTTGATTTAGGGTAACATTCACCAATCATTTTTGGAGTGACGGCCCTTTATCAATGTTGTAAAATAGTTGAAAAAAAAAAAAAAAACGGTTTCCGTTCGATATCTTTTGTAAAGATTAGTGTATTGGATTCAAATTTTATACACAGGTATATAATCATAAAATGTAGGTCAAGTTGATTTATGGTAAAATCCACCAATTATTTTTGGAGTTATGGCCCTTTTTCAGCTTTGAAAAATGGTTTCCGTTCCATAACTTTTGAAAAGATTAGTGAATTTGATTCATATTTTATACACAAGCATATGATTATAAAATATAGGCCAATTTTGATTTAGGGTAAAATCCACCATTTATATTTGGCGGTACAGCCCTTTTTCAACGTTGAAAAATAGTTTCAGTTTGATATCCTTTGAAAACATTAGTGTATTGAATTCAAATTCAACACACAGGTATATAATCATAAAATAGAGGTCAAGTTCCAAGTAGGGTAATTCAACCCATTATTATGGGAGTTATGGCCCTTTTTCACCTTCAAAAGATGTTTTCTTTCCGATATTTTTTTTTTAAAAAAAGATTGATTTATCCCTTTTTTCAACTTCATTTTTTGCAAAATACCTGCATGTGGTTGAGGAATGCCCTGGGTGGGGGCATCTGTGTCATACTGACACATTTCTAGTTTCTTCTGTTTCTTCACTTTCATTTCTGTTTCTCTTTCTTCCCTTACCCTCTCTTTCATCCTCTTTACTATCTCTTCTATCGCTTTTCTCCCTTTCTCTGGGAGACGGCAAAAAAATGACACACAAGGGTTGATGTGTCGTAAAGCCCCAACTCAATCAATGGACAAAATTCATTGATGAATTTGTTGAAATTGACAGTTTTCTAAGGTAAAAAATCAACATTACAATTAAAGACCATACAAAAGAAATTATATATACAAAATTATTCAGTCTCAAGTAAACTAACCAAATGTGTTGAATAAAACAACGAACCAGTGCAATCTGCAATGCCGTAGCCTTGTAAAGACACTAATCAGTTTTTATACGCCCGTTTGAAAAACAGGACGTATTATGTTACGGGGTATTGCGTCCGTCCGTCCTTAAACTTTTTCGTTCCCGGTTAACTCCTCCTACAGTTTACATCCGATCAAGCTGAAACTTGGTATACAGTTATACCATGATGTGGCGCAGCGCATATTGTTTTGGGGTTACAGTCCACCAAATGATTGCAGAGTTATGCCCCTTAGAAAATTTCTGTAAACTTTACATTTCCGGTTAACTCCTCCTACATTTTACATCCGATCAAACTGAAACTTCATGTATAGTTAGACCATGATGTGGAGCAGCGCATATTGTTTCGAGGTTACAGTCCACCAAATATTAGCAGAGTTATACCCCTTTGAATATTTCAGTAGACTTTTAGTTTCCGGCTAACTCCTCCTACAGTTTACACCCGATCAAGCTGAATCGTGGTTTGTAGTTAGACCATGATGTGGAGCAGCGCATATTGTTTCAAGGTTACAGTCCACTAAATATTAGCAGAGTTATACCCTTTGAAAATTTTCTATTAATATTTTGTTTCTGGTAAATCCTCCTACGGTTTACATCCAATCAAGCTGACACTTCATGTACAGTTAGACCATGATGTGGAGCAGCGCATATTGTTTCGAGGTTACAGTCCACTAAATATTAGCAGAGTTATGCCCCTTTGAAAATTTCAGTAATCTTTTCGTTTCCGGCTAAATCCTCCTACAGTTTACATCCTATCAAGCTGAAACTTGATTTGTAGTTAGACCATGATGTGGAGCAGTGCATTATTGTTTCAAGTTACAGTCCGCCAAATATTAGCATAAACCCCTTTGAAAATTTCTATTAATTTTTTGTTTCCGGCTAAATCCACCTACAGTTTACATTCGATCAAGTTAAAACTTCATAAATAGTTGCATGATAATGTGGAGAATTATTTCGAGGTTACAGTGCACCAAATATTTGCAGATTTATGCCCCTTTGAAAGTTTTTGTAAACGTTTTGCAACATATTGTTTAGAGGTAATAGTGTGCAAGTTTTATTTTATAATAGGTATATTTTTTGCAAATAACTAAAGTTTTGGTTATATGGGCAAGATATTGACTTTTTTAACATCTTCTTTTATTAGATTTGCAAGGAAAGGTTTCCATTATTAAATCGTTGTAAATATATAATTCTTTTAGGATTTTTGTTTTAATATTCTTCTGATTTTTTTTTTGGTTGTTTATTTTTGTTTTGTTATTGTTTGGTCCGATATTTAAGTATAGGAAAAACAAATCAGCCAAAGGCTCATATGAGCTTATAATATAGCCATGCTTCTGTGGTGAGTCCTCCGACAGAAAGCACTTCTCCCTAGAAGCAGCAAACTTCTCCCTTTTTCCTAGGATGGAGAAGTCACTTCTCCTTTAATTTCTGGACCAGCTTGGATCCTTAAAAACACATTTAAAAAAAAAACGCCCTCGTTCACCAAATATGAGCAGAGATATGCCCCAATGAAATTTGTTTTAATTTTTTTTATAATTCCACTTACTGTTTATATCCGGAGCACTGAATTATACAGGAGCCAGTTTATGTGCTTCATCTTATTACTTGCCACGGGCATATAATGCCCCGCTTGGCGGAGCTCTTGTTAAGAAAAAGTCAAAATCTCAACTTTGGTCCATATTTGAAAAGATATACATGCATCTTAAAAAACGCCCTCGTTCAAATATTTTTATAATATTTATTTGTATCATCTGAGCATGTTTATTGCACTTTCGAAAAATAAATGAAGTGGGGTAAGAGCGTTTTCTTAAGAAAATACATAAATAAAACGTGGTCTATTTGACAAGTTTGAAAACAGGTTTCCAAGTGGTAAAGGACATATTGTGCTTGTAAATAAGGAATAAAACCAGCTGTGAGCAGTGTTTTCTAGCTTCACTGTCTATTTTTTTCATTACGTAAGTTAGATGATGAGGCGAATAAATTTTATGGTAGAAAACATGATTTGTATGAAGCAGCTCTCCTTACTAGATGTTATACTCAACATGCTCTTCGTCCTTACATTGATTCTGAAATTACCCACATTAGACACTTCATCAAAATTCCATTCATTAATAAAGGTATCGAATTCATAGATTTACCGAGCATATTTCGAGATAATAATGTTATATCAGTCATACCTTCATATTTCGAAAACACGGTATCTCCTATTATTTGTTATAAATATAACAAACCTATCCGTAATACTATACTTAATTTCAGTAAATTAGTTTCTGATCTTGATATTGAAACTAGTTCCCCTGATTCTTGAGATAGTAGTTATTCTAAATTTTGTTATCAACCAGCGGGTCATATTGTCACTGGTAACTTGAAGATTATAACTGATTCACGAATCCGTTCAGTTATTTCAAAAGGACCTAACTATAAATTCCCAATCCACAGTGATTTCAATAAATGTCAAGAAACAATTGCCAGTGCTTAAAATGATTATTGTACTCGTTGATGTAAACGAGAGCATGTTGAGACTAATGCTTTAAATAATTGGAAATTAAAGATTTTTAAGATCATTGATGAACGTGTGTTATTTTACTCTAATAACCTTGATATTCTCCCTCCTAAGCCTATATCCAAGAATTTCATAGGAAGTATGTTTTGGCTCCAGCTGATAAAGCTGCTAATAATGTTGTTGTTGTGTGACGACTTTATTATATCAATACTCTAATACAAGAACTTGGTAGTACCAAAACGTATGAACGGATTTCTACTGACGAGAGATCTATTGTCAATACCCATTCTATCGATATTACTGCTAAGTTTGAAGTGAGTATTAAAGAAAAACAAGACAGACTTACTACGTTATATTGGTTACCGAAACTTCATAACCGACCTTATAAAGCACGTTTCATTGCTAATTCTAGTTCATGTGCGACTACTGTTTTGTCCAACCTGCTAACTTCGTGCCTTACTGCTGTTAAAAAACATTGGATTCGATACTATGATACTGTTTACAAAAGAGACAGAATTAACTATTTTTGGTCAATTTAAAATTCTAATGATGTTCTCAATAAATTTAAATCTAAAAACTTTCAGGCTTCTAAATTGTCTACATATGATTTTTCTAGATTGTATATTACGTTACCTCATCATCTTATAAAAGAAAAACATTATTGATTTAATTAACCCAATATTTGGCTTGCAACGAAGGATGTGCTTTTCTCACTTCTGATGTATACAATAATCACAATTTATGGTCGTGTCAAAAAGTCTGTGATGCCCTTGTTTATCTTTTGGATATTGGTATTCCGATGGGAACTAATTGTGCTCCTCTTGTTGCAGATTCGTTTCTTTTTTGTTATGAGAGAGATTTCATGAAGTCTCTCTCACGTGAAAATCAGGCTGACATCATTGAGGCTTTCAATTCAACTTCAAGATACCTTGATGATTTATAAAATATTGACAATATTTACTTTGACAAAATGGTGGACCGCATATACCCTACAGTACTCAAATTAAATAGAGCAAATTCTTCCGATACCAAGGCACCTTTTTTGGATTTGAATCTATGTATATCTAATGGTACAGTTACAACCAAAATTTATGATAAACGGGACGATTTTCATTTTGATATAGTCAATTTCCCTTTTCTGGATGGCGATGTCCCCCGGCGTACCTCATAAAGGGTATACATATCTCAACTTATTAGATTCGCCAGAGCTTCTTCAAATCTTATTGACTTAAACTGCCGTAATAAAGCCCTTACTGCCAAACGTTTTAGGCAGGGCTATCGTTATTTTGTAAGGCGTTTTCGAAATTTTATCGCAGACACAATGCCTTGTTAGAAAAATATAGCGTCAGCCTGAAAACACTTCTGCAACAAGGTATATCGGAACAAGAATTTTACGGTGACTTAGTGTACAGATGTAGAATAATTGTAGGAAAATCTAACTTTTCGGAGCAATTCAGAAAACTTATTAACCGTTATAAAATAATTGGCTATAGCCTCGACATTGTGCGGCAGACTGCATGCCTAGTTGTCAGCCCAATCATTGTTGATGGCTATGCTTCACTGTTTAATTGCACGACGGCGGTTCTGGCCTCAGACTCAATGACGGCCTCTTCGTAAAACTTTAACCAGTGGGTTGGGGCTTAACGATATATATTTGGCTTGGCCCGCCGTGGTCCAACTATAAGTTTTCATTTACCCTGGCATACAGTAGAATTAGCCATGAGTACTCGTCTTTGTTTATTATAGTGATTAATTTGATTTTTATGTTTTCGCTTTGATGCATTGACTAAGTTGGGAGCCTTTATGCGAACCGGATTTTTCTATAATAAGAATAGCATAGGGACCCAGGGTGAAGTTAGCTAGCTGTAAAAGTGCTTTTAACCTCCCCCCGCCCCGCCCCGCCCCCCGGTGGTTTACTCTACTGACCGTTCTAAGGCGGTGGTCCCGGTGTTAGTCTTACTCTTTGTTCCTTTGTGGTTTATTCTACGAGGCGATTTGTTGTTGTCTTACCGCATTGCGATTTCCTCGCTTGGGGAAGAGAGAGCTAATCTTAGTGCTTTTCGTACGTTTGTTCGATTTGTACTTGTTTGGATTTGTCGGTTTCCTCTTCCTCTTGGTGTCTGGGAAGGGCTGCGGTTTATGATTGTAGCACTCCCTGGACTTTTCTCTTACCTTTTTTGGGTGGTGGGCAATTTTGTCCAAATTGACTACATTTTAAACACAGGGCTAATTTTCTTTGTTTATAAGCCAAAAAATACAGGAAAACAGGGGGTATGGGAATATATATATATATATATATATATATATATATATATATATATATATATATATATATATATATATATATATATATATATATATATATTTCTTTGTTTATAAGCCAAAAATACAGAAAAACAGGGGGTATGGGAATATATATATATATATATATATATATATATATATATATATATATATATATATATATATATATATATATATATATATTCAATGTAAGAAAGAATGCTCCAAAGAAATAGTTATAACTAATATAGTCCACACTCAGACTTATTTTAAGATGAAAGGATATAATAGAGCTGTAATATTTATAATGTAAAGGGCAATTACTCTAAAAAAAATATAAAAATACAAGGAATCTTAACAAAAGTTCATTTGTTTAGCATGAAATTGAATTTGAAACTTGGAAAAGAAGATTTTGTTTTGAAACTTTGCTCCTTTTAATACCTGTAGTAGTATAGGGAATGGGGTTTCTGGGATAAACGTGAGAACAGTATACAGAAGGCAAAGTCTGGCACACCCCCTTTACTACAGTCGAGACGCTCCCACGTAGACAAACAATTGCGAATTCTGTATGTCCGTCGAGACGCTCCCACGTAGACAAACAATTGCCAATTCTGTATGTACGTCGAGACGACTCCCTCGGACGTGGCAGCAGGGAGGGCGAGCATACCAGCTAAGTCGGGCAGGGGAGGGCGAGCATACCAGCTAGATCGGCCCCCCCACGGACACAAACAATTGCCAATTCTGTATGTACGTAGGACGCCCCCCACGCACACAGACAATTGCCGGCATAGCGAGAGCCCGAGCCCCCGAGGACGGCGTCGTCGTGCACGGCAAGGCAATGGAGACCGGTGGGGCGTCCACGTTCCACAAGTTTGCACCAATAGGGACTCCATTCGAGCAACAGCTTGCCAAGGGTTCCTCCAGTACACCTAGAGAGGCCCTCGCGAAGGCAGGCGCCAGCGCTGAATGTTCGTTCTGGGACAGCAACAGGGTAGCAACCGCGCGTGGGAGCAGATGGAAACATCCAATTAGACAATAGGAATAATGAGAACATCCACAAGAAACATATCGATCCAAGGGAGAAACCATGCCAGCAAGAAGCAATATTCCATCCGAGGCCTTCGAGGAGATATCTTCGGGCAAGCTGGGATTCCGAGAGGCAAGGAGGATCTATGGAATCGGCCACATACGATACAAAAAGATCCAACAAAGGGTGGAAGCAAAGCAACAACAACAAGCCCCGAGCCCGACTGTCAAAGACGTCTACAAAAGGCTGGAGGGACTCGAGTCCCAAGCAGAGCACTCTACGAGACTGCTGGCGGAGGTGCTGGCCCAGTTGGCAAGCAATAACGCCCAAGACGCCTTTTTCGACGAGCTGGAGGATATTGCGAAGGAACTAGCCACCACAGCGTCGAGACTCACAGACACGCTGGAGGAGGCCCGCCACGAGCAGACAGAGACCAGGATGGACCTCCAGAAAGTTGGACAGATGGTGGAAACGGCCCAAAAATGGACGTACATTTCCCTCGCTGCGATACTCGTCTGGAAAGTCGTCGGGGCAACCTGGAAGCGATGCACGCCAGTTGCCGTCGGGCGCGATATTGTGCAGCAACAGGAAAAACAGGGGCATACTGCCGCGCCTCCACCGCCGCCAGTAGTTGCGGAGCAACGCGCAAAACCCGGGGACCCCTTCTACATGGCCGGCTAGGTGTTGTTTCCCCAACTGCTTTTGGCTCCGCCAAGGCAGGAGCCTTGCCGAATACGGAGTACCCTGCTCTCCCCTTTGCTGCGTGTCTCGCGGAGATTTACGTTTTTCGTGCGCGTGCCTCAAAAAATGGTAGCCGAAACATCGGTAGCCCTGACAAAAGTACGCTATAGTATTTTGGGCAACCAGAATTCGCTTGCGTCGGTATCCGGCTCCGATAGCTCGGGCTATGTCCCAAAAATGGCACACTATGCCGCCGTTCCGGAGGAACTATGGCTTGCCATGTCTCCGTTGTCCCTCCGGCGGGTCGGCGTGCTGGTGTGTCGTTCGTCGAGCGCCTTTTTGGTGTCCAGTAGTGTGGGGCGTTGCTGGCGTGCCTATATCCGCTGCTAAATACAGTCTTCTCCTCTGCCACATCTGCACTCTTCCTGGAGTGTTCGCAGTTTTGTTTCATGTCGTATTGACCATTAGAAACACATGTCGTCTTTGCTTTGGATGGTCCACACCGCTATGTTGACCAGAAGCTTTTTTTGGAGCTCCCAGCGCTTCTCTTGTGTTCTACCGGCCTCTGGATGTTGCCGTTCTTCCGGGACATTGGCCTCTCCTGTCTCTTGGCCCTCTTGTGTTCCACTGGACTCTGGTTGTTGTTGTACCTTCGGAAAATAGCCTCTCCTGTCTCTTGGCCCTCTTGTGTTCCGCCGGCCTCTGGTTGTTGTCGTTCCTCCGGAACAATGGCTTCTCCAGTCTCTTGGCCCTCTTGTGTTCCGCCAGCCTCTGGATGTTGCCGTTCCTCCGGAACAACAGTAGCTTGGGCCTCTCCAGTCTTTTGCTCTGCACTGCAAGTTGGAAGGTCCATACCTCCAGAAACGCCCCCTGCAGTCCCTTCTAGTATACACTCTTTGCCATGGGTTTTGGAGCCACATCGGCAAGTTCCTGCGAGCGCCGGTTTGCGGCTTTTTCTATATTCGGGTGGAAACAGTTCGTAGTCTTCTACCAGAAGCCGTTCGAATACTACAAAGCCAGTCTTGTCCCTTGTGTGCACTCGCATCTCCGCGATGTCTTGTACATATCCGAAGGCAAGGAAGTAGTGGTATTGGAGTCTATAGAGTTCGCGGAGCTGTCGAGGGAAGTTTCGTAGATGAACGAAGGTGTAGAATGTCTCTGCCGTTTTCGACGTCCCCACCAAAACCTTGTATTCTTCGTGGGATAGAAAGAGGTCTGGGCGACCCTGGAATAGAGCATGCAAGTCCTCGAGAATCTCGCCACTGGTGTCCCGCCCCCTTTTCCGAAAGGCGATGGGGGGGGGGGGGGGGGGGGGGGGGGCGGGGGGGGGGGAGGGTGGAGGCACGACAGAAGAGGGAGTTTCCACCCTTTGTTGGATCTTTTTGTATCGTGCGTGGCCGATTCCATAGATCCTCCTTGCCTCTCGGAATCCCAGCTTGCCCGAAGATATCTCCTCGAAGGCCTCGGGTGGAATATTGCTTCTTGCTGGCATGGTTTTTCCCTTTGATCGATATGTTTCTTGTGGATGTTCTCATTGTTCCTATTGTCTAATTGGATGTTTCCATCTGCTCCCACGCGCGGTTGCTACCCTGTTGCTGTCCCAGAACGAACATGCAGCGCTGGCACCTGCCTTTGCGAGGGCGTCTCCAGGTGTACCGGAGGAACTGCCCAGAACCCTTGGCAAGCTGTCGCTCGAATGGAGTCCCTATTGGTGCAAACTTTTGGAACTTGTGGACGCCCCACCGGTCTCCATTGCCTTGCCGTGCACGACGACGCCGTCCCCGGGGGCTCGGGCTCTCGCTATGCCGGCAATTGTTTGTGTGCGTGGGGGCGTCTCGACGTAAATACAGAATTGGCAATTGTTTGTGTCCCTGGGAGCCCTTTTGGGGCCCGATCTAGCTGGTATGCTCGCCCTCCCCTGCCCTACCTAGCTGGTATGCTCGCCCCGCCTGCTGCACACGCCCAAGGGAGTCGTTTCGACGCATATACAGAATTGGCAATTGTTTGTCTACGTGGGAGCGTCTCGACGTACATACAGAATTGGCAATTGTTTGTCTACGTGGGAGCGTCTCGACTGTAGTATAAGGGGTGCGCCAGACCTTGCCTTCTGTATACCCGTTCTCACGTTAATCCCAGAACCCAATTCCCTATACTACTCCTGTGAAATGAAATAAAAAAAAAACTTGCATGTAGTTCTTTGATAATCACTATCGTTTCCATGGCAATAGGAGAGTTCGTTGATGACGTCACGAGTTTAATCGATATCGCCATTATGTTGAAAACCCCTATATATATTCGCAAATAATGTGCAAACAATGTATATCCAGATCAAACAGCACCTAAAACCTAAAATTTTGCACGGGCTGCACTTTCGTGTCATCACGCAGAAAATTATCTTTTGGATAATAATGATAATAATAATAAAAAAGGTAAATACACTAATGAAAATATAGACGTCACAAAATCCATATTTCCCTATTATTCGGACAGACGTGCCTGATCAGTGTACACCTAGATCAAATCAAAAGAACAGTAGTTGTAGTTCATATTGGCTACAGTGTCTCCCTTTCATACCGTAACCAAGTATTTGTGATTTTATAGAGCCCGAAATATTCGTTGTCTCTTTAATAGAAAAGCTTCGTTTATTCATCTATCGTGATTCCATGTTAAACGAGACGAGTCCATCTAAGAAATATGCTACGAGACTGCTGAGACGTACACCACCGGGAATTTCGAACCAATGAAGCGTCGTGTGCCAGTAATACATTGACTGCGCGGAGCCGTATACTCATTTTCATATTCGCTCTCTTGCGACTTAAGGGTTTTTTCCTGACGGCGCGGCGCACGTGTATTTGTCTCGTGCTTAACGACGATACGATTTTGTTTGTTTGTTGTGTTTGTGTCTTTAAAAGAATGATCCATATACAGTATTGGGACAGCAACACTCTTGATTAGTTAGTACATCCACGCAGTCTGATTAAGGTCTTCATCGCCCTGACAGCAAAGGCCCTACTCAGATTACGCGGATGCGCAGGATGATCTGAGTCTTTGCTGTTCTAAAATAATATAGGACCATTTTTCAGGTTGCTTTGTGCGTTGGATGGGTATTTTTCTCCTGCTGAAAATGAAATAATAATACTACGAACAGACGCCGTTTTCCTTTACGTTACGGCAGCGCGTTCAGAAGTGCAAATTAATGAGGATCTGGATTAGGGGTACAAAACATCGCCAATCATTAAAATCTTATCCCTTTAATCAGTAATTGGTAAAGCTATTTTCATAAAACTCAGTATATTTTGGATTTATTTTGGGCTTAATCGTTAAATTCTACATCACAATAATCAGTAATCACTAAACTTTAGGCCAAAACTCAGTAGTCAATAAAAAAGTCATTAAGCAGTAGTCAATAAGCCCCATCCAGACCCTCATCAATCGGAAATGTGTGTGTGTTTGTGTGTATGTGTGTGTGTGTGTGTGTTTAGATTTCCGTATTTACAGATGTCTGTCCATGCCAAGGAAAATATATTCGCGGGTGTTTAGCTCTGCTTATCGCAGCCCTGATTTGTACGTGATCATTTGAACTGTTAACAAAAAAAGGCACATGCTATCAGCGAAGACACAGATTAGTTTGTGAATTTCCTAAGTAAACATAAAATAATTCGCTAGTTACCCTGAGTCTTCGCCATATTTAAACCATTTGTTTCTTTAGCAACTGTTATTTTTGTATCGTTATGCATGTATATTATGTAGCATCTTGTTGATGACATAAACACGCTCACACACAGTGCAACTTTTATTATATTACTATTTTTATCAAAATTAGTAGTCTGGAATAAAATTATGGGGATTTAAAGAAAATCAAAATTTCAAAGTTAAATTTAAAAAGAACCAAAGACATCAAAGAAAAGTGCGTTGTGGCTCTTTTCTATGAGAGCTTTTTTTTTTTTTTTTTAACTAAACTAAGAAAAGCAACACAAGTTACTATGAATTTGAATGCATATAAAAAAGGGTAATAGAAAAGTCCAGGGAATGCCACAATCACAAACTGCAGCCCTTCCCAGATACCAAGAGGACGATAAAACCGACAAAACCAAACAAGCAGAAATCGAACAAACGTACGAAAATCTCTGAGATTAGCTCTCTCTTCCCAAGCGAGGTATTCGCAATGCTAAAAGGACTGAAAAACACAAGAACAAAATCACACAAGGTAAAACAAAATACAAATTGCCTCGTAGAATAAACCACCAGAACGGTCAGTAGAGTAAATCACTAGGGGGTTAAAGCACTTTTACAGCTAGCCAACTTCACCCTGGGTCCCGATGCAACTCTTAATACAGAAATACATAAAAATTTGGTTCGCATAAAGGCTCCCAACTCAGTCAATGCATCAAAGCGAAAACATAAAAAATCAAATTAATCACTATAATAAACAAAGACGAGTACTCATGGCTAATTCTACTGTATGCCAGAGAAAATGAAAACCAATAGTTGAACAACGGCGGGTCAAGCCCCATCCCACTGGTTAAAGTTTTACGAAGAGGCCATCACTGAGTCTGAGGCCCGAACCGCCATCATGCAATTAAAGAGTAAAGCATAGCCATCGACAATGATTGGGCTGACAACTAGGCATGCAGTCTGTCGTATAATACCCAGGCTATTGCTAATTCTTTTATAACGGTTAATAAGTTTTCTGAATTGCCCCGGAAAATTAGATTTTCCTAAAATTTTTCTAAATCTGTACATAAGTCATCGTAAAATTCTGGTTCCGATATACCTTGTTGCAGAAGTGTTTTCAGACTAACGTTATATTTTTCTACCAAGGCACTGTGTCTGCGATAAAATTTTATAAACGCCTTACGAAGATTAAAATAACGATAGCCTTATCTAAGAAGTTTGGCAGTAAGGACTTTATTACCGGCAGTTAAAGTCACTAAGATTTGAAGAAGCTCTGACGAATGTAGTAAGTTGAGATATGTATACCTTTTATGAGGTAGGCCGGGGGGTATCGCCATCCAGAAATGGAAAATTGACTATATCAAAATCAAGGTCTCGTTTATCATAAATTTTGGTGGAAATTGTACCATTAGATATACATAGATTCAAATCTAAAAAAGGTGCCTTGGTATCGGAGGAAATGGCTCTATTTAATTGGAGTTCTGAAGGTATATGCGGCCCACCATTTGGTCAAAGTAAATATTGTCAATATTCAATAAATCATCAAGGTATCCTGAGGTTGAATTGAAAGCCTCAATAATGTCAGCCGGATTTTCACGTGAGAGGGACTTCATCAAATTTCTCATAACACAAAAGGAACAAATCTGCAGCAAGAAGAGCACAATTAGTTCCCATCGGAATACCAATGGTTTGCCTATAAAGTTTACTTCATTATCTAATAAAAATATTATCCAAAAGATAAACAAGGGCATCACAGACTTTTTGACACGACCATAAATTGTCATTATTGTATACATCAGGAGTGAAAATATTCTTCGTTGCAAGCCAGGTATTGGGTATTCTTCCGAATAAACGTTCGGTTAATTCAATCAATAAGTTTATCTTTTATAAGATGATGAGGTAACGTAGTAGACAGTGTAGAGAAATCATATGTAGACAATTTAGAAGCCTGAAAGTTTTCTTTAGATTTAAATTTATTGAGGACTTCATTGGAATTTTTTTATTGAACAAAAATGGTCAATTCCGTCCCTTTCGTAAACAGTATCATAATAATAAAATTAGCAGTTTGGACAAAACAGTATAGTCGAACATAAACTAAAATTACCAAAAAAAGTGCTTTATAAGGTCGTTTATGACGTTTCGGTAACCAATATAACGTAGGAAGTCTGTCTTGTTTTTTTTAATACTCACTGCAAACTTAGCAGTAATATCGATAGAATGGGGATCAACAAGAGGTCTCTCGTCAGTAGAATTCCGTTCATATGTTTTGGAACTACCAAATTCTTGTATTAGAGTATTAATATAATGAAGTCGTCACACAACAACAACATCATTAGCAGCTTTAACAGCTGGAGCCAATACATACTTCCTATAAAATTCTTGGATACCTTGATTAAAATATCGAAAAGATAATTTAAGCTTAGGAGAGAGAAGATCATCTAACTTTTGAACCAATAAAACAATATTTTTTATTTGAAATATTCTGAAATTAGGGGATGCGTCACCTTTACCCTGTTGCTATTTCTTGTTTTCTTTATTGAAATATGAAATAAAAATATAATCAAAGTTGTAATATAAGCTTCAAACCCAAAATATTACCAACCTCCTTTTCATTTGAGGCTTAAATTAAAGATATATATATATATATATATATATATATATATATATCTTTTTTTTCATGTTAACAAATAATCAAAAATTGTTCATGTGGCCATCCCTCTTTTTGGGGTGCTGCTTGTAAAATTATGCACAGCAACCTATAGTTTTTAATCATTTTCTTAGCCACAGATCCTACTTTCAAATTAAATATATTAGAAAAAAAGTTAGATTTAAAAACAAATCAAGCATTGACTTTAGTACATCCTTTGGATAATGTAGTAGACTAAGCTTATGCACCATATGTTGTTCGGATTATATCACCTTACATTCCCTACAAGTAGGTTGTAATAGGGTTGGTAGGGTGGTGTTTAGAGTGCAGTGGACGGGCTTGGTTGGATTCTGAGATTATGTGAGTTGAGCTCTAGTGCAAGACCGCAATGAAAAGTTCCTTTTTTTAAGAATGTTGAAATCTAGCATGTCTAGTTTATATTTTGACAAGCTTTAGCCCATTATGTCTACCCTACCAAACCTCACCCTATGCTACTCCCCCGCCTTTATCTCCACCCTACCATACCCGACTCCATACCTACCTACCCCAAACCTACCCTATCTCAACTTTCACTGTCACCCAACCCTACCATGACGCCTTACCCTACGGAAATAGACCGAAACGATGCAGGGCCGAAACAACCCACCTAATTGGGCCGAATCAACCTACCCCAAAAAGTAGGATTTTAAGATCAAGTATATTACTCCCAAAAATAGGATTTTAAGATCAAGTATATTTCTACATTTTTGAACAAAACAAAGTATCTGGGTGCATTTCCAAGCATCAATCCAACTTCTTAAAGACAGTGAGCAGATAGTTCATCTATATTTGCCTTTCTCTTCAGAACAGTTTGTGGATTTTACAGAAATATATAAGTTACATTCCACACAACACAAGGTGTGTAAGGAAATAAATATATTTTATAAATAACACTGTTAATGAGGACAATGTTAATTCTTAAGTACTGTTAGTCTGTCGCCGATCAGTCCGCACTTAGCCAGTAAATCAAGGTCTGTCCTGCTTGCCCAGTTCATGATTTCCGACAACTTAGAACTAACATTTAAATGATGATAAATAGGGAAGGTACAAAGAGTGCAATGTCTATTTAAAAAGTGCTAAAATGATTTTACAGAATTTAGCAATACGAAGAATAATATTATATTCAAAAAACATTTAAACGATCATAGAAATTTTGTGGGTTGTGTTTTTATAGAATTCAGGATGGATATTTTTTTTCTTTCCGTTTTCAAAAAATGACATACAAAACTGTAATGATACTCATCACCTGTACTCATTATTTTTTGCACTGTTACACAAGTTGCAAATTCTATTATCACTTGCAATGTCTGCAAATCTACTTTTTTTATGCCCACACTTTTTCAAAGTTGGGGTGCATATTGGTTTGGACTTGTCCGTCTGCGCATTACCTTTTTAGGAGCTTGCCAAACTAGAGAATGACTTATGCTAGGAATTTGGCAGGATTCTTATATTTGGTATACAGTTTAGGATCATTGTCTACGCCCTTTCGGACTTTATAGCGCTTGAACTAGGAGTAGACTTAGTCTTATATTTGGTAAACAGTTTAGGATCATTGTGTAGACGACCTGATTAACTTTTGAGCAAATTCCGTAAAATAATGACAGAATTACGCCCTTTTTTGGACTTTGTATAGCAATATAAAACCTTGTCATCACGATATCTAGAAACCGCTTGAGCTAGGATTCTTACATTTGGCATATAGTTTACGACCTGATTTGAGCGAATTCCGTAAAATATTGACAGAGTGACGCCCCTTTTTTGTACCTTGTATATTACAAAAAAACCTTGTCAACACAATATCTAGAGAACCGTTTGAGCTAGGATTCTTATATTTGATGTAGAGTTTAGGATAATTGTGTAGACGACCTAATAAACTTTTAAGCGAATTCCGTAAAATATTGACAGTTATGCTTCTTTAACAAATCTAAACAAGCACAAACCGAACAAACGTACGAAAAGCACTAAGATTAGCTCTCTCTTCCCAAAGCGAGGTAATCGCAATACTAAAAGGACTGAAAAACACAAGAACAAAATGACACACGGAAAGACATACAACAATCGCCTTGTAGAATAAACCACAAAGCAACAAAGAGTAAGACTAACCTTGAAAACACGATATCTAGGGAACCAATTGAGCTACGATCTTGATATTTGCATACTGTTTAGGATCAATGCTTAGATGACCTGATAATTTTTTGAGCGAAATTTCGTAAAAAAATGGCAGAGTTACACCCCTTTTGACTTTGCCTGTATTACAATGGAAAACCGTGTTGTCAACATGATATCTAGAAAACCGCATCAGCTAGGATTCTGATATTTGGCATACAGTGTAGGATCAGTTTGTAGACGACCTGATTAACTTTCGAGTGAATTCTGTAAAATATTGACGGATTTATGCCGCTTTTTGGACCTAGCTGTTATAACCATTGGAAAACCTTGTCAACATGATATCCAGAGAACCGTTTGAGCTAGGATCCCGATATTTTGCATATTGTTTAGGATCAATGTTTAGATGACATGATTTGAGTGAAATTTGTAAAACAAATGGCAAGAGTTACGCTCTTTTCGACTTTGTCTGTATGACAACGGGAAAACGCTGTCAACATGATATCAAGAAAACCGCATGAAGAAGTATTCTGATATTTTGAACACAGTTTAGGATCAATGTTTAGATGACCTGATTAACTTTTGATTAAATTCTATAAAATTTTGACTCAGTTATGTCTCTTGTTTCGGACTTTGTCATTATAGCAGTTGGAAAACGCTATCGACACAACATCTAGAGAACCGTGTAAAGTAGATTTCTTATATTTTGTCAACTATTTGGGATCAATGTTTAGATGACATGATTAACTTTTGAGCTAATTCTGTAATAATTTGGCATAGTTATGCCCCTTTCGACTTTGCCTTTATATACAGTGAGAAAACCTTGCCTATAGGATGGGTAGAATGTGCTAAGATCTTGTTATTTTGCACACAGTTAGAATCAATATTTAGATGACCTGATTAACGTTTGACTGAATTTTGTAAAAATTTCAGTGTTATGCCCACTTCGACTTTGTCAGTATTACAATGGGAAAACATTGTCAACACGATATCTCATCACGAAAACACGCCTATATAGTTTTGACCCCCTTAAACCCCACTTTTATATAGTAAAACTGGGGTTTACAGGGGTATACATTATTTTTCATATTTCTGCTCAGAAACATAGATTGTGGGTACTCGTATGAACCGCCTCGTCGAGGCGGTTCTAACGAGTACCCACAATCTATGTTTTGAGCAGAAATATGAAAATTATCAGAAATTTTTATCTGAAAAATTTTCATTTTTTGGCGGGAAAATTTTCAGTATACTTGAATAGGCATGTTTTCGTAATGTAGAAGACAGTTTAGGATCAATGTTTAGATGACCTGATAAACTTTCTAGCAAAGTCTTTTAAATATTGACTGAGTTATGCCAGTTTTCGGACTTTGCCATTATAGCAGCTTGAAAACCTTGTCAACATGATATCTAGAGAACTGCTTGATATCACGAAAACATGCCTATATATTTTTGACCCCCTTAAACCCCACTTTTATATAGTAAAACTGGGGTTTACAGGGGTACACATTATTTTTTTTATATTTGCTCAAAACATAGATTGTGGGTACTCGTTAGAACCGCCTCCGCGCTCAAAACATAGATTGTGGTACTCGTTAGAACCGCCTCGCGGAGGCGGTTCTAACGAGTACCCACAATCTATGTTTTGAGCAAAAGTATGAAAAATATCAGAGTTTTTGATCTGAAAATTTTCAATTTTTTGGAGATGAAAGTTTTTATATATTTGAATAGGCATGTTTTCGTAATGAAGTAGGATCCTTATATTTTGCAACCTATTTTGGATCAATGTTTAAATGGCATGGTTATGCATCCAACTTCAAAGAAGTTGAAGGGGCATATTGGTTGAGCCTGTCCGTTCGTCCGTCCGATACAATTATATATGGTCAGGATTGGTTAGAGCTAGGATCCTGAAATTTTATATATAGCATCAGCATGAAAAATAAGCAGACCCGTATTGTTTCGTTTTTCCATCGGGGTTCTCCTTGCCTAATTATTCCCTTTTTTCGATTTGGGCAATTGACGACAGACGGCGGGTACATTGTGTGCGCAACTCATCATACAATTTTATACTGCTGAATTGGAAACTTTGCAGGCTTTTGCCATGGTTTATAAACATGCATGTGATTTTGGTATTATCAACAATTTAATTTTTTTTTACACTTTTTTGACTTTTGAACTTGGCCATTTTCGGGGCATAAATACTATTAAAGTGCATTGCAGTGGGCATCTTGTATGGACAACTCCTTCTACAGTTTTATACCAATCAACTGAAACTTTGCAGGCCTTTTTGCCATGGTCTGAAGATGTGCATGCGGTTTATTCTACTGATTATACTAAGGCGGTGAACCCGGTGTTAGTCTTACTCTTTGTTGCTTTGTAGTTTATTCTACGAGGCTATTTGTTTTATCTCTTACCTTGTGTTATTCAGTTCTTGTGTGTTTTCCTTTTAGCATTGCGATTACCTCGCTTGGGGAAGAGAGCGCTAATCTTAGTGCTTTTCGTACGTTTGTTCGATTTGCGCTTGTTTGGTTTTGTCTTTTTTCTCTTCTTCTCGGTGTAAGGGAAGGGCTGCGGTTTGTGGTTGTGGCACTCCCTGGACTTTTCTCTTACCCCTCCCCCCCCCCACTTTTATCGCATAATCAATTTATTTTTTGTCACTATGTCGACTTTTGAACTTAGCCGTTTATGTCCGTCTATCCGTTACGCTTTGCATACGTTTAGGAATGGTTGAAGGGGCATATTGGTTGAGCCTGTCCGTTCTAGCTAAGATTCTGAAATTTTATATATAGCATCAGCATGAAAAATAAGTAGACCCGTTTTTTTTTATATTGTTTCTTGGTCGGGGTTCTCCTTGCGGAGTTATTTCCCTTTTTCCACTTAGACATTTGACAACAAATGGTGGGTAACGTGTGTGTGCAACTCATCCTACAGTTTTATACCGATGAATTTGAAACTTTGCAGGCTCTTTTGTCATCGTCTGTAGATGTGCGTATGGTTTTGGCATTTTCGTCAATATGAATATGAAAGATTTTAAAATTTAGGTACTTTGAAAGTTTAAACACCGAGTTATACCAGTTTTGTTTAAACTGATCAACGAGCGATTTTTTACCATTCTTGCTAGGCAATACTTTTCAGGAACAGTTTGATAAATATAATATTCAGAAAAACACAATTATTTAATGTTTTTACGCAGCCAGCCCATTCGGAAAAGTAAGAACTTCTTTTACGCATTTTTGTACATAAGATTATAAAATATACATGATATTTTGTTTTGCTTACCACAAACTAACCTTTTCCAAAATCCTATGACACATGACTTGATTAAAATTTCAGATGGATAACGACCCAGCACACCATACAGAATAGTGTTTGGTGTACTCTTTTTAAAACACATAATTTGCTTACAAAATTGTAAACATAAAGCCTCACCTATTTCGGATTTCTCATATCCATATACTTCAGCACCATACGGTAAAAATGGCGCTACCATGCACTCGAACATTTACAACTGCATATCCACTGGTAGATTTAATTGTTTAGCTTCCCTTAAAACACTAAACATAGCTTTTTGACCCTGTTCCAAAAGGTGACTTTTATGCTTGCCAAATGAAGCATTATGAGTAAAAGTTAAATCTAAATATACAAAATCATCAAGAACAGCAATATCTTCACCGTTATATGTAAAAAACAGGATTTTCTTTATTTTTTCTCTTACCAAATATTACTACTTTTATTTTAGCTGGAGTAACTTTAAGTTTCCAGTTCTGATAGTATAAATACATAGAGTTTAAGGCAGTGTGCAGCTGTTCCTGAGATTCAACCAAAATTACAGTATCATCGGCATATAACAAAAATAAAGTTTAAAATAAACTACATCATTCTATATCATCACTGTCACAAAGTAAGTGTATAGCTTCAGTTATATCGGGTAAACTATCATATCCAATTGAAAAATAAACTCTACCAAGTCATTCAAAAATAGAGAAAAAAGTATTGGTGATAGGTTCTCCCCTTGACAAACGCCAACATTACTATATAAATAATTCGACAATTGTTAATTTTGTCAAAAACATAACTTAGTTTCACTGTACATATTATAAATAACTTTCATTATTTTGCCATTAATATTCTGTTGCATGAATTTTCGCTATAAAATCAAGCGATTAACAGAGAAATGCTTTCCTATAGTCAATGAAAGCACGAAACAAATATGTACTTCGATGGAAATATAAATCAACTAAACATTTGAGATTAAAAGCATGGTCCAAAGTACTGTAACATTTGCGAAATCCAGCCTGTTCTTCACATAAAAGATTAATGTTTTCCAAATAAATGTTTAGTCTAAATTAAAGTACGGCAGTAGCCGGCCTCAGTGGCTCAGTTGGATGCGCCGTCCAACTGGAGACCAGGATGTCGCCGGTTCAACCCCCACCGAGGTCGGCAACATTCTTTCGTGGAGAGAGATCATGAAATATTTTCTACGGTCATTCTCTCCCTACCGCTGATTCAAGAAGGGCAGTTGTCAGTTTCTGGCGAAAGAATGTGCACAATACTGGTTAACCGCTGAGAGGAGTAAGCCTGCCCAGTAAACGTGTGGTTAGGTAAAATGACCGCGCTCGACATGACCAAGTTGGGTTGATTGGGCCGTAAAACCTCAAAACAAACGAAGTACGGGAGTGAATAATGTGCCAAAACAGCTTAAAACAGTAATCACCTCTGTAGTAATCTGGATTGTTGACGTCCCCTTTATTTTTGTAAATAGGACAAATACGGCCCTCAGTCCAACAACGGGGTACAACAATATTGACATTTAACATTTCTCTGATGCACAGTTTAGGAATTTATGCAAAAATTAAATCATTACTACAACATTTATTACTTTTTAGTGACTTTATAGCTCGTAAAACGTCATCCTCAGTGAATGTCTATTTAGCTCGGTTTTATCAGTAACGTCTGAATTCTGAATATCAAAAGTAAATACATCCTGATCATCGTTTGCATTGTTGAGGTTTTTGAAATAATCATAAAAGGTTTCTAAATTCTTTGTTCGTAACAGATTTCCTTTTGTCAGAAGACTTATTTAATAAAGACCAGTATGATTTAGAATCCTTCGTTTTTATATTTGTCAGCTAAAAAATGAAATCATTCCTGTAAACATTGTATTGTTTATTAATTTCTTTTTTGTACGTTTTACTTCAACGAATAAGATGTGTTCTATTCTCGGCAGATTTAAATCTGCAATTCACATTTCGATCTTTAAACTACTCTTTACGTTTAATAAAATAATCTCTATTGAACCAAGGTTTGTTCACCTTTTTAACACCAGTATCTCCGTGTTTCGCTGTGAAAAACATTTCTGAATGAGAAGCAGCATCTGATAATATATTATTACACATTACGAAAACACGCCTATTCAAATATACTGAAAATTTTAGCACCTAAAATTGAAAATTTTCAGATAAAAAAATTCTGATATTTTTCATATTTCTGCTCAAAACATAGATTGCGGGTACTCGTTGGAACCGCCTCGACGAGGCGGTTCCAACGAGTAACCACAATATATGTTTTCGAGCAGAAATAAAAAATATAATGTATACCCCTGTAAACCTCCGTTTTTCTATATAAAAGTGGGGTTTGAGGGGGTCAAAATATTATAGGTATGTTTTCGTGATGAAATTTCGACCAAGGAGTCAACAATAACCTGATCAACATTTTCACATCCAGAGAACATAATATTAGTCATTCTGCGTTCAAGTTCAAAAACAGATAATATATCTATAGCATTTAAAAAGTATTTTTTTTTTCGTTTAGCCATTTATAATTTTAGTACTCTATACTTCAGTCTCTGTTACATTTGACTTTCAAGGTTTGCTTAAAAATTCCACTGCAATCCCGTGGTGTACATCACTTAATAATGGGTCGAAATGTAAAATTTCAAATGTGACACATAAAAGAACAATTCAGGGGACTTTAGCCAATAATCAACAACAGTAGAACTTTTATTAGTAGCAGCTCCAGTACTTTTATCTTTAAACAACCTACCATTTGCAATGTATATATCAAACATTTACACACTTATAAGACGTGACCCATAATAATCAGTTTTGCTTTTATCTGAACTATGTCTAACAGTTGTTTTGTCTAAGTCTTCAAGTAAGCTTTTGTTTAAAGCTTGCTTAGTAACATCTTCTAAGCTAAAAGTATCACAAATATGCTGATTAACACATATTAAGTTTCCGCATTGGAAGTATGCGCATTGTAATTATAGATCAAAATAGATAAAATTTGTTCAATATTCTTTCGAAATAAGACAGTTTGTGAAGGAAACTTACAGCGCCAACGGTGAGAATGCATACTTTGTTTTCTTTCCGCATAAAAAAGATCAGTGTCGCTCCAAACCTCTGTTTCAGCGTTGTTGCTGCGTATTGTCGATCTAACGGAAACACGAACCACATTGTATTTTCTTGCCATGGTTTCATTGCTGCCTGCCTATTTCTAACACTTCTAATGAGTGAACCAGTTACTATGTTTAGTCATCATGTGGAAACTAAACACACACCGGACAAAATTATTAACTGACCAAAGCAACGATTGATCAATGGGGGTAATAAAATGATATTAGAATGCGCAGTCGATGGCGCCCAATCGCAAATCCCCACGCTCTTTGCTAATGTTGCTATTAGCATAACCGATGGGCGGAATTGCTCTCCCAGACCCTTACCATAAGGGGAGGTCATGTAGCAAGTTTGGTTAAATTCCGCCCAGTGGTTTAGGAGAAGATAGCGTGACAAACAGATGGACGGACGCCGGACGGACGGATGGAAAAATAATTTTGCTCTCGCACACCCTAACCATGAGGGGACGTGATGTAGCAAAATAGAAAGGAAGGTAATGATCAGGAACCGATACAATTATCCCACACCTCCCATCAGAGAAATCAAAGGGAAAGAAACACAAACACGAAATAACTAGACCCTAATGGAAACATCACTAGCGGAAAGCCAAACGGACAGTTGCTTTCCCACAAAGTGGCCAAATGGCTATTCAAAACAAAAATATGTAAGCGACAAACGCATTCAAAGACGAACATAACAAAAATAAACTATGACAGAAGAACCGCCTTGGAACGGTCAGTGAAAAGTATTTCATTGTGGGGCTTAATTGATTTTACGTGGCCACAATCCTAGCCCTTACTTCTGCCGCGGTTTAGACACATAATTTGTTCAGTCCGCATGCAGGCTTCCTAACTCATCAGTGCTACATGTCCGAGAACACAAAAAATCAACTAATTACAGAGATGCAACAACGACAAGGACTCGACAGCACGAAACAACTGAAATGCTGGAGCAAAAGAAAACCAACAGTTAGACTCCGGTGGGCCCGACCAAAGACAGAGCATCAGGTACCAACCAACATTAGCCAAAATTAAATTTCAAGTAAGCCTTTACGCTGGAACCATCATAGAATCTGAGGCCTAACCCGGCGTGGAATTAAAGAGGGAAGCAAAGTTATTAACCGTGATAGGGTTAACAACCATGCATGCAGTCTGTCGTATAACATTTATGTTGTACCCAATCTTTTTATATCGAAGAATGATTTTACGAAATTTGGTACTGAAGTCATTGCAAGCATATATTTTTCTGAATTTATACACTAAGTCACCAGAAAATTCGAGTTCCGATAGGCCTTGTTGCAGAAGAGATTTTAGTCCAACATTGAATTTTGAAACTAAATCGGAATGACGTCTATAAAACTTAGAAAAGGCTTTACGTAATTTATGATACCGACAACCCTGATTAAGAAGTTTAGCAGTTAACAATTTTATTACGAGTGTTGAAGTCAGTTACATGACTCGACACTCTGGTAAATTGAATTAATTGTGAAATATAAACACCGTAGGATGCCGCACGGGGAACATCACCATCCAAGAAAAGAACAGTGGTAGAGGAGGAAATAGCGTGACGGACAGATGGACGGACGACAGATGCATGGAAGAATAATGTTGCTCTCGCACACCTTACCATGAGGGGAAGTGATGTAGCAAGTTTGATTGAATTCCGCCCAGTTGTTTAGGAGGAGATAGCGTGACGGACAGATGGACGGACGAAGGACGCACGGACGGACTGAAAAAAAAATAGGTTGCTCTCGCACACCCTTACCTTTAGGGGGAGTGATGTAGTAAAAAAAAGGTAAGAGAAAAGTCCAGGGAGTGCCACAATCACAAACCGCAGCCCTTCCCAGACCCCAAGAGGAAGAGGAAGTAATTTGGTTGAATTCCGTCCAGTGGTTTAGGAGGAGATAGTGTGACAGACAAATAGACGGACGACGGACACATAGACGGACGCACGCACAGAAAAATAATGTTGCTCTCGTACACCCTTAATATGAGGGGGAGTGATGTAGCAAGTTTGGTAGAATTCCGTCCAATGGTTTAGGAGGAGAGAGCGTGACAGACAGACGGACGGACGGGAGGGCTGATAGACGGACGGACGGATGGAGGAGTTAACAATATCCCCATCGCTTTTTCTTTAAAACAGCATGAGGATAAATATTGTTTAGACAAAGAAGCTGTTGTCCGTTCTGTTATGTAGTAATCTCGCATTTATCTTATCTTTTCTATTACTGTGTGGATGTGTGCATCCAAATCCTGGCCCGGAATCATTGTCGTCGTCTATCTCGTCTGTTTCCACGAATAATTCATACATTAATAACTATAATCTTAATATACTTCACTTAAATATAAAAAAGAAACATACTATCAAACATACTAGAAGCTGAGATGAAAAGTTATAATATCTTAATTTTTACTAAAACATGGCTATCGCATCAAATAAGTAACGAAGATATTTGTATTTCAAATGTTAATCATACGTACAGAAAAAAAAACAAAACAAAAAAAAAAAAAAAAAAAAAAAAAAAAAAAAAAGAAAAAAACGCACTGGGCGGCAATGTGGTGGTGTAGCCCTATACACTAGGGTAGGCATACCGACAGTAGATCATGTTGACTTACTTTAGAATAGTCTGGGAGCTGTTTGCGTCGAAATAACTCTTCAGTCTAATGAGATTTAGCTACCTCCAAATTCAGGTAGCGAATATTTGGACTTAATTGACCAAACCCTTGATAACCTGAGTTCCACATCTGTTAAAAACTTAATCATTATGAGCGATTTTAACTGTGATATGATGAACAACTCTACAGCAAATAAATGTCTCAAATTGCTTTATCTTATAGCCTCATATAACTAATTGATGAACCCACCAGTTATACAGAAAACTCATCGACGTTTATCGATCTTGCCCTTGTACGTAACCCCAACATTGTAATTTATAATGATGTAATTTCACCTTTTGTCCAAGGACTAACAAGGTATCATTGCTCGATAATTCTAATGCTAAAGTATAGAAAACCCCTAAATTATTCCTATAGACAACATGTATGGTCTAATGAAAAAGGTGATTATTGCAAGTACAGAAGACACTTAGAACCGCCAGACTGGGACGAAATTCTATCTTCCAACTACCTAAACGAAACTGTAAACAACCATTATCAATTCAGCAAATGCCTTTCCCAAATAAAACTGTAACAATTAGATCAAACGAACCACAATGTTTAAAAACGCACATAAGGCAAAGAAAAATATTATTCAAAAACGCAAAAAGAAAAAATAATGAAATAGTCTTGACAAAATTTAAACAGAAACGAAACAGTGTCACAAAATGTTACAAGAAGCAAAACAAAAATATTATGAAAATTTTGCAAATGGCTCTCAAGGATAACAATTCAAATATAAATTCCTGGTTTAAAATTTCTTCAAAATTCTTAACGTCAACTTTTGATATACAAACAGTTCAATTTCTCGAAAGTGAAAATAATTTGGCGGAATCTAATAAGGATATAGCCAAAGTTTATCCAGTCCTGGAAGCCATTACTATTACCGACGAACATCACGAAAACATACCTATATAATTTTGACCCCCTTTAAACCCCACTTTTATATAGTAAAACTGGGGTTTACAGGGGTATACATTATTTTTCTTATTTCTGCTCAAAAACATAGATTGTGGTACTCGTTAGTACCCACAATCTCTGTTTTGAGCAGAAATATGAAAATTATCAGAAGTTTTTATCAGAAAATTTTCAGTTTTTGGTGATGAAATTGTCAATATATTTGAATAGGCGTGTTTTCGTAATGAGATATTTGGGATGCTATACGCACTCTTAAACTAAATAAGGCTCCGGGTCCTGGTCATATAAGCCCAAAACGTCTTAAAGAAGGAGAAAAACAACGGATTGTCCCACTAAGAAAACTTTAACAATTTCCTAAAGTTCAAATTTATTTTTTTATATTTCCGGATTCTTGGAAAGATGCTAATGTCGTACCAATTCATAAAAAGACGCTGTCACAAAACCGAACAATTATAGGACAATATATTTACTCAGCTGCTTAAGGAAACTTATGGAGCGGTGTCTGCACAAATGTTTATTCAGTTATCTAAAACAAACAAATATCATTCTATCTCCTTACCAGTCTGGATTTTAAACTGGGGATTCCACAATTAAGCAGTTAGTCTAACTTCACAATAAATTCATCAAAGCACTTTATGACGGCAATGAGATTAAAGTAGCTTTTTGTGACGTCAGTAAATCGTTTGACAGATTTTGGCATAAGGGGTTATAATTTAATCTAAAGGCTATCGGATTCTCAGAGAATATCTTAGAAAGGTTTACAAGTTATCGAAGTAACAGAAGCAAAGTGTTTGTGTAAAAGGCTACACTTCATCTTGGCTGAAAATAATCGCTGGTGTCACTCAAAGATCCGTGTTAAGAACAATCTTATTCCTAATCTTAATCAAAGACATTATTAAATATATTAGAAGCAATATTAGATTATTTGGAATTGATACCAGCCTATTTAAAATCGTAGTAGGTCCTCTTACTGCAGCAATCGAGCTTAATGTTGATCTTCAAACCATATTTGCTGGGCAAAGCAATGGCTTGATTTTGACGCCACTAAACTCAATCTCTTATCATCAGTAAAAAGTGATTAAAACCTGACCATTCGACTCTCACTATGGGCAATTCAAATGTCCAAGAAGTCAAAGACCACACACACCTTGGAGTTGTCCTCTGATAATGCTACATGGACAAGTCATAAGAGCAACAGCTCTAGCAAAGCTTGGAAGAGAATAGGATACCTTAGGCAATTTCAATACCTTTATGACAGAGTTTCTTTGCAAAACAATGTACACGTCTTTTATCTGTCCTCTCCTTAAATATGGAAACCTGGAATGGGATAACTGTACGGCTGAAAATAAGGGTGCACTAGAAAACATACAGTTAGAGGCCGCTGGACTAGCAACAGGCGGCACCAAACTTTGTAATACCCAAAAGACTCTATAATGAAAAAAATGGAAACATTACAGCAGCAACGAACAAAACATAAACTGTACCAAATTTATAAAATGATAAATGGCCTAGTTCCAAACTATTACAACAGTTGATGCCACAAAGAGCCCACAGGTTAAGTAGATACCTACTTAGGAATTCATAAACTGCAATCTTTTTTACGTCTATTTCTTTATGCCAGTCTCTCGAACAATGACCTACCATTCATCGTTTCTTCCTTCAGTATTGAGAGACTGGAATTCTTTAAATCAGGATAGCAAAGACGCGTCTTCACTTAACAGCTTCAAACATAAACTGAAAAGTAAAAAAAGTTACCCACCTGAACATTTAGAAACTACACAACTTTCACGATTTGAACAAATATTACACACAACTCGAAATGTAGTGCACTTAATTGTCATCTATATCAAACAAAATTGACAGACAGTCCTCTTTGCTATTGCTGGGAAAGGGAAACGCCGATGCACTTTCTGCTGCATTGTACGAAATATAGTCAGTTACGACGACGTTACCTTTCTTTCTTATCTTATCGTCTCGGATTATCTGTATTTATAAATGGAATACCAGGTAAAACCACTGCTGTAAATAATATTATTTTTAAGCCTGTACAACTCTTCATTGCTGCAACCAAACGATTCTCGACAAATGCAGTTAACAACGACCCAAACAATCAAGACGTTTGAGATTGTTCATTTTAATACTTCCTCCAAAATTAAAATTAAGATTAAAAATTAAAATTAGAACTCCTTCTGTTCGTAATATTACTGCGTCTTAAGAACTCAGGCGGACGTTAATGAGGGCCTTAGAGGCAACAACGATTATATAGCGAATCTGAACAAGATTGAGGCGGGGATCAGGAAGCGAAACCTCTCTCTCTCTCTCTCTCTCTCTTTGTTCTTGACCGTGGGAAAGATTAGATTATTTCCTTACACTACTTTGTTTTCAATTATTATTTTATTTCATTTATATTTCATCTATATATCTCATCTCGAGGGTTGAGCGCAAGACTATGGTAACTCAAACATATTTTTGAAACCCTTGTTTAGGGGCAACTTGGACCCCTTTGTAAACAATGCAAATTTAGGTGCCATTGCTCATACGAGCAATGGCACCTAAATTTTCATTGTTTACAGAAAGAAATGTTGTAATCTTCATAACGCCTTCATGGTGAGGAGATTAGGTTTGGGGAAAAACAACCATCTGACTTACGCCAGTCTTGCGCTCAACCCTCGATCTGTTATTCTTACTTATTTCATTTTTCTTCATAAAACGTGTCACGTCTGTTCATATTATGTGGGGGTGGTCGGGTGGTGCGAAGGTGCTGTGTATCTTACATCACTGGGGCGTCCAACTGATATTGGCTTACAGTTGGGCAAGGCCTGCTATCCTTGTAGTGGGTAAGGGAAGAGGGGGGGATGTTTTTATTTCTTCTGTTTCTCTACTTTCTTTCCTGTTCCTCTTTCTTCCCTGTCCCTCTCTTTCATCTCCTCTACTCTCTCTTCTATCTCTTTTCTCCCTTTCTCTGGGAGACGACACAAAATGACCCTCAAGGGTTGACGTGTCGTTAAACCCCAACACAACCAAATCATATTATGTATGTTTATATAATATGTTCATGCTTGCCATGTTGAGGTTGTTGTATGTACTCAATATATACCAATCATTTTGATAAGCTTAAAGCTTCCGTCCAGATCCTCTTTCTGTCATTCTGTGTATATAACTCAACTGTATGTCTTAATGTTTATGTAGATAGAAATAAATATTGTTTAAACCAAATTACTTTCGTGGTTGGAATGGATTATTCTTTAATCAACGCATAGTTTTCTGAAACCAGCAATAATTAATAACAGAATACTCTTAAATAATCTTCATTCTTCTTCAGCCTATACAAAGTAAGGCTTGATGACCCAGACAGAAAGAAAGTAAAAATGGGTATTGTTGACGAAGCACGACGATTAGACACCCTCAGTATTTACGTAAAAAATACCATCAACAAACAACCAGGTTCGTACTGGCTTCTTTTATATTACTCATAGCTGCAGATAAGGTTCTTATCTCAAATAAATCGTATTAATATGTTCTTATTTCTCCACAAACACATATGCTGTGGGTAATCAGTAAAAATGCATCTCCGAGGCACTTCTGTTGAGTACCCACAACATAGTTTCTTAAGGTCCCAGGTTGGAACCCCGCGGGATCTAGTACTCGAGTTCTCAGAGCAAAACAAAACTTTTCATAATCACTGTTGAAAGAGACATAAATCACCAAATCCATATTATCATATCAAATAATAGACATATATACCTGCGCAAACAATGTAGACCCAGATCAGACACTGCTAAATGCAGCGCCTGATTAGTGTCTACTCTGTTAAGCAGTCACCAAGCAGTATTTCAGATACGTCAGCTGGTAGTAAAACGGATTTAAGTGACGTGTAGGCCGTAAAACGTCTCCCCGTACTCCAACATATTGCAGATTATATTTTCTTTTCCTTTGGGATCACTGCGCCCATTCTTGTTCACTTTGAAAAGGGAATACCGCAATGCAGCCTCGCAAAATACACTGTTGCATACGAAGAGACTTAATAAAACTGAGTTTCCGATTTTCGTTTTATTTTTTGTCCGTTCTTTGTTTCCAAACGCAATTTTTAGATCTTTATTCTTCAAATTTTAGAACAGGTATGCTTTTTTTTTTTTTTTTTTTTTTTGATTTGGGTTTTACGGCCCTTTCAAGAATATTTCACTTATATCGAGCCGATCGTTCATCGAAGGTGGGCGAAAACCGGAGTACCCGGAGAAAAACCACCTGACCATCCGTAAGCAGAACTTGGCTTTCCCACATATGACCCGAGCTAGGCTCGAACCACAGCGGTGAGAAACCTAATGGATTAAGAGTCAACTCTCTTATCCACTAGGCTACGGGGGCCCGCGAACAGGTATGCTGAATACTTGGGTACATACGGTAATTGAGTAGCAAAGCTTGGATCATTTCTCAGAAACTGGACTACCTGTAACCTTGAGACTTTATATAATGACACTTTGTGAGCTGCGTCTCTTCGAACTTTCCGTCAAATCAAACTTTCAGTGCGCATACCTTGCCCTTTAGCCAGGCCACATGTCTAGGTCTCTAGTTGAAGTTTTCCCTTGTCCTACCGAATACGTGAGCGAAAAAGCATAGTTTCTGGCGAGATTCGCAAATGCTCAGACTCGTGAACCTTTGCTGTTCGCATATGCTATAACGACATCTTTTGCTCATGATGTGACGTCTTATATCCATAGCTACAGATAAGAGGACTATCCACATAACATTTTTCTTATTTTTCCACGAAAACATATGTTGTGGGTACTCATTAGAAGCGCCTCGGCGAGGCGTTTCTAATGAGTACCACAACATATGTTTTCGTGGAGTAATAAGAAAGATGTCAGCATTTTTAGGATGGAAAAAGCGCCCTATCTGTTGCTATGTATAATAATATCGTGTAACAGACAGTGATCATGCGTCCATTATTTCGGCTTACGGCTTGATACACTGATGAGATTTTCCCCTATTTTTTTACAAGGGAGACAACTTTTATGACATCATGTTTGCTTTCCTGCGCATCAAGTCCATTCATAAAAGGTGTCTACCCTAATAGGAAGAACCCCCATTGAGAGCAAATTCTTTCCATTTGAATAGACCCCCTTTTCGGAAAAGGCAAAACATTTATGATGAGTTACCTCTCCTTGAAATGTATCCCTTCTTTTTAAGCAGTATGATTACGTCCGTATGTGGTTTTGCAGAAACTCATACTGGCATCTACATACAGTACAAGAATATGGCAAGCCGGCCTCGGTGGCTCAGTTGGATGCGCCGTCCGACTGGAGACCAGGAGGTCGCGGGTTCAACCCCCGCCGAGGTCGGCAACATTCTTTCGTGGAGATTGATCATGAAATATTTTCTACGGTCATTCTCTCCCTTCCGCTGATTCAAGAAGGGCAGTTGTCAGTTTCTGGCGAAAGAATGTGCACAATACTGGTGAACCGCTTAGAGGACTAAGTCTGCCCAGTAAACGTGTGGTTAGGTAAACTGACCGCGCTCGACATGACCCCATTGGGTTGACTGGGCCGTAAAACCTCAACACAAACAAAGAATATGGCAAGAGACTATAAAAATGAAAAGTCGTTTCGATACCCAGCTGTTCGGATCGTCTTGTCAAGCAAATACATACAAAAAATGGATCATTTGTCAGTCAGGAAACAATAAGCGTACTTATCCGTGCCTATCTACAGAGAACTTAGCCAAATCTCTAATGAAATTGCGGAAATCATCACGAAAACATACCTATATAATTTTGACCCCCCTTAAACCCAACTTTTATATAGTATATTTTTTCTTATTTCTGCTCAAAAACATAGTTTGTTGGTACTCGTTAGAACCGCCTTGGTTCTAACGAGTACCCACAATCTATGTTCTGAGCAGAAATATGAAAAATATCAGAATTTTCACCTGAAAACTTCCAGTTTTTGGTGGTGAAATTTTCAATATATTTGAATAGGCGTGTTTCGTAATGTGCACTGATTTCAGATTTGAATCTTCTCTAAGCTCACCTGTCAGAAGGTAGATTTTCTGAGGTTGACTTATTGGTACCCCATGATATGACCTCCCATGAGGTAATATGTCATAAAAAAAAACAAAAAAAAAACAAACTATGTTTTATTTCTATCCACAGTTGCCGATCATTGCAGCGCCAACAACGGAAAAGGAGACTGCAGCACGATATGCTTACCGAAACCACACGGACGAACCTGTGCGTGTGATAATCGCAGAGACCTCAAAGAAGATGGAAAGACATGTACTGATGGTAATGTATCCTTCAAATTGAGGTCTGGAATCAGAATTGGTACATGCTAGCACATATGGGCGGCGCCAAAAATGTGTCTACGAGGTAAATGGGAAAAGTAAAGATCCAGATCAGCCAATGAAGTCGCACAACCTTATAAGGAACTTAGTTGACCATCGATATACTCTATAGTATTTCTTGATTCTGTAAGCTGACAGCAAATACTCAGATCAGCCTGTGCAAATGCACAGGCTGATCTGAGCCTTGGTTGTCCGCGTATGTCTGAAGACACATGTTCGCAAGAGTAGGCTCATACGATCTGTGAACAGCGGCTAACCAGTCTGGGCATATACCAGCTAACCAGTCTGGGCATATACCAGCTAACCAGTCGACATATTCCAGCTAACCAGTCTGGGCATATACCATCTAACCAGTCTGGGCATATACCAGCTACCAACTAACCAGTCTAGTCATATAACAGCTAACCAGTCTGGGCATATGCCAGCCAACCAGTATTAGGCGTTGATGGATTAAGGTGTCTCAAAAATAAGGGTAAATACGGTAACTAGCGATTCGATTGTTTGTTACTCATATGACTGAAGACACCTACAAAAGGCTGCATGTGCGAACAGCGAATATCCGGGTCAGCTTTCGCATCAAAATAAGATTTTATATGGAAACTGGCGTTACAGATCGTTACATGCATATGCACGTCCTATAGATTTTGGTCACGTGGATAACACGAGCTCTAGTTCTCTCGTGTATTGTGGAGGAATGTCATTTTCTGTGTATCTTAAAGCTCTAGATACGAGGGGGTATCAGATAAACATTTTTTTCTTATTTCTCCATGAAAACATGTTGTGAGTACTCATCAAAAGCGCATCAGTGAGGAGGCGCTTCTAATGAGTACCCACAGCATATGTTTAATGGAGAAGTAAGAAAATTATCAGTATTCAAATATATTGAAAATTTCACCACCAAAAACTGAAAATTTTCAGATAAAAATTTTGTTATTTTTTTTCATATTTCTGCTCAAAACATAGATTGTTGGTACTCATTAGAACCGCCTCAGCGAGGCGGTTCTAACGAGTACCCACAATCTATGTTTTTGAGCAGAAATAAGAAAAATAATGTATACCCCTGTAAACCCCAGTTTTACTATATAAAAGTGGGGTTTCAGGGGGTCAAAATTATATAGGCATGTTTTCGTGATGTCAATTAAAAAAGGCCTTATCTGGAGCTTCCTTGACATTGTTTGAGAGTGATTTTATAATTACTGAAAACATATAAACCGGAACTGGATCCTGTGTCTTTTTCTCATGGCGCAATGACCTTGTCAGCTTCAGACCAATCGTAGTGTTTGCCTCTGTTACAGGAGTAACGGGTCAAGGCAGGTTTCACCACCGCCTTTCGTGGAATAATCCTGGTAGATTTTCATATTTCCTTCGGTCCAGTACTACATACTTACTCTACGTATTTGGGCAGACATGACTAAGCAAACAGTGAAGACCCAGATTTGACGCCGCAGAACGCGGCGTCTGATCTGGGTCTGCACTGTTTACAACTCGTCCAGCAGTTTGTCAGACATATCATCAGGTAGTCAACTTTTTCAATTTTGTCACAAGTTTAGGAAGGAGTAAAGGTCTCTCAATATTTAGGGTAAATATGATAATTCTGAGCCGTTGACAGAGGCTACCTCGGTTCGTGGTCCCGCGTTCGAATCCCGCTAGAAGAAGAATTCAGCTTATGACGTCGTTTCACAGAACCTTTCATTATGACTCTTTCATCGTTTTGATATGGCTTAAATAATGTTGAAAGAGATGTAAACCACCAAATCATCACCATCATCATCTGCATCATCATCACCGTCGTCGTCATCATCATCATCATAATCATCTGCATCATCATCATCACCATCGTCGTCATCATCATCATCATCATCTGCATCATCATCACCGTCGTCGTCGTCGTCGTCATCATCATCATCATCATCATCATCATTATTTTCATCATCTTTATTTATTTATTTATTTATTTACATTATTTTTAGAGGCTAAAAACACATTTAGCTACACAGCTATTCTTTCTTATGGTCCTCTAAACATTCATTACGGAAACACGTCTATTCAAATATATAGAAAATTTCACCTCCAAAATCTGAAAATTTTCAGATAAAAACTCTGATATTATTCATATTTCTGCTCAAAAACATAGATTGTGGGTACTCGTTGGAACCGCCTCGGCGAACCCACAACCTATGTTTTTGAGCAGAAATAAGAAAAATAATGTATACCCCTGTAAACCCCAGTTTTACTATATAAAAGTGGGTTTAAGGGGTTCAGAATTATATAGGCGTGTTTTCGTGATGTATACAAATGTACATATGATACATACAATAAATTGGAAAATTAAAACTATAGAAAATACAGTAATTTATTTTATTTTGTTTGTAGTCTTCCAGTGTGAGAAAGTCATTGGCCATGTGTTTGCTCCCGATACCTGTTCGCGGTACGTGAACACCCTGTGTGAACTTCAGTGTGAGAACGGGTACATAATGGCGCCGAACACAACAACAGTGAGTCGGCATTGTACAAACCTGGGCTGGGAGGATGCCAGCACAATTTCTGATATGTGTATAGGTAAATGCTTTATTCCTTACATGCTTGGAAAAATCCAGCAGATAACATTTTACAGTAGTTTTTTTTTTACTTTTTCCCAGAAAATAGGTTCTGATATTTCATGCTTATTATCTTCATATGAAATGTCATCGTTTATTTTCTGGGAAATATACGAAAAATATCACCAGTGTGTCATTTGCTGCATTTAGCCGTAGTGCGGTAAAGGTTAAAAGTATGTAATTCACAATCCATCCCTGCCTATCGGGGCTGTGAATTAGAGGGATGACATGTGCCTCTGAGGCAAAGCTGCTGATAACAAGGCAGGACGTCAGGTCGTCTTTTGACCGAGTCTCGACTTTTCAGACTTTTTGGATTGAGACGTTAAACCTCACCTCAAAAGCATAATGCACATAGTGATCAGGGGTTCCTTATTCAATTCGCGGGCAGCGGACCTTTCTTCCGGCGATACAGTTTATAGTGTTAACAAGGGCTATAATTGTATAGCAGACGGGACTTTTTTAAGATAAACTTCCTATTGCTCCCCATCCCATCTACAGATCTACCGTAATTTCTCTAAATAACAACGAGAGGTATTGTTGCCTCAATGACTTATTGTATGAATTTTGATAAAACTGTTATATTTGGCTCCAGATAAGGCACTTTTTTTCAACCAAACAGTACTGATATTTCTTCTTTCTCTCCACCAAAACATATGTTGTGGGTACTCATTAGAAGCGTTTTGGCAGGGAAATAAGAAACACATTATGTGGATACCCCCTCTTATCTGGAGCTATGGTACTTTAAGTTGTCTCAGTATTGCCACAGATAGTGCTGAACAAACTCCACGTTCCGCATTCAGGCCGTATACTGTTTGCCAGCCAACCAGCAGTTCTTATACAAATCAACGGGTAGTTAAATGGAGGCGTTCCATCAGTAAAACATGCCTATATAACTTTGACCCCCTTAAATCCCACTTTTATACAGCAAAACTGGGGTTTACAGGGGTATACATTATTTTTCTTATTTCTGCTCAAAACATAGATTGTGGGTACTCGTTAGAAGCGCCTCGCCGAGGCGGTTCTAACGTGTATCCACAATCTATGTTTTGAGCAGAAATATGAAAAATATCAAAGAGTTTTTATATGAAAATGTTAAGTTTTGGGTGATAAAATTTTCAATATATTTGAATAGGCGTGTTTTCCTAATGAAATTGAAAGACAACTATGATAAATGGGAAAATGTGTCCCAGTGTTTACGGTAAATACTGGTACATGAAATATGGCTTTTGTAGTGGAAATGTGTCCATTGACGGTAGAGCTCGTGAGGTTTGGTTCTAGTTGCATTGCAACGGTTGGTACAAGTTGTTCCTATGTTTGCAAGTCTGGATATAAACCTACGCAAAACCCTGCTACAGCTATTTGTGAAATCGGAGTTCGCTGGAATATTGAAAACAACTTTTGCGAAAGTAAGTGTTTTATATGAGTCACAAAGTGTAAAATATACGTGCGCCCAGTGAAAACACATATCAGTCTGTGTATGCGACCCAGTCTGATCAGGTCCATCCGAAATCGTCAATATATTCTATCGAATCCAGTGATTTTATAAGCGGACAAGAAAGTCCCAACACGATAAAGACCCATATCCCCATTACGCGTTCCGTCTCATTTACATTTTAGACTTCAGCACGTTATAGGCTGTTAAATCATTAAATGAAATTACTGTGCTTTCGACATCTTTCAGAAAGTCGTTTTTTTTTTGCTTGGCTCTTCACACAGAGCAATTAAATTTGCAAACTTTTGTCATGATTAAATGCAAAACAATTTGTCGTAACTACCTATGCACAAAAAGTGTTATTCTAGTCATTGGTTTTTAAAACATTAAATATTTTCACTTTTTTTCCCATAGCAAAAATGAATGCAAATTATGCAGAAATCTGTAGGGTAGGTAACTTGGAGGCAGATTCTCAATAAGTTCCGCTTGTTTAATTTTTTCTGAAATTTTCGCAATACTGTTGTGAAACATCATAATTAAAATTTAGCAAGTAAAAGTAAAACAATATTTTCCTAAACAAAAATTCCAAAACATCACTTTACTATAAATTGCATAAGTCAAACCAATGTTTGACTGTAAATATTTTAGGGTACATATTTGAGAACAAAACACAACGGAAGGCAAATACCCTGACGCGAGTTAACCCAGCTAGCATTCTACGTAAATCTACATCGGGTCGTCATCGGCCCGTCAGCTACCCTGACGGGCCGATGACGGCCCGATATAGATTTACGTAGAATGCTGACTGGGATCTACATGGGCGTATTTCCGTATGACTTGTTGTATTGCGTAAGAGAGAATCACATCCTCATGCTTATCATTCTCTTTATTTGTACAGCTTTTCTCTTCAGTCACATGCATCTGATGGCTATGGTCGGGGATTGTGAATTATGCTCACTGTCTGCTATATTTACATCTATGTAACCACGCGACCACTTAGTACTTTAGTCCAACTAAATTATCTCACATAGGAATGCACATTCACTTCACTGACTTGATCTACAAATCCTGCTCATCAACCTTCCATCTCGCCTTGTATCCTTCTATTTACCCTTAAAATGCCAAGAAAACCTGCATCTGAAAATGTCGTCTGTTTATGTTGTCTGCTGAATGTTCTTGCAAACTTTTCAAACCTATTTTCGCATACAGGCAAACAGTGTGGACACTGATCAGAGTCTGGTCTGGGTCCACACTGTTTGCAAAAATGACTTTTTAAATCACAAGCAGATGATAAAGCAGACGACAATTGTTGTGAATTGTCAGTTTAAGGGTTAAGTATCTTATTCACCACATTTAATATTTCATTTTTGGGGAGATTGTTATTGCCCATAGTGAACAGTAGAGTGAAAGTTTCCTTACTGCGAAATGCCTAATCACCGCCAAGAGACATGAATCTGTGAGAAAATATTGCTCCATATTCAAAACTGTTTCGAAGGTTCAACATGAAACTGCCAACGAAACTGAATATTATAATTTGTATGTTCTACCAATTTATTTCATGAACGCACTTGTCCTTCTGTTAACTTTTCAATACTTATAAATTTTACACAGGGATTCTCCGTGTAAAAGATTTATGAATGAAAACGCTGATGACGTTGCGGATGAATACAGACTACCCCAAATGACTTCATACAACGAGGACTGTAGAAAACCGATTTTACCAGGGCAAATACACTCTGGTAATCCAGATCACCTTAGCACTTGCGAATTCAAGCATTTGCTTCTGGTCTATAAATAGACTGGCTTTCCAAATTATTCATTGTGCAGCTACATTGTATTCAGCTACATGAAACCCTATTTTCTAGATGTAGCATGCAAATTGTTATTTTTACCCTAAAAACGCCAAGAAAAAATTCTAGCAGACGACCTTTTTTTTTAATTTTTCAAAGACAACAAGTCTTGATATTTCATGTGAATTGTCTGAAGCAGACGATTTACATAAAATGTCAAGACTTGTTTTCTTTGACGGTACGAAAATACCTCCAGAATTCTGCTCAGTGAATTTATCAAAGTGTAATTGTCGTTTTGAATATGTGCTCGTTCAGTTAAACAGAGCTATGTTAGTGTAAACCTGGTAAATGGAATAATCGTAGGAATGCAGTTTCCCTTAAAACCGTAGAGTGACGTCACATAACAACATTTGCATGACTATTCATATATGAGTACATTTAACATGCTTTCGGCAAAGTTAGCAAATAGCAAAACTGGTGGTTTCGTTACGAACACAAGCCTACCACAAAATTTTGAAAATTTTCAAATTTGCGAATGCGCAGGCTAATCTGAATCAACACTAGGCGCACATGTTCAAAGACGTTTCCTGACGTTGCAACTCAAATAGGCCATTGGAGCCCAAAATATAGGTTTGGGAGGCCAGTTAAACGTGTATTATAGTGTACCTTTAGCAAAGCCAGGGTTATGACAAGCTAGTTCCTTAACAAATATGACAGTTTGTCTCATATATTGGTCGTGGTATGCAAAAACGTGTCTTCATGCAGACATATGCGGACAGCACCGACCCAGATCAGCCTGCGCATCCGCGAAGTCTGATCAAGACATTCACTGTCCGCTAACAGAATCATTGTGTATTACAGGATGTATGAATGGAGAGAAAATTCCCGGATGATACTTTACGCATGCGCAGGGTAAGACTGAATATGTGCATTTCATCACGAAAACATACCTATACAACTTGACCCCCTTAAACCACTCTTTTATATAGTAAAACTGGGGTTTACAGGGGTATACATTATTTTTCTTATATCTGCTCAAAACATAGATTGTGGGTATTCGTTAGAATCGCCTCACCGAGGCGGTTCTAACGAGTACCCACAATCTATGTTTTGAGCAGAAATATGAAAAATATCAGATTTTTTTTTATCTGAAAGTTTTCAGTTTTTGGAGGCGAACTTTTCTATATGTTTGAATAGGCGTGTTTTCGCAATGTTGCACATGTTCGAAGACACCTCTTCGCTTGGCGTGGCCTATATGTTTTTATGTCTTTTTATCTTTTTGACAGAAATCACATGTCCAGTTCTCAATACCATCGCTAATGGCGCGTTTGTCTCCGATTGTACAGGGAACGTCAATTCAACATGTCGTTTTACTTGCAAACACTTTTACTCACCACTTCAAAACCAAACTCAGATGACATGTCAGCCGTCAGGAAGATGGGACAGTGAAGTAACGTCAGTTTGCGTCCGTAAGTTTTTTTTATTCAGTGTTGATATGGCGAGTTACATATAAAAATCAGCACACCCACCCCCATCCCTGTGAATAAATGCAATTTACTATTATAGACCTTTTATTGATACTGCTTACAAACAGTTAAGTTTCTCACAGTCTGCCAGATCTGTTGAGTGTCGATTTTTACAGCTCCATATCAGGGCCCAGTTGTTCCATTACGGAAACACACCTATTCAAATTAATTAAAAATTTTAGAACCAGAAAAGGAAAATTTTTTGATAAAAAATTCAGATATTTTTCATATATCTGTTCAAAACATAGATTGTTGGTACTCGTTAGAACCGCCTCGGCGAGGCGGTTCTAATGAGTACCCACAATCTATTTTTTTGAGCAGAAATAAGAAAAATAATGCATACCCCTTTAAACCCCAGTTTTACTATATAAAAGTGGGGTTTAAGGGGGTCAAAATTATATAGGTATGTTTTCGTGCGGAAAACTAACGATGTCGTTAGTTAACGTATCGTTAAAACTTTGATCATTAAATATTACATATACATGTACGCTAATGTTTTTGCTGAAAATACGAGCTACCCACATTTTCTTTTCAGCAAAAATACCTGTGAATTAGATATTATACTTACTAAAACAGTTAACATTTTGACCACTAACGAGCTCGTTAAGCTAACGACGCTTTGAGCAACTGGGCCCAGATCTTCTCAAACAGGACTAATTTATTTTCAGAATCTGACTTATAGAATCTATTTGTTTACATTGACTGCATGAAGTCGAAGACACGTTCGCGCAACTTCTCATGTCTGTAACTGCACCATAAATAAATACAGTCGAACATCTTTGGAACTATAGAAAATTGTTCGAGACATGGGTGGTTCGAGTCACTGAGGGTTAATTATGGTGCCAAGTCAGGAAGCAAATGGCCATAATTTAGGGATTTTTTTTCGATTTCCTACACAATAATGTTATGTTGAGTGTACTCATTAGAATCGCCGCGATTCTAATGAGTACACACAACATACAATTTCACGATAAAATAAGAAAATTTCCCTAAATATTTGTTTTCTTGGGCTATCGGAAGAACTTCGTAGGGTCTCAAAAACAAGTTCGAATTAGCCATGGTAAACGTGCTATCGGTGGTCGAGCTATCGAGGTTCTACTGTATGAAGATACCCGGGGAATACCTTCCCAAAGCACCATAATTACATGAAACGACTACATGAAACAGCACTTCGTCGAAAACAAAATGAACAAGCGAATATAGAACAGAAAAACGAAAAGGATTGTAATAGAAACACCGTCTGGGAACGGTTAACAGTAAAAATAAAGCAGCTTAAACCAGGTTTTGCGGATATCTAATCTCGCCCTGAATCCCTTATCTCTTTCACTGCCACAGGCGATAATAATTGGCTTTTGCATAATGAGCCGTCTCATCTGGATCTACGCTGTTTGACATTCAGTCTTTCATCCTAACATATAAACTTCTTTCCAAGCGATAGTTTGTTAAAAACAAAGAAAAACAAACAAAGAAAAAAAAAAAAAAAAAAAAAAAAAAAAAAAAACAACAGACGACAAAATGTCGTTTGAAATTTGGCAGCGAAAGAGTTAATACCGTTCCAGCAGCATAAATCGTTCAGCCGCAATGTCAGAAAACGTACCGGCTTACAAGTACGCCCAACGTCAACTCAAATCTGTCTTCGCATCCGCACAATCCGATAAGAGTATTCGCTGTTGTTGTTCGTTATCCTTAGCTATCCAAAAATGAAGATTCTGATCGGACTGTGCGAATGCGCAGGCTGATCTGAATCTTCGCATGGCGCACATATCCGAAGGCACGTTTTCCGACATTGCGGATCAGTTGTTCCCTCCTCGCAGGGTTCTTTAATGAACTTCTCTACTCTGTGATAAATCACATACATGTGTTAAGAGACTAATTTGGAAATACGCTTAAGTGGGAAAAAATAACGACTATCTTGGAAAACGTATATCAAGCGCTAAGGTTGGAAAAACGACTATATGAGAAAAACAACTAATTTGGAAAAATCAATATCTGCAGTGGCCATCCTTGTTTTATATACAAATCGTCCTATTTAGAATGTGTGGTCGTTGATTTAACACAAATGCAACGGCGTCTTCCGCTTGGTGTAGGGTTTTAACATTTCTTGCATGTCTAGCTTGCGCTTTGAAAATGAGGTCTTGAAACTGATGTAATTGTAGACCTCAGTTAATCAGTATTTAGATGTTAACTGTCTTTAATTATAATGTACACACACTCTCTCTCTCTCTCTCTCTCTCTCTCTCTCTCTCTCTCTCTCTCTCTATATATATATATATATATATATATATATATATATATATAATGTACTCTCTCTCTCTCTCTCTCTCTCTCTCTGATTATACTGTTAATATTGATTAACAGAGGTCTATGTAATTGTAGGCCTCACAGTTAATCAGTATTTACATGTTAACTGCCTTTAATTATAATGTACTCTCTCTCTCTCTCTCTCTCTCTGTATATATATATATATATATATATATATATATATATATATATATATATATATATATATATATATATATATATATATATATATATATAATGTACTCTCTCTCTCTCTTTCTTATTATACTGTTAATATTGATTAACAGAGGTCTATGTGATTGTAGGCCTCACAGTTAATCAGTATTTTTTACCAGTATTTACCATGAAACCATTTTTCGGTTAATTCGAAAAAATATAGTTTACAGCCTCAGCCAAACTGCTTAGAACTGTATCCCTAGCTGTTGTCTGTAAAACGTTGTATTTGAACAGGTTCGCAAACTTGTGCTTATAGACCAAGTTCCAGTCCTCCGTATATTCTACAGTCCACTACAGACCAAGTTCTAGTCCTCCGTATACTCTACAGTCCACTACAGACCAAGTTCCAGCCCTCCGCTGACACAGTATAGTCCTCCGTATACTCTACAGTCCACTACAGAATAAGTACCAGTCCTCCGTATACTCTACAGTCCTCTACAGACCCAGTACCACTTCTCCGTATTTGGTACAGTAAACTACGGACTCAAAACAAGTCCTCTGTATAATATACAATCCACTTCAGACCCAATACACGTCCTCCCTATACTCTGCAGTCCAACACAGATCCAGTACCTCCTTATTCTTAACAGTCCACTAAGACTCTGTACCAGTACAAGACTGTAGAGTATCAGTAGAACAGGTACTGGGACAGTAGTGGACTGTAGAATGTCAGCAGGACTGGTACTGGGACAAGAGTGGACTATTGGGTATCAGAAGGACTGGTACTGGAGCAGTAGTGGACATCATACCAGTAGGACTGGTACTGAGATAGTAGTGGACTTTGTCATATCAGTAAGACTGGTACTGGGGCAGTATTTTACTGTAGGGTATTAGTAGAGGTCGTAATAGGGCTGTAGTGAACTGCGTTGTATCAACAGGACTGGTGCTAGGGCAGCAGTCGTTTGTAAGGTATCAGTAGGATTGGTACTGGGGCGGAAGTGGACAGTAGGGTATCAACAGGACTGATACTGGGGCAGAGGTGGACTGTATGGTATCAATAGGAATGGTACTGGGACAGTAGTGGACTGTGTCGTATCAATAGGAGTGGACTGGGGCAGTAGTGGACTGAAGAGTATTTGTAAGACTGAAATTGGGTCAGTAGGGAACAGCGATGTATCATTAGGGCTGGTACTGGAACTGTAGAGTACTGTAGTGTGTTAGTTGAACAGGTACTGTGGATGAAGTGTAATGTGTGGTATCAATAAGACTGGTATTAAGGCAGTAGTTGACTGTCGGGTATCGGTACTTGGCCAGCAGTGAACTGTGACATATCAATAGCGAATAAGTAAGACTGGTACTGGGGCAGAAGTGTACTGTATCGTATCAATAGGACTGGCACTGGAGCAGCAGTGAACAGGAGGGTATCAGTAGGACGGGTACTGGGACAGTTGCGGACTGACGTATCAGTCAGACTGGTATTGGGGCAAACGTGCACTGTAGCGTATAAGTAGGAATATTTCTGGGCAGTAGTGTACTGTCGTATCAATAAGACTGATATTGGGGCAGTAGTAGATTGTAGGATATCAATAGGACTGGTACTGGGGTGGTAGTAAACTGCAGGGTATCAGCATAACTGGTATGGGTAGTAGCGGACTGTATCGTATCAGTAGGACTAGTACTAACGCAATAGTGGACTGTGTTGTATCAGTAGAATTGGTATTGGAGTATTGGTGGACCTATCATATTAATGAAACTGGTACTGGGACAGTAGTGGACTGTAGTATTGGCAGGCCTGGACCATGGCAGTGGTAGACTGTATCATATCAGTAGGACTAGTACTGGGACAGTAGTGGACTGTGTTGTATCAGTAGAACTGGTTCTGGAGCATTGGTGGAATGTATCATATCAGTAAGACTAGTACTGGGATAGTAGTGGACTGTGTAGTATCAGGAGGAATGGTAATGGGACAGTAATATACTGTGTCGTATTAATAGGACTGGTACTGGGGCAATACTATACTGTATCGTATATGACAGACTGGTACTGGGGCAGTAGTGTACTGTGTTGTATCAAAAGGACTGGTACTGGAACAGGTTTAGACTGTAGAGTATAAGTACGATTGTTAATGGGACAGTAGATTATGTCATATCAGTAGGACTGGTACTGCGGCGATAGCGGACTATAGGGTATCAGTAGAATTCGTGCTGGGGCAGGACTGTGTTGTATCAATAGATCTAGTACTAGACAACAGCGGACTGTGTAGTATCAGTAGGACTTGTACGTGCTGGGGCAGTAGTGGACTGAAGTGTATCAATAGGTCTGGTCTGGTACTGGAGCGGAGATGGGTATCAGCAGGACAGGTACTTGGGAAGTAGTGGAATGTGTTGTATCAATATGTCTGGTACTGGGGCAGTAGTGGCCTGTAGGGTATAAGTAGGACTGGTGCTGGGGCAGTAGTGGACTGTAGAGTATCAATAGGTCTGGTCTGGTACTGGGGCAGAGATGGGTATCAGCAGGACTGGTACTGGGGAAGTAGTGGACGGTGTCGTATCCATAGCACTAATACTGGGGCAGAATTGGTTTGAAGGGTGTCAATAGGACTGGTACTTGGTCAGTATTGGACTGCTACGTATCAACAAGACTAGTGCTGGGCAAGTAGTGTACTGTTGTTTATAAGTAGGACTGATACTTGTGCAGTAGTGTGCTGTGTCGTATTAATAAGACTGGTACTGGGGCAGTAGTGGGCTGTTGAATTTCACTAGGACTGGTACTTGGCCAGCAGTGGACTGTGACGTATAAATAGGGCTGACAGTGCTGCAGTAGTGTACTGCAGATTATAAGAAGGACTGGTATTGGGACAATAGTGTACTGTGTCTTATGAATAGGACTATTACTTGGTCAACAGCGGACTGCTGGGTAACAGTAGGACTATCAGTTTTATTAATACGTCAAAATCCACTAGTGCCCAAGTGGTACTGAGGCAAAATAGTACTGTAGCGTTTAAGTAGGATTGGTACTGGGGCAGTAGTGTATTGTGTCGTATCCATAGGACTTGTACTGAGGCAGTAGTGGATTGTAGGGTATTAATAGAACTAGAATTGGGGCAGTAGTGGACTGTTGAATATCACTAGGACTGGTATCAGTAAGGTATCAAAAGGACTAGTATAGGGCAGTAGTGGACTTGGGCATTTGTGGACTGTATCATATCACCAGGACTCGTACTGGGACAGAAGTGGGATGTCGTATCAGCTGAACTTGTACTGTGCAGTGGTAGACTGTATCATATCAGTAGCACTAGTACCGCGACAGAAGGTGACTGTCGTATCATTAGGACAGGTACTGGGACATCAGTGGACTGTGTCATATCAGTAAAACTGGTACTGGGACAGTAGTGATCTGTGTTGTATTAGTAGAACTGGCAATAAGACAGTAGTGTACATCAATGGAACTGTTACTGAGGTTGTAATGTACTGTATCGGCATGTACTGGGGCAGTAGTGTATTGTATCATATCAATAGGACTGGTACTGTCGTATAAACAGAACTGGTACTGGGGCAGTAGTGGAATGTATCATATTCGTAGGACTGGTACTGGGACTGTATCATACCAGTAGGACTGACACTGGGACAGAAGTTGACTGTCGTATTAGTTGGATTGATACTTGGACAGTAGTGGTGTTAGTCGTATCGATGGGACTGGTACTAGGGCAATAGTTTTAGAAACTAATGTCCCTTAGATAGATAGATAGGTAGATAGGTAGGTGTAGGTAGATAGATAGATAGATAGATAGATAGATAGATAGATAGATAGATAGATAGATAGATAGATAGATAACTCATGTTATGCAACACAAATGGTAATAATCGCTAGTAAGTACCGGCGATTGTCAAGTACCTTTCTATAAATCGGGGAATCTCGTTAGTTTCCGCCACTCACGGTTTATGACTGAACGTAATAACGAAGTCACAGAACGTATTTACAAACTCACATCGTAATGAAAAATTTACATAATGTAATGACAAACTCACATAATGTATTAACAAACTTACATAACGCAAAGTCCATGACAAAACGTAATGACAAACTCACTTGCCTTAATGATAAACTCACATAACGTAAAGAGTTGTCACATGAAGTAAACGTGCCTTTCCTACATATACGGCATCAACCAGCCATAGTGAAGGTATTAGGAATTGTACAAAACGTAACGAACAAATTAAATAACGTAATATTAAATCAGCATAAGTATATAACAAACCCACAAAGCATATTGATAAATGCAAAGAACGTAGTGACCAATTAACAGAGTACCAATAAAGTCAGATAATGAAATACGTAACCCACATAAAGTAACATCAAACTCGTATAAAGTAATGACTAACCACATAACGTAACAAATTGTCACAAAACGCAAGGTGTTTGCGCCCATATAAGACAGCAATGGCGTTCCATAACAGCCTCTGGTGGTGATCTATGTGACATTAAACTGATAAGCATTTCTGCTTTTAAGCAGTTCTGTATATCATTTTGACTGAGCCAAAGGTGACTGTTTATCGTATAAAATAACTAAGTCAGATGTCCTTACCATATCAAGTTCCTTGAAATACTCGTCTGATCATATTTACCCAAAATATTTCGACATAATACAGCTTGAGCAAACAGTGTAGACCCAGATCAAAGTCCAAACAGTTTAATCTGGAGCTGCATTGAGAACTTTTAGATACTATTTAGCCAAATGTGTAGGTTAAAAGTTAGAGCGTTCGAATAATTTTGGTAAATACGTTTCTCAGCAAGTTCTGTAGATATGCGAATGAAAGGCTGATTTTCACGCTTTAGCAAAATACCCTTGGAATAAGTAGCTTTGTAGGGAGGTGGCTATTGTAGAGAGGCTTAATATATAGAAAAATGTATTTTTTTTTCTCAGAAAAGTGGTCTCTGACTGTTGTTCAGAGGTAACCGTTAGTGGCGATGCCACTGTAGATGCTGATAATATTGAACGTTATAAGCGTGTCGTTTTATTGTTCTAAAATAAATAAATAAGGAAAGCAAGAAATTTTAGCTTAAGACAGAAAGAATGGACCTGCATATGACATGTATGTGTACGTGCAGTTTGAAAAAAAAAAATGTTTCAGATTGTAGATATCTCTTTTCCAATGTAAGCGCAAAATCATTTTTCCAAGATAAACGCTGTTCTGTGTAGTACACAGTCGCCACATTTTCCTGTTTAAGCGTATTTACAAGTTAGCCGCTCGAATGCAAACCGAAAGTAGGGCAGAATAATACTTCTAATAAAACCACGGTTGGCCCGACCGCAGACGAGTAAAATTATACACAAACCGTGTAGAAAAGGTTTATTTTTGCGCCGTCTGTGAGTCTGCGGCTCGACTAACCGCCGTCCAGTTACACAGGGCAGATAAATTGTTAACCTTAATTGGGTGAACCACTAAGCCTGCAATTTATTTCGTCCTTTTTATATCGATTATCATTCTTTTTATATGTTCTGCAAAATCAGACGTAACCTTACTGGGTATCCTCGTATTTAGTTAAGCGGAACTCGTTTCTCACATATAATATACATAACGAAAACTAGCCTATTCAAATATATTGAAAATTTCACCACCAAAAAATGCAAATTTTCAGATAAAAAAATCCTGATATTTTTCATATTTCTGATCAAAACATAGATTGTGGGTACTCGTTAGAACCGCCTCAGCGAGGCGGTTCTAACGAGTATCCACAATCTATGTTTTGAGCAGAAATAAGAAAAATAATGTATATCCCTCTAAACCCGAGTTTTACTATATAAAAATGGGGTTCAAGGGGGTCAAAGTTATATAGGTGTATTTTCGTGATGTGAGCCAAGTATTCCTAGTAGTAGTAGTACCAAAAAATATAAATGAAGATACCCAAGAAATGGCACAATCACGAAGCAAAGCCTTCTGAGGCACCAAACGAAGGAGAGATGAGGAACAAGTAAGGGCAAAACGAACGTCACATTTTAAACAACAGACGCACGAACAAAGAAGAAATGCAACTGAGGAACCGCCTTCGAAGGGTCAGTAGAAAAATTACTCGGGTGGGTAGGGATGGGCGGGGATGGGCGCTAAAACCAGTTTTACTCGCGTGAAACCTCACCCTTAATTTTGATGCATCTCTAAATTACAAATATGTGTTTGGTCCGTGGTCCTCTACCTCATCTGTGAAACACATTATTTTCAAACCTTCTTTTCTGTGAAAAATAAGTAGAATACTTCATAAATCATCTGATACGCTTGCTTCTAGTGAGAACATATGTTTTAATGGAAATATGAGAGAACTGTCAACACTTTTTATTTAAAAAAGGGCCTTATCTGAAGCTATGTCTGATATATAATATCCTATATTACTATGACTGACATAAATATTCTGTATCACTGTGGTTGACATGTCAATTTCAGTAACCACGTGCCCAGACGATATCATGAATGGTGGCCTTGACGGTAACTGTTCCCGCACAGTCGGAAGTATTTGTCCAGTGACTTGCAATGCAAATTTTTTGAGCAAAGTTTCCAAAGTTACCTGTACATCATTTGGCAAGTGGTCACCAGAAACAGTCTGTAAACGTAAGTTGAATACTAGTTTTGAAAAATTTCTACTCTCTTCTTTCTTACCTTCCCCTTACCGTTGTCATGTACCCATGTTTTGTCCTAGTTTTGCTTCACCAGATATTTTTACCAAAACTGATACTTTCTGGTTTTAGTATGTTATTTTGAAACTGCTTATTAGTTTGGTGGATTTGACAGTTTTATTTAGTGATGCGTGAAGATTTTAGTTTTGATTTTTTGTCTCTTTGCTATAACAGTTATTGCAATTTCTAAATGGGAATAACGGACACAGCATGGTCATAAAAGATAAGAGAAATATCACGTATGAGTATGTCATAAAATAGTGCTTGTCTGAGGCATTTGTCCAGGGAAAACATTTCCATCAAATACATGTCACGTGTGAATCGGTTATAGAATAAATTTTATGTGAGATGTATGCCTGTGTGTAGAAATGAGACACAACATTTGGAAATTGTCATTATGTCATGTGCAAACATTTAAGGGAATGTTAATACCTTCAAAGGAGGCAACTTTGTCCAAATCGGTTTTGCTTCCCTACCAAAAGGAAATCTGCTATAACTGGGAGCAAACGTATTCGTTTTAGAGTACTATTAAGATAGATACAGTAAAAACAGCGATTTTCATTCCCATTTTCGCGTTTTTTTTTTTTTGTTTTTTTTTTTGTTTTGTTTTTTCTTTTTGTGCGTTTTTTGATGCGTTTCCTCTTGGTTTGCGTTTTAGCATTATTTTCCTCCGTTTGCAACAATAGAAAAGTTTGCAAAAGTTTATAGCTATTAAATAATCAGAAAATAGTCGCAAAGCGTTTGCATTTTCCGTTTGCAAAACGCCAAACAGAATTGATCACCTGACCAGTCTATTCCGCGTTTCGATCAATGGTTACCATGACAATGCGGCTATGTACAAAACATAAAAACATATTTTAGATTATACGAAGGAAATATCAATTTTCTGTAAAACTTTTTAAAGGATTACTTTGTTTCTGCATAATATTTGGGCTTTACATAAAGTTCTATTAAACATAATGTTGTTGAAAACTTACTTTTGATTATTTTAAGGGATTGGTCTGCTAGTGGTATGCGAGATTCTATAAATGATCATGCATTCTATTTATACGTCATGGTCATGGAAACTGTATAAAACACCATGCACAAATCCCGCCGAAAGGTCTAGATCAGCCGGCCTATCAGCATCCGAGCAGTCGGGTGTGATCTTCTGTTCAATAGCTCAATGCTAATCTGGACCTTCGTTGTCCATTTATGTAATGAGTCCCTTTTCTCATGACACAGTCCGTCAATTTATTTAGTAACTGTTTGTATGATGAGAGAATGGTCTTTATAATTATTATATGAAAATATTGATGACCAAAAATCAGGCTGTGCATAAAGTCGTTTTCTCTTGGCACAGAACTTAATATTCGCTGTTCGCGCATAAAGAAACTGGGACTTCAGCCCAGTAGTTCTTTTGTTTTTAATCATCACACGGAAAAATAATTTATTCTAACCTATCGCAGACTTATCTTGATTAAACTCGCTGTTCGCGCATAACAAATACATGGACTTCATCCCAGTAATTCTTTTGTTTTTAATTATCAAACGGAAAAATGATTTATTCTAATCTTACACAAAAATTCAATTTCACCTGCAGATATATAGATGATGTATTGTCTCTAAAAACACAAAATTTGCAGAGTATTTGGAATTAATCTATCCACGTAAACTTGAAACAAAGGAAACAACGGAAACTGCAGCCTCCTCCTCATATTTGGATTGTTATCTCTTTACTGACAATGGAATCTTTACTACTAGGCTTTACGACAAATGGGATGATTTCAATTTTCCCATTGTTAACTTTCCATTCCTGAGCAATAATGTCACTTCTGCACCAGCATACGGCGTTTACGTTTCACAGTTAATCCTTTATGCCTGTTCAAATTATCAGGACTTCATAGAGCGTGGAAAACTACAGGGTTGTTGAGCAAGGGATATCAAAAAACAAAACTGGCAGCAATATTTACGAAGTTCTATGGAGACATCATGATCTGTCAATCCCTACAATTTGGCAGTTTCCAGAATTGTTTCTGATGTTTTTGCCAATGACGAGCCATAAGTAGACAGACTTAAATCTAGGTTTAAGGAACATTTGTTTAAAATTAAAAAAAGCAAAGAAAATTGATACGTTTCTTTGTCAACACTTCCGGAGAGCTGGTCATTCATGATCATTTAGTAAAGTTTTGGTTAAACCTTTTGAAAAAATTATACACAAGTCCAATTCTACCGAAAGATTAAAAAATATTTTAAGACATGAACTTAAACTTAAATGGTTTAAACGTTTACAAACTCCTTTTCCGTTTGGATTTAATGATAATATTTACCATGAAGGAAATATTTCTAAAATGCAGGCTTTCGATGTTTTTTCCCTTTTAAATATAAAAAAAAAACGTAATAAACGATCCCATGGTAAGCGCAAAAATATTGGTTTTAAACGAAAACATAATACTGTCTTATCTCTCTTTGATTTAAATATTCTCTTAAATTCTGGACGTCATCAAATGCTTTCTAAACTAGCTTCACTGCCTATTTCTTCATTACGTAAGCTAGATGATGAGGCGAATAAATTTTATGATAGAAAACATGATTTGTGTGAAGCAGCTCTCCTTACTAGATGTTATACTCAACATGCTCTTCGTCCTTACATTGATTCTGAAATTAACCACATTACACACTTCATCAAAATTCCATTCATTAATAAAGGTATTGAATTCATAGATTTACCTAGCATATTTCGAGAATAATGTTATATCAGCTATACCGTCATATTTCGAAAACAAGGAATCTCCTATTATTTGTTATAAATATAACAAACCTATCCGTAATACTTTACCTACATGTACATTGATTTCAATAAATTTCGGGAAACAATTGCCAGTGCTTTAAATGATTATTGTACGCGTTGGTGTAGATGAGAGCATGTTGAGTCTAATGCTTTAAATAATTGGAAATTAAAGATTTTTAAGATCATTGATGAACGTGTGTTATTTTACCCTAATAACTTTGATCTGCTCCCTCCTAAGCCTAAGTTATATTTTCGATATTTGAAACAAGGTATCCAAGAACTATATAGAAAGTATGTTTTGGCTCCAGCTGATTAAGTTGCTAATAATATTGTTGTTGTGTGACGACTTTATTATATCAATACTCTAATACAAGAACTTGGTAGTACCAAAACATATAAACGGATTTCTACTGACGAGAGATCAATTGTTAATACCCATTCTATCAATATTACTGCTAAGTTTGCAGTGATTATTAAAGAAAAGAAAGACAGATTTCCTACGTTATATTGGTTACCGAAACTTCATAAACGACCTTATGAAGCACGTTTCATTGCTAATTTTATTGCTAATACTACATATTTACCATGTACGACTACTGTTTTGTCCAAACTGCTAACTCCATGCCTTACTGCTGTTAAAAACATCGGATTAGATAATATGATACTGTTTACGAAAAGGACATAAATATCCTGTATCATTGTGGTTGACATGTCAATTTCAGTAACCACGTGCCCAGACGATATCATGAATGGTGGCATTGACGGTAACTGTTCCCGCACAGTCGGAAGTATTTGTCCAGTGACTTGCAATGCAAATTTTGTGAGCAAAGTTGCCAAAGTTACCTGTACATCATTTGGCAAGTGGTCACCAGAAACAGTCTGTAAACGTAAGTTGAATACTAGTTTTGAAAAATTTCTACTCTTTTCTTTCTTACCTTCCCCTTACCTTGTCATGTACCCATGTTTTGTCCTAGTTTTGCTTCACCAGATATTTTTGCCAAAACTGATACTTTCTGGGTTTAGTATGTTATTTTGAAACTGCTTATTAGTTTGGTGGATTTGACAGTTTTATTTAGTGAAGCGTGAAGATTATAGTTTTGATTTTTTGTCTCTTTGCTATAACAGTTATTGCAATTTCTAAATGGGAATAACGGGCACAGCATGGCCATAAGAGAAATATCACGTATGAGTATGTCATAAAATAGTGCTTGTCTGAGGCATTTGTCCAGGGAAAACATTTCCATCAAATACATGTCACGTGTGAATCGGTTATAGAATAAATTTTATGTGAGATGTATGCCTGTGTGTAGAAACTACATAATACTACATATTTACCATGAAGGAAATATTTCTAAAATGCAGGCTTTCGATGTTTTTTCCCTTTTAAATATTAAAAAACGTAATAAACGAACCCATGGTAATCGCAAAAATGGTAGTTTTAAACGAAAACATAAAACTGTCTTATCTAAATTACCTATAATAAATTCCATATAATTATTCTTTTCATGTTCCTGACATTTAAAAGAGGTGATCATAACTTCAGTACATCTTGCTTGAGCATTTCAATAGCACTCCAGCACAGAAACGAAGTATATAGGTATATTAGGTATCTATACCAGAGTACAAAGCAGCTTATAAGTGATATTTTTAAATTTACTCTCTTCTGTATTTTGCTTGGCAACAAACGTTTTGGTTCTCTTTGTAATTTCACTTATTTTACTGAGTGGAGACATTCATCCAGACTCTGTCAATTGTATAGCAGATTCCATGTCAACCACCAGTTCCGACAGTTCGTTTAGTTTTTTGGCTAACAATCTCAGCCTCATACATCTGAACGTCTAGAGTATACTTCCTAAACTTAACATAATAAAATGCGAATCAATAGCATACGACATGCTTGTCTTAATTTAGAGCTGGCTGAACCGGACATACCAAATGAAAACCTATTATTGATAATTTTAAATCACCTTTCAGAAAAGATAGTCCAGATATATACAAAAGATGGTATAGAAAGCAAACGCAGAACAGACTTAGAAATGCGTTTGGGTAGAAATAACCATTATGCCCAAAAAGATACTGATCGAGTGATATTATCAACCACCACACAGCAATACAGACTACTTAAACAAAATAAATGAAAGCATTGACAGAGCCTACAATACTAATATAGTGGATTGGCTGCTACTACAAACATATTAACACACAACCAGAATATCCGGGCGGTCATGCGGTTTGCGCTTCTGACTACTACTACTACTAATAATTATAATAATAATGTCTTCGGACCATACAATTCAAGGTTCGAATACTGCTAGAGATGGAGTTCAACCCATGACTAAATGGCGCTTCACTGCACAGAGCCTTTCATTAGTACCCTTTCATGACTTAAAATAATGTTGAAAGAGACGTAAACACCAAATTATCACTATTTTAACACAACTTAATGTTTTTACATAATATTTTATATATATATATATTTTTTCTGAATGGCTTTGGGTGCTTGCAAAGATGATGGTATTTATAAGAGCCGCGTCATGAAAGAAGGCCCGTTATAGCATATGCGATCAGCAAAGGTCCGCGCATCCGCGCAGCCTCGCCAGAACCTGTGCTATTCGCTCACATAAGAACTAGACATCAAGCCACGCTAAGGGACCGGACTTGCGCACTGCAAGATCGATTCGACGGAAAGTACGAGGAGCCTTTTTTCTCGCGACCCTGCTCATATTGATGTATTGTCACGCAAACCTTTTCAGAAAGGCGGCTAAAATGTTTTGATGGAATTGCCTCCCCTCCTCTGAAAGTTTGTCTTTTTCCCTTAAACAGCGAATATCAAGAAACATGTTCAGTATGAGCCGATTCACATCTGACCTTAGTGTTTTGATGCAACCACATACAAAGCCACTGTATTTACCTAAATACAGCGACACATTAACTCGTTACCATACTTGTCCTAAATTTTGAAAACTAAATCAATTTCTCTATCTTTTAATGTGTATGAAAAATTGCTGGATGAGTGGCAAACAGTGTAGATCCAGATAAGACGCTGCGTACTGTAGCATTGATCTCGGACTGCGCGGCTTGCTCAGGCCTATCTGTCCTAATACCTACTACTAATATCACGGTACTATAAAAACTTGTAATATATTGTATGAAGAATCTTTAAGTTTCAAACATATTATATTGTGCTTCCTTTTTCAGTCACTTGTCCCGGTACAATAGAAAATGGACATTTAATCTCCTGTAAAAAGACAATCGGAACAGCGTGTAATTATTCGTGCGAAGCTGGATTCAGCAAAATGGACGACACAGTGATTTGTTTGGATGATAGAAAATGGCACATTCTAAAACCTTGTCAAGGTAAGTTTCGGGTTATTTCATTAATAGTCTCACCTTTTTTATTTATTCCAGCGCCATGCAACGGCTGGGTACATAAGTGCGTGTGCTTCTGTCCTTCTGTAGTTCCATGCGTCTGTTAAACTCATATTTCCCAGCGGGCACACAACCTTGCAACAACGTCAAATCAACGATGGCTCAACGTTTATGACGTTGTTCAACGTTGTGTGCCTGCTGGTAGGTTAAACGCCATTATTAGCAAGGGAAACAACTTCTATGACTTCCCGTTCCCTTTACTGTACACTAGACCTCTTTTAAAAAGGAGTCTACTCTAAAAGTTCCCTTGGGAACAAATTCTTTCTTTTTACAATAGAACACTTTTCATAATGGAGCCCAAACAATGTTTACAGTTGCCTCCCTTGATGGTGTATCAAGTCCTCTTAACCCTTAAAGCGCCAATCACAACTATTGTCGTCTGCTTTGTCATCTGCTTGTGATTTTAAAAGTCATTTCTGCAAACAGTGTGGACCCAGATCAGACTGCTCCTATCAGATCAGACTGCTCCTTTAGATCTGGGTCTACACTGTTTGCCGGTATGCAAAAATAGCTTTGAGAAGTTTGCCAGAATATTCAGCAGACGACATAAACAGACGACATTTTCAGATGCAGATTTTCTTGGCGCTTTAAGGGTTAAGTTGTTTTCTTTTTTGTGAAGGTTCTAAAGGTTACATTAAAGTTAGACAACTCAACCGTCACCGAAGGATGCCTGGCTGTAAGTACCACAACATTTTTATGCACGGCTATGCCTTTGATCTATACTTCAGAGATGCAGTCCCGACTTCACGCTTACGAGGTCTCGGGTTCGCATTTTGCTGGAGGGTAGTAAAACGAATTATCATCATCATCAACAACAACATCATCATCACCATCATCATCATATTCATAATCATCATCATCATCATAGCAGGGTACTCGGCTATAATTGCGACAGCATCATAATAAGCTGCTATGCCTTAAACCTTTATTTCATAGTTCATTGCTCTCAAATGTGATTTGTTTTAGAACATAGTTATCTTTACTACAATTGCTGTTAAAGCCAAACTTAACTGATACTCGATCAGCTGCGAAGGTCGAATCGACGAGAATATCAGAACATATTTTGACCTGCATAAAAACACATTCAGCAGCGAAATTCAGACTAGTTTGAATTTAATTTCAGTGTTTACATCACAAAACTCATAAGCCCAAGATTCTGGTCCATTTTGTAATCTATCAACACTACTTGCTAGCCTCAGTTTCCTCTAAGAAAAAAAAATCCTTTTCAAAATCATTGTTGAAGCTGAGGCGCTCTTAATACAGCATTTTAAAGTTTAACCTCTGATTCAGGATACAACTTTTGCTAGGAAGAACAGCAATTTAACCCAAACATTACATCTTTCATATAACAGTACCTCTGGGTCAGCAAGCGGAGAGTCTTATGAATGTCTCTAACGTCTGCTTGGTATTAACCGTAGTTTTGTATAGCGCTTACAAGTGGTCCGGACGTCAGTAACGTGCAATTAAATAATAATGCTCTGTTTTATAAACTGACAAACTTGACTTCGGACGGGAAGGCATTTTCTGAAAAAGAACAACAACTTTACTTATAATGTAGTTTTAACCCATTTATGCCTAGGGTCAAATAAATGGGACAGGCAAACAGTGCAGACCCAGCTCAGAAGCCGGATAATGCACCTTCTTATCAGAGTCTTCACTGTTTACTCAAAAGATACACAATTTTGGTCGAAATGATAAACTATAATAACCCTAAAATGGACAGTAGTCTCACCCAATTAATGAGAATGGAAGATGCCATTAAGCTTAATGGATTATTTTGGATAACAACGGTAAGGCTTGAAAATTTAAAGTTCGAGAATGCTCTTTTATGAGCAATTCTGCATTGGCAAAGTGAAATCGGATCGAGGATAATATAAACTTTATTCACAGAAAATACATAAACTAAATAGCAAATGGTCCTAATTGCTAAAACGTGGTGCAAAAATAAAAGTATTGCCCGTGGCAAAAATCTCTTTTGACCATCAAGCATCAGAAGTGTCGTAAAGTTGACCGAAAGTGACACTAACAAGCTTATGCCTTGATGTTTTGTAATGGAAGGGTGTTGATAGAGTAAAAAGTAGAAAAGAATCTGGGGCTTATTGGTTTTGTGAAACGGTTTTCCAGAAAGACTGAAGTTTTCACTGATGTACAGTTTGTTTTCTCTAACCCCAATACAGTCGACTCTCGTTATCTCGAATTCCAAGGGACTCACTGAAATACTTCGAGATATCTGTACCTCGGCATATCGGTGTTGAGAGAATGAGGAAAACAATAAATTGAACATCACATTTAACAAATGAATGTGTAATTTGACTCCTGGAGTTAGCAATATTTATATAAAATAATGTGGAAAAGAGGAGAAATTGCTCCTTAGGAGCAATTTCTCCTCTTTTCCACATTATTTTGTTACCTGTTGTCATAGTTTCATGTTAGAACAGGGACCGGATTTTCATTTCGAGATAAGCGGTAATTCGAAATAAGCGAGTTCGAGATAATGAGGTTCGACTGTACTAATCTGTCAATAGGTTGCATTAGGGTGCTGAAAAATTGAATTGTTGAAACTGCGTTTGCAAATTAAATTTGGGATCTGCTGGAATGCGTTTTCGTGGAGAAATAAGAAAACAAATATTTATAGGATACCCTCTCTTATCAGAAAGTATGGTTTTCTTAGCATTCTTTCATTTGTACGCATATCATATTTAACCTTAATATTCTGACACATTAACTTCTTACAAGTTCATTTGACTAGGTGGTGACGTGTCTGAATGTTGTACCGGAACGGCATTCATTGTAGACCCAGATCAAACTGCTCCAAAAGGGCAGTTTGATCTCGGTGTACACTGTTTGCCCAGGTCTGCCTGTCTGAATATTTAGGTTAAATACGGTAATATACGTATTTAATTCTCGTCCATAAATGATTAATCTGTGATGTGTTTATTTTGTTATTTTCAGCTATTCAGGTGCCACCACGAAAGGCTGCTCAAGGTCTGAACACGGGTCAGTCAGCTGGCATTGCTGTAGGGGTCATTGTTCTCATATTGATTATTGCCATCTCCGTGATGCTTGTTATTCTGTATAAAAGGCGAGTATTTATATAATGTTGGAGTTTTTGTTAAAATACATCAGATTTTGATGGTCTTGTTTAAAATAACAAAATAAAACAACAACAAACAATAAAAAATGAAATTAAATAAAACAAAAAAAAAGAATATATATATATAAAAAAAAAAAAAAAAAAACAACAACAAGAAAACGTAAATATATCGTTTTTTACATACACCTAAACTTCACAAAATAGTTTGGTTATCTAAATTTGCTAACGTTTAGTAGTATACATTTTACATTTTATGCGCTTTCTAAAACGACGTCGAGAATATGATATCTTGCAGCAATGATGTAATATAAAGATAATTTGGATTTATGGATCGATATTTAAGGTGCCATTCACTACAACAGCAGACGACATTTTGATGTCGTTTGTTTATTTTTAGAAGGAATAAGGTTTTACCATTTCATGTGAATCGTTTATATGAAATGTCAAGTCTTATTTTCTTTGAAAATAGTATTAAATGAAATCAATTGTCGTCTGCTGTAATTTTGCTTGGCCTTCCTTTTGCTTTAAGGAGTGACAATATTTACTTTGACCAAACGGTGGACAATATACCTTACTTAAATAAAGCCAATTCTTCCCATACAGAGGCACATTTTTTTTGGATTTGAGTGTACATGTATGTATTTCTAATGGTACAGTTTCCACCAAAATTTATGATAAACGGGATGATTTTGATTAACGATTTAGATTTTGATGTAGTTAATTTTCCTTTTCTTGATGGCGATGTCTCACGGCGTACCTCATATGGGGTATGCATATCTAAACTTGTAAGATTCGCCAGAGCGTCTTCAAATCTTAGTGACTTTAACTGTCGTAATAAAGCCCTTACTGCCAAACTTCTTCGGCAGGGTTATTGTTATTTCAAACTTCGTAATGCGTTTTCAAAATTCTATCGCAGTCACAGTGCCTTTGTAGAAAAATATAACGTTAGTTTGAAAAGAGTTCGGGAACAAGGTATATCGGAACCAGAACTGTACGGTGACTTGGTGTACAGTTTTAGAAAAAATGTGGGAAAAATCTAAATTTTCGGAGCAATTCGGAAAACTAATTACCCGTTACAAAAGAATTGGCTATAGCCTGGATATGATGCGGCAGACTGCATGCCTAGTTATCATCCCAATCATTGTTGATAGCTATGCTTCACTCTTTAATTGCACGACGGCGGTTCGAGTCCCAGACTCAGTGACGGCCTCTTCGTAAAACTTTAACCAGTGGGTTGGGGCTTGACGATATGTCTTTAGCTTGGCCCGCCGTGGTTCAGCTATTGGTTTTCATTTACTCTGGCGCACAGTAGAATTAGCCATGAGTTCTCGTCTTTGTTTATCATAGTGATTAATTTGATATTTATGTTTTCGCTTTGAAGCATTCACTGAGTTGGGAGCCTTTATGCGAACTGAATATTTATGTATTCTTGTATTTAGAGTTACATCGGGACCCAGGGTGAAGTTGTCCAGCTGTAAAAATGCTTTAAACTCCTCCCCACCCATCCCCCCACCCCCTCGGTGGTTTATTTTACTGGCCGTTCTAAGGCGGTAGTCCCAGTGTTAGTCTTTGTTGCTTTGTGGTTTATTCTGCGAGGCAATTTGTTTTAAGTCTTGTCTTGTATTATTTTGTTCTTGTGTTTTTCAGTCCTTTTAGCATTGCGAATACCTCGCTTGGAGAAGAGAGAGCTAATCTTAGTGCTTTTCATATGTTTGTTCGATTTGCGCTTGTTTGTTTTTGTCTGTTTCCTCATCCTCTTGGTATCTGGGAAGAGCTGCGGCTTGTGATTGTGGCACTCCCTGGACTTTTCTCCTATCTTTTTTACTATTGTTTTTCAGGCGCTTGCTTCCCGGAAGAAGACTTACGTCTAGTCCTAAGGCTACATATAGAGCCTCTGATATCCAGTTTGAGAATCCGGGCTATGGGAACGCAGATATCAGCGTAATAGATGATACCAAGTACGTGATACCATTTAAAGTAACGGTAACTTAGTATACTAAAAGAAAAAAAAACTGTCGTATTTACCCTAAATATTCGGACACAAACAAATTTACGTCTGAGCAAACAGTGCAGATCTAGATCAGACGCGGCATAACGCAGCGTCTGATCAGGGTCTACATTATTTGACAGCCAGCAACCTCTTAGAGAAACGAACGGGTGGTAGAGAGGACTTGTTTTAGTTTTAGGACAATTATGGTAAGGAATTTAAGTGTTTGAATACTTAGGGTGAATACGATAAAGGATAATCAATAGCGTAATGTGTCTATTGATTAATAAAGGGCGAAGATGGCCCTGTATCGCTCATCTGAGTACTAGACGAGTGATCCTGGGGTTGGGCCATTTTTTACCCCGGGCTTTAATTTGAACAAGCCAACTTCATACTTCCGGTAAAGTTTTGAGCCAACTGACCTTTCGGTTCAGAAGAAGAGGTTTAAAATTTATTTTGAAGATGGCAACCGCAGTGGCCACCTTTGATTTCCAGTCGGAACGCGTTTAGCTATTTTCGATCTACAAGTCAACCTAACTGAAGCTCAAAATAGATTATCAAGATGACGGCATCTTGAATTTCCGAATGGAATGATCTTAGCTAAGTTTGATCTACAAGCGACTCGGTAGTTTTCGTACAAAGATTCCAGTCAATTGTCCATACTGTTCAGAGGTAGAAGTTCAAAAGAGAATTTCACGATGGCGGTCATATTGAATCTTCCATTTGAATAATTTTAGTTTATTTTAAATTCACAGGTCACATTGATGATTTCAATGAAGTTTCGAGTCAATTAGCCTTTGGGTTGAGGAGGAAAAAAATGGGAATAGATTTTCAAGATGGCAGTTGTGCTTGCCATGCTGACCTTCTGATTTGAACGGTTTTAGTTATTTTTATCTACAAGTCAGACCGATACTGTCAATCAAGTTTCGAGTCTATTGGCCTTTTAAGGAGAAGTATTTCGAAAAAGATTTTCATGATAGCAGCCATGGGGCCATTTTAGATTTCCAATGTAAACGGTTAAAGTTATTTTGATCTAAAAGAGGATCCGATACTTCCTACCAAGTTTCAAGTCAGTTGGTCTTTCAGTTCAGGAGAAGAAGCTCAAAATACATTTTCAAGATGGCGGCCATGGCGACCATCTCTGAACTTCGATCAAAACGTTTTAGCTATTTTCGATCTACAAGATGTCCCGGTACTTCGTAACAAGTTTCGAGTCAGTTGTGGGGCCACCTTGGATTTCCAGTCTAAACAATGTTAGCTATTTTTGTTTTATCTACAAGTTGCCCTGTTACTTCTTACCAAATTTAGAATCAGTTGGCCTTTCGGTTCAGGAGAAGAAGCGCAAAATAAATGTCAAAGATGGCGTCCATGACGGCCATCTTGGATTTCCGATCGGAACGATTTAAGCTATTTTTGATTTACAAGTAGCCCCAATACTTCCTAACAAGTTTCGAGTCGATTGGCCTTTAGGTGTAGGAGAATAAGCGCAAAATAGTATTCAAGATGACTGCCATTGCGCCATCTTGGATTCCGATCCGAATGACTTAAGCTATTTTTTTTATCTACAAGTTGCCCCGATACTTCCTACTAAGTTTCGAGTCAATCGGCCTTGTGGTTCAGGAGAAGAAGCGCAAAATGGCAGCCATCTTGGATTTCATGTCGGAACGATTTTAGCTATGTTTGAAATACGTCACCCAAATTATTACTACCAAGTTTCAAGTCAGTTGGCCCAGGGATGTAAGAGTAGTCTTTTGAAGCAAATTGTTGACGCCGCACGAGGGACGACGCGCAATGCACAACGCATGACGCCTCTTGCACGACGGACGACGGATGGCGCACGCAGGACGAAAGACGGACGGACGACGGAGACTTGCTATACTATAAGCTTACCTTGTGTGCCTCCGACGTTATCTGCACATTTGATAAAGATCCAATCAAAATCAAGTTGCAATCGTCCGGACAACATTTTCCCCATTATATATCTACTGGAGACTAAAGGACGAGTAACTCTCATTTGAATAGTCCAATCCGGCACAAAATCGAACATCCAAGTTTTTCTGCTGTCCTAATTACCTGCAAGTCTAGTGAAGATGTGATAAAAAAAGAAGTCACTATTATCAGCACAACATTTTCCCAGTCAATGGGATATCAAGGGCGGGTAACTATCATGCCAATTGTCCGAACCGTGCTGAAATCGAATTTGCTCTAGAGTTTATGTCTGTCACCGTTGTCTGCAAGTTTGATGAAGATCCAATCAGAAGTGAAGTGACTATCATCCGGACAACATTGTCCCTTTTATATGTTTAACGGAGACTAAATGGTAAGTAACTTTCATGTGAATAGTTCGATCTGGTCCAAAATCGAACTCGTTCAAAATTTTTTGGCTGTCCTCATTACCTGCAAGTCTGATGAAGATTCGATCAAAAATGAAATTGCTATCGTCTGGACAACATTTTTCTTAGTCTATGAGGCCCTCAAGGGCGGGTAATTCTCATGCCAATGTTCGAAACTGGGCCAAAATTGAAGATCCTATAAAAAATAAGGTCGCTATAGTCCGGTCAACATTTTCTTCCATTTTATGTCTAACGGAGGCTAAAGGTAAGTAACTCTTATGTGAATAGTCCGATCTGACCCAATATCGAACTCGTTCAAGTTCTCGTTACCTGTAAGTCTAATAAAGATTCGATCAAAAATGAATCGCTATCGTCCGGACAACATTTTACTAAGTCTCTGAGGCCCGAAAGGGCGGGTTATTCTCATTACAATAGTCATAACTGAGCCAAAAGAGAACTTGCCCGAGGTTTTATGCCTGTTCTTGTTTTCTGCAACTTTGATGAAGATCCGATCAAAAATGAAGTCGCTATCATCCGGACAAACTATTCTCTAATTTTGTCTAATGGAGAAAAGGCAAGTAAAGGTCTAACAGAGAAAGGGCAAGTAATTCCTATGTGAATAGTCCTGCCCCAAAATCAAACTTGTTCAAGATTTTATAGCTGTCCATATTATCTTAAAGTCTGATGAAGATTCGTTTGAAAATGGAATTGTTATCGTCTGGACAACAGTTTCCTCATTATATGTCTATGTGAGACTAAAGGTTGTGTATGAAACCCCAGAAATAATCATTATAATCATAATTTTATTAGCTTATTAAACCGCCGACTGAAAGCTGCGGAGCCTAAATTAGCACATATCGACTGAAACTTAATCGTCACCCATTTCAGATATGAAAATCCGCACGATAATGCGGTACGAAGTCAATTCATTCTCAAGTCAATTCGTACTTAAGTCAATTCGCTCTCATTTTGGTCAACTCGTACTCATTTGTCGGTCAATTCGTACTTACAAAATTTTTCTTTGGTCAATTCGTACTCATTGGGTAAATTCGTACTCATTTTGGTCAATTCGTTCTCGTTTTGGTCAATTCGTTCTCACACTAAAATCGATTAATTTCGAAGTAAAATAATATAGAAAGAAAACAAAAAAGAAAACACCCAAATATAACAGAAAAGAATTATTACATGAGAATTTCGAATCAATTCACTTTTCTAGATTTTAATCTTGAAAGAAAGATACAAAGAAAGAAAAACTTCAACAATATAACATAAATAAAACAACATAAGTTAATAAACAAATAGTTAGTTTCATCAATTGCCAATAAAAGTTGATTTCCTTTGATCTCATGTTGAAATCGACTTATTCGAAAGAAAATCAAGAAAGACCAAGAGGCCCAGGAGGGTCTGAATCGCTCTGCTGGCAAGTACAGTATCTATTTTTTTTTCGGTTTTCATTACCGATACAATATCTTTGAAGGTGAAATGAGAAATGTTTAGAATAACCTCTTATGCAACTTTCATGATTCCAACCAAAAAGTGGGAACCATAGATAATAATGTGAATATCATTTTGTGTCATTATAATATATGGATAAAAATTCACAAAATGGAAAATCGCTTATTATAAACAATTTCTACAACATTTATGTTGTCATTAATTGTCTGCTGAATATTACGAAAACATGCCTATTTAAGGATTGACAATATTACTTTGACCAAACGGTGGACAATATACCCTACTTAAATAAAACCAATTCTTCCGATACCGAGGCACCTTTTTTTGGATTTGAGTGTACATATATGTATTTCTAATGGTACAGTTTCCACCAAAATTTATGAGAAACGGGACGATTTTGATTAACGATTTTGATTTTGATGTAGTCAATTTCCCTTTTCTGGATAGCGATGTCCCCCGGCGTACCTCATATGGGATATACATATCTTAACTTATAAGATTCGCCAGAGCGTCTTCAAATCTTAGTGACTTTAACTGTCGTAATAAAGCCCTTACTGCCAAACTTCTTCGGCAGGGTTATCGTTATTTCAAATTTCGAAAGGCGTTTTCGAAATTCTATCGCAGACACAGTGCCTTGGTAGAAAAAAATATAACGTTAGTATGAAAACAGTTCTGCAACAAGGTATATCGGAACCAGAATTGTAGGGTGACTTGGTGTACAGATTTAGAAAACTTGTGGGAAAATCTAAATTTTCGGAGCAATTCAGAAAACTAATTACCCGTTACAAATGAATTGGCTATAGTCTGGGTATGATGCGGCAGACTGCATGCCTAGTTATCAACCCAATCATTGTTGATAGCTATGCTTCACTCTTTAATTGCACGACGGCGGTTCGGGTCTCAGACTCTTCGTAAAACTTTAACCAGTGGGTTGGGGCTTGACGATATGTCTTTGGCTTGGCCCGCCGTGGTTCAGCTATTGGCTTTCCTTTACTCTGGCGCACAGTAGAATTAACCATGAGTACTCGTCTTTGTTTATCATAGTGATTAATTTGATTTTTATGTTTTCGCTTTGATGCATTCACTGAGTTGGGAGCCTTTATGCGAACTGATTTTTTATGCATTCTTGTATTTAGAGTTACATCGGGACCCAGGGTGAAGTAGTGCAGCTGTAAAAATGCTTTAAACTCCTCCCCCCCCCCCACTACCCCCTCGGTCGTTTATTTTACTGGCCGTTCTAAGGCGGTAGTCCCAGTGTTAGTCTTTGTTGCTTTGTGGTTTATTCTGCGAGGCAATTTGTTTTAAGTCTTGTCTTGTATTATTTTGTTCTTGTGTTTTTCAGTCTTTTTAGCATTGCGAATACCTCGCTTGGGGAAGAGAGAGCCAATCTTATTGCTTTTCATATGTTTGTTCGATTTGCGCTTGTTTGTTTTTTGTCTGTTTCCTCATCCTCTTGGTATCTGGGAAGAGCTGCGGCTTGTGATTGTGGCACTCCCTGGACTTTTCTCCTATTTACTATTGTTTTTCAGGCGCGTGCTTCCCGGAAGAAGACTTACGTCTAGTACTAAGGCTATATATAGGGCCTCTGATGTCGCGTTTGAGAATCCGGGCTATGGGAACGCAGATATCAGCGTAATAGGTGATACCAGGTAAGTGATACCATTTAAAGTAACGGTAACTTAGTATACTAAAAGAAAAAAACAACTATCGTATTTACCCTAAATATTCAGACACATACAAATGTGCGTCTGAGCAAACAGTGCAGACCTAGATCAGAGGCGGCATAACGCAGCGTCTGATCAGGGTCTAAATTATTTGACAGTCAACCAGCAACCTCTTAGAGAAAAGAACGGGTGGTAGAATGGACTTGTTTCAGTTTTAGGACAATTATGGTAAGGAATTTAATTGTTCGAATACTTAGGGTAAATAAGTTAAAAGATGATCAATAGCGTAATGTGTCTATTGATTAATAAGAGGGCCAAGATGGCCCTGTATCGCTCATCTGAGTATCAGACGAGTGAACCTTGGGTGGGGCCATTTTTTACCCCAGGGCTTTAATTATTTTAATATCAAGATGGCGGCCATATTAAATTTTCGATCGGAACGATCTTAGCTATTTTTGATCTACAAGTCACTCGGTAGTTTGTACAAAGTTTCCAGTCAATTGTCTTTACTGTTCAGGAATAGAAGTTCAAAAGAGAATTTCACGATGGCGGTCATCTTGAATCTTCCATTTAAACAATTTTAGTTTATTTTAAATCCACAGGTCACATTGATGATTCCAAAGTTTCGAGTCAATTAGCCTTTCGGTTGAGGAGGAAAAAAAATGGAAATAGATTTTCAAGATGGCAGATGTGCTTGCCATGCTGGATTTCTGATAAGAACGATTTTAGTTATTTTTATCTACAAGTCAGACCGATACTGTCAATCAAGTTTCGAATCTATTGGCCTTAAAGGAGAAGTATTTCGAAATAGATTTTCATGATAGCAGCCGTGGGGCCATTTTAGATTTCCAATGTAAACGGTTAAAGTTATTTTGATCTAAAAGAGGACCCGATACTTCCTACCAAGTTTCAAGTCAGTTGGTCTTTCGGTTTAGGAGAAGAAGCTCAAAATAGATTTTCAAGATGGCGGCCATGGCGACCATCTCTGAATTTCGATCAAAACGTTTTAGCTATTTTCGATCTACAACTTGTCCCGATACTTTCTTACAAGCTTCGAGTCAGTTGTGGGCCACCTTGGATTTCCGATCTTAACAATTTTAGCTATTCTTTTTTATCTACAAGTTGCCCTGATACTTCCTACCAAATTTAGAATCAGTTGGCCTTTCAGTTCAAGAGAAGAAGCGCAAAATAAATGTCAAAGATGGCGTTCATGGCGGCCATCTTGGATTTCCGATCGGAACGATTTAAGCTATTTTTGATCCACAAGTTGCCCGAATACTTCCTATCAAGTTTCGAGTCGATTGGCATTTCGATTTAGGCGAATAAGCGCAAAATAGTATTCAAGATGACTGCCACTGCGGCCATCTTGGATTCCGATCCGAACGACTAAAGCTATTTTTTTTATCTACAAGTTGCCCCGATACTTCCTACTAAGTTTCGAGTCAATCGGCTTTGCGGTTCAGGAGAAGAAGCGCAAAATGGCAGCCATCATCGATTTCCAATCGGAACGATTTTAGCTATGTTTGATCTACGTCACCCCAATAATTACTATAAAGTTACGAGTCAGTTGGCCCAGGGATGTAAGAGTAGTCTTTTGAAGCAAATTGTTGACGCCGCACGAGGAACGCGCACAATGCACAACGCATGACGCCTCTTGCACGACGGACGACGGATGGCGCACACAGGACGAAAGACGGACGGACGACGGAGACTTGCTATAATATAAGCTTACCTTGTGAGCCTCCGACGTTATCTGCACATTTGATAAAGATCCAATCAAAATCAAGTTGCAATCGTCCGGACAATATTTTCCCCATTATATGTCTATTGGAGACTAAAGGGCAAGTAACTTTCATTTGAATAGTCCGAACCGGCACAAAATCGAACATCCAAGTTCTTATGCTGTCCTCATTACATGCAAGTCTAGTGAAGATGTGATGAAAAAAAAGAAGTCAATATTATCAGCACAACAATTTCCCAGTCAGTGGGACACTCAAGGACGGGTAACTATCATGCCAATTGTCCAAAAAATGAAGTGACTATCATCCGGACAACATTTTCCCTTTTATATGTTTAACGGAGTCTAAATAGTAAGTAGCTGTCATGTGGATAGTCCGATCTGGTCCAAAATCGAACTCGTTCAAAATTTTTTGGCTGTCCTCATTACTTGCAAGTCTGATGGAGATTCGATCAAAAATGAAATCGCTATCGTCTGGACCACATTTTTCTTAGTCTAAGAGGCCATCAAGGGCGGATAACTCTCATGCCAATAGTCGAAACCGTGCCAAAATAGAAGATCTTATCAAAAATAAGGTCGCTATTGTCCGGTCAACATTTTTCCCATTATATGTCTATCGGAGACTAAAGGCAAGTAACTTTCATGTGAATAGTCCGATCTGACCCAATATCGAACTCGTTCAAGTTCTCGTTACCTGTAAGTCTGATGAAGATCGATCAAAAATGAAATCGCTATCGTCCGGACAACATTTTACTATGTCTAAAGGCGGGTAACTCTCATTACAGTAGTCATAACTGAGCCAAAATGGAACTTGTCCGAGGTTTTATGCCTGTCTTTGTTTTCTGCAAGTTTGATGAAGATCCGATCAAAAATGAAGTCGCTGTCATCCGGACAAACTATTCTCTAATTTTGTCTAACGGAGAAAAGACAAGTAAAGATCTAACGGAGAAAGGGCAAGTAATTCCTATGTGAATAGTCTTGCCCCCAAATCAAACTTGTTCAAAATTTTATAGCTGTCCTTATTATCTTAAAGTCTGATGACGATTCGTTCAAAAATGGAATTGTTATCGTCCGGACAACAGTTTCCTCATTATATGTCTATGTGAAACTAAAGGGCAAGTAACTCTTATGTGAATAGCCGGAATTCGATGAAAAGCTTGTATCATTGATGCCGCACTAGAGGCATGCTACAGATGAGAAATGATTGAGATCTGCCTGCAGAATATGCAGATATAACCGGTCAAATGTGCTGACGGGCGGACTTCTATCCTTATTAGCTCCCCTGGAGCCTTATGGGCTAAAGCGTAAAAAATAGCTGTGTTTCCGCTAACCCGACCGACCCTGTTTCAAACACCTGACTCTGTTATTTTTTATCAGTAAAATGCAAAATATAAAAGGTAAAGCACCGACCCTCAACACAATACTTGTATTTTCATAAAATTACAGGCCCGACCCTGTTCTTTTCTGGAGAAAAAAATAGAAAAAAAAAAAAATGTCTCTCCTACCTACTGATCATTTTTTCCATATGTTAGCGGAAACACAGCTATTTTTTACGCCTAATAAGGTTTACATGTATATGTATATGGTGTTTGATTGGTAGAATACTTCTGTGCTAATATGATTTCGTTTGATTTAAAAATACTGTATGACTCAACATCACGAAAACATGCCTATAATTTTGACCCCCTTAAACCCCACTTTTATATAGTAAAACTGGGGTTTACAGGGGTATACATTATTTTTCTTATTTTTGTTCAAAAACATTGATTGTGAGTGCTCGTTAGAACCACCTCGCTGAGGCGGTTCTAACGAGTACCCAACATTTATGTTTTGAAATATGAAAAATATCAGAGTATTTTATCCGAAAATTTTCAGTTTTTGGAGGTGAAATTTTCTATATATTTGAATAGGCATGTTTTCGTAATGAGTTTTATTTCACCAGCAGTTTCTGCATGCAGGGCGGGATAAGGTTCAGGAATACTTAAAAAATACAGTATTTAAACACTCGGACAGATAGACGTGGAAAAAACAGAACAGATCAAGATCAGATGCCACAGAACGAGACTTTTTGCCACTCAACCAGCAATTTTAGACACATCCGTAGTTGTTAAAGTGCACTACGAAAACACGCCTATTCAAATATATAGAAAATTTCACCTTCAAAAACTGACAATTTTCAGATAAATAACTCTTATATTTTTCATATTTCTGCTCAAAACATAGACTGTGGCTACTCATTAGAACCGCCTCAGCGAGGCCGTTCTAACGAGTACCCACAATTTATATTTTTAAGCAGAAATAAGAAAAATAATGTATGCCTCTGTAAACCCCAGTTTTACTGCGTTTGCATGCTGGGACGTGTTCAAATTTAAGAAGTATATAGTAAAAACCTTTAATGTTCAGGAATTAGGTAAAAATGGTATCTAAATGTATTAGTTTGATCCAAAACTTCCCATGAAAATTCGTCCGCAGCCCCTCCCAACCTTGAACGATTCAGTCAAAACCCCTCGAACCCTCTCCTTATTCCCTCTTTTTACCATATAAGTGGTGAAGTAGGGGGTATAAAAAATTAGGTTTATTTTTTCAAGGTTGTGTATGAAACCCCAGAAATAATCATTATAATCATTATTTTATTAGCTTATTAAACCTTGAACGATTCAGTCGAACCCCTCGAACCCTCTTCTTATTCCCTCTTTTTACCATATAAGTGGTGACGTAGGGGGGTATTAAAAATTAAGTATATCTTTTCAAGGTTGTGTATGAAACCTCAGAAATAATCATTATAATCATTATTTTAATAGCTTAAACCGCCGACTGAAAAGTGCGGAGCCTAACTTAGCACATATCGTATGAAACTTAATCGTGATCCATTTCAGATATGATAATCCGTACGATAATGCGGTACGAAGTCAATTCATTCTCAAGTCAGTTCGTACTTAAGTCAGTTCGCTCTCATTTTGGTCAACTCGTACTCATTTTTCGGTCAATTCGTACTCATAAAATTTTTCTTTGGTCAATTCGTACTCATTTGGTCAATTCGGACTCATTTTGGTCAATTCGTTCTCGTTTTGGTCAATTCGTTCTCACACTAAAATCGATTAATGTCGAGGTAAAATAATATCGCAAGAAAACAAAAAAGAAAACACCCAAATATAACAGAAAAAAATTATTACATGAGAAATTCGAATCTATTCATTTTTCTAGATTTTAATCTTTGAAAGAAAGATACAAAGAAAGAAAAACTTCAACAATATAACATAAATAAAACGACATAAGTTAATAAACAAGTAGTTAGTTTCATCAATTGCCAGTAAAAGTTGATTTCCTTTGATCTCATGTTGAAATGGACTTATTCGAAAAAAAAAAATCAAGAAAGACCAAGAGGCCCAGGAAGGTCTGAATCGCTCTGCTGGCAAGTACAGTATCTATTTTTTTCGGTTTTCATCACCGATACAATATCTTTGAAGGTGACGGACTGTTTCCACATGAGAAATGTTTAGAATAACCTCTTATGCAACTTTCATGATTCCAACCAAAAAGTGGGAACCATAGATAATAATGTAAATATCATTTTGAGTTATTATAGTACATGGAAAAAATTCACATTGGAAAATCGCTTATTATAAGCAATTTCTACAACATTTATGTTGTCATAAATTGTCAGCTGAATATTACGAAAACATGCCTATTTAAATAAATTGAAATTTTTACCACCAAAAAATGAGAATTTTTAGAAAAAAAATCTGATGTTTTTCATATTTCTGCTCAAAATTTAGATTGTTGGTACTCGTTAGAACCAACTCGACGAGGCGGTTCTAACGAATACCACAATGTTTTGAGCGGAAATAAGAAAAATAATGAATACTCCTGCAAACCCCAGTTTTATAATATAAAATTGGGGTTTAAGGGGGGGTCAACATTATAGGCATGTTTTCGTGATGATAAATCTCAATAAACACTTAATCTCTTACCAAACATCACCAAAGTTTAATGTGTCCGTGGCAATGTTATATTTAAAACATTGCATGAATATAATAAACCGCTAATAACACGCAATGTTTCCTTATCCCACATTATTTGCTACCCTGTCTGTAAACTACAGACTAATTTACTAATTTTGTTATCAGCATAAGCTTACAACGGTTTACAATTCGTAGTTTTGTAATAAAATAAAGCCTTTCCTGCATCAGGAGTAAAGATATAATGAGATACAGACAACAGGTGCAAAGACGGATGGATGTGCGGACAAATGGGAACCTGACATTAGGTTATCTGGGCAGTTTACCAAGAAAAATCTTGCCGCCAGTTGGAATTGTACATAGCCATATTTATAAAGACCCTAATCAGTACTTCATCCTATAGGGAAAACAAGCACTATTTAGAAAAAAAAAAAAAAAAAAAAAAAAACTCAAAAAGTAAAAAAAACTCCCTTTTCCAAAGTAAATATCCGAGTTCCTCCAATTCTTTAGGGGATTCAAGTATTTCATAATAAAAATGACATAGTGATGTAATAAAAAAAATAATAAAATGATTTTTTTTCTTGAATCCACCAATGTGAACTTAATCGCGTAAAGAAGAAAAAAGTTCCTATGATATTTGTTGGATTTCTTCATTTTCCATAGGATTAATCCTGTATATATAATGGCATAAACAAGTTTCAACCGAATCGGATTAAAAATGTGGACTTTATCGAGTAAATGAGAAAAAAGTTAACGAACGGACGGACGGACGGACGGGAACCAGGCTATGACACCTCATATGAAGCTAAGCTAAAAACGAAAGAAACAAAATAACTTCCAAATATAACGGAAACTTAAGAAATTCTAATAAACTATTTTTGTAAGATTTTAATCTAAGAGGAATGAAAGAAAGAAAAACAAAATATTTACTTCCATTATATTGCAATTAAATTCATTTTCCCTTGATTGCGGTATATAATTACCATGTGCATATAAATGCAACAAAAGTACATGTATTTAAATAAATACAAAGGATTATTCCGGCGATCTTCTACTGCATAATTTGTAAACTATCAGGAATGTAACAGTTTGGACCAATTTGGTTATCTTTAGTTGATCGTCACTATTAAATGGTGAATTATTAACAGGATGAGAAGGTAATTTATCTTTTCATGTTGTGAAAGCGTTAATGTGTGTGTGTGTGTGTGTGTGTGTGTGTGTGAGAAAGAGAGAGACAGACAGAGACAGAGGGTGGGGGCGGAGGGAAGAGAGATAGTGATAAAGAGGGAGTTCATTTGAAATTTAAATGTTCATACAAAATTTCGTTCTGCAGGACATAGTAACAACAGGGTGGTCTTTCATCCCATCTTATGAAAAAAAAAATGTCATTTTGTCTTTTTCTCGGTTAATCAAGAATATTTCTGGTACAGATCAGCAATTGTCATGTGAACTACAGACAAACCCATGTTAAACAAGCGCCTATGGGAAACCAAATATTGGTTGCTTGATGCAGGTAGATTTCAACCACTTGCATTTAATAGGATCTGAAATCGAGGTCTTTTCAGACAAACTGTATATGATTTACTATTCGTATTGCAAGTTTCTGTTGTCTGAAAACTCTCATGACAAATTTCTTATTGTATGCTTAGATAAACTAAAACGTCGCCTTTATACAAATAATATAATATACTTTTATTCATGTTTTTTTTTCTCACTTCTTAATCGTGAATTGATTGGATTGATGGACGGACGGACACTCCACCATTGTACTCTAAACGGGTTTAACTTCATAATCTTGTCCAAAATAGCCTCTCTAATTCTAAATATTCATCCACACGGACGGATGCATGGATGGGTGAGATCAGTCATGCCCCACTGATGCATATGTCCCAAAATAAAGGTCCCAAAATGAGAACGAACTGACCAAAAACATGAGAACGAGTTGATCAAAATGATGACGAATTGACCGAACAGTGAGTACGAATTGACCAAATGAGAACGAGTTGACTTGAGTACGATTTGACTGGGAACCAGATAATGCTTGTAGTTACAACAATGGTCCAGACCAGCAAGGTGCCGGCTATGTTAATCCACTGTACAAGACGCAGATTAACGTGAGTTTACGTGAACCACTTTCGGAGCAAGGGGATATTGGTGTTAATCTGGATTCTGTGGTCCTCACCACAGTTTATGGGCAGAAGAAACAATTAAAGGGGCCAGATGCGTAATTACCAGATATGACAGGAACATTCTTGATTGCTCAAAGCAAGCAAAGAACTTGATATACACTATACAGTGGTGTTTCATATTTTTGATATGTTTTTTATTTACATGGAAAGTGCATATAAAATATGTTGCCATCTTCTGCTCCGCCACTCGACATAGGCGGGATATTATTCCGTCCATCAGCGCCATTTTCGCTCTTTAACTTGAGTAGTTTTGTTTATGAATTTTCTTGAAACATTGCATTTGCATTGATATTGTGAAAGAGTCGTTTGGGATTGTAAATAGGGAAAGTTCGTTTTTTAATGTCAACAGAGTTTAATAAAATTCTTGGTTGACGTCAGAAATTCGTTTCTGTTCAGTATTTTGAGAATGAATGAAAAACTTTTGGTCGAATTTTATACATGTATACACATTGATGTATGAAATTGAAAGTTTCGTTAATTTTCAACAGAGGTATGGCTCTTTATTGATACTTAAAATGTATTTTTGCTTAATATCTTGAATATCTTAATATTATAATGAATTGATGAATTCTGATAGAATATTATGTACTTTATATATTGACCAGAACTAGCTGAAATAAAAAACAACAACAAAAAAACAACAACAACAACAAAGGCCAATATGGAATAATGGCCCTTGATTGACGTCAGAATGTGATTTTGCTTAATATCTTGAGAATAAATTGATGGCTTTTTTTCTAAATTTATGTTCACATTGATATTGACTTGATCTAGGTTGAGATTGAAGATGGGGCAATTTTATAAATCTTCTACAGTTATTGCCTTTAATTTATGATAATATGTAAACGAATAAATGTATTTTGTTATAATTTTATTTACACATTTATGCTTACTTGAGTTCATATATATATATATATATATATATATATATATATATATATATATATATATATATATATATATATATACAGTCAAACTTCTGTCTCGAATGTCTCTGAAACCATGAAAATTTGTGCGAAAAATGGGTACTTCCAGCCACTAAGGGTTAATCATTACACCAAGTGAAAAGACAATTTGGGATAATTTTGGATGTCTTTTCAATCTTCTATAAAATAATTATATATTGAGTGTACTCATTAGAATCGCCTGGATGTGATATCTATTAGATAACAGTAGATTCTCATTATCTCAAACTCCAAGAGGTCATGATTTTCAGTTTGATAACAATAGTTTGAGATAACAGGAGTTGCAAAGTTAAGAATATAGAGCAAAACAAAACCAACATTATCTAAAACTTTGTTTCGGTTTAAGCAAGAATTTGAGTTATCAGTGTTTGAGACCATGAGAGTCAACTGTACGTTATTAACGATTTCTGTATTTGTTAAACGCTAAGTATGCTGGGTAAAAAATCAGCAGACTGGATTTTGAAATATAATTCTTATTTTTCTCAGAGAAATATGAAAAACAGCATCAATTTGTCATCTGCTGAATTTTCCCAGAGAGGGTAAAGGTTAATATGTGTAATAGCTACAACAGGGAGCGCAAGTAGAAATATACTTGTAAGAATGAAATGTACTGTACTTACCGTAAATATTTGAACCAGCAGTCATGGGTCTCGGCAAATGATGTAGATCCAGATTAGACGTCACAGAAGCTGGCATCTGGTTGAATATACAGCAGTTTGTAGACATGTCCAGGTAGTAAAGTTTAGTTGTTCAAATATAAAGACAAAAAATGGTAATGCTTTAAATGGTAATACTTTAAGATGTCCGAACATTTAGTGTCAGTGGGGATTTATTGTTTTGTTCTGTATTTGTTTTCATCTGTAAATACATACTTTAAGCCATATTAGGGGCGCTGATAAGACACAATTGCATTGTATAGTTATGTCCCCAACTTCAAAGAAGTTGGAGGGGCATATTGCTTCTGGTTTGTTCGTCCGTCCGTGTGTCCATGCATCCGTGCGTTACGCTTATTGATGCATAGCATAACTTCTGAACCCTGCATGCTAGGAATTTGAAATTTCATATATGATTCTTCATGACAGAATAGCTGACAAAGAATTTTTTCTTATCAGAGGTATGTCCCTTTCCTGAGTTCTGGCCCTTTGAAAAAATTTGAATGAAATCTTGTCAGCAAAATATCTCAAAAACATTTAAGCTAGAGCCTTGAAATTTAAGGAATAGATTGGTAGCAATGATAAGATGACCTGATTAACTTATGAATAAATTCTGAAAAAATACTTCTCAAGTTATGGCCCTTTGATTTTTTGAGCATTTTTACGTTGCACACTTTTTGATGCATAGCATAAGTTTTGAACTGTGCATGCTAGGGTTTTGAAATTTCATATATGGATTTCTCATTAAAACTAGCTGAGACGTATTTTTTTCTTATCAGGAGTATGTCCCTTTCCTGAGTTATAGCCTGGAAAAAATATGAATGAAATCTTGTCAGCAAAATATCTCAAAAACTATTAAAGCTAGAGCCTTGGAATTGAAGAAATAGATTGGTAGCGATGTGTAGATGACCTGATTAACTTTTGATTAAATTCGAAAAAGTACTTCTTGATTTATGGCCTTTTGTCATTTTGGGCATTTTTAAATTGTACACTTTTTGATGCATAGCACAAATTTTGAACTGTGCATGCTAGAGTTTTGAAATTTCATATTTGGAGTCCTCATGAACAAATAGCTGATAAATATTTTTTTTTCTTATCAGGATTATGCCCCTTTCCTATGTTATGGCTCTTTGAAAAACGAAAAAAAAAATATGGATGAAATCTTGTCAGCATAATCTCTCAAAAACTATTAAAGCTAGAGCCTTGAAATTTGAGGAATAGATTGGTATTGGTATTGATTTGAATAAATTCTGAAAAGTGCTTCTAGAGTTATGGCTTTTTGACATTTTTGGCATTTTTACATTGACCACTGATACATAGCCTAACTTTTGAACTGTGCATGCTAGGGTTTTGAAATTTCATATATGTATTCCTCGTGAAAAAATAGCTGACACGTACTTTTTTCTTGTTAAGTTATATGCCTTTCCTGAGTTATGGTCCTTAGAAAGTATATGGATGAAATATTGTCAGCACAATATCTCAAAAACTATTGAAACTAGAGCCTTGAGACCTAGTGAATAGATTGCTAGTGAGAAGAAGATGACCTAATTAACATTTGAATAAATACTGCCAGATACTTCTTGAGTCATGGCCCTTTGTTAATTTGATTTTTCTTTTCTGTCAGAGTCTTCATGGTGGAGTTATGCTTCTTTTCAAACCTAGGCCAATGAAAATCTTGTAAACAAAATATCTAAGGACCCACTTGAGTTAGGCTCATGAAATTTTGCGAGCAGTTTGGAACTAAGGTGTTGATGATCTTATTAAATTTTGGTCGGAGTTATGTTTCTTTTCAACTTTGGCATTTTGTATCAATAAGCATATAGTTTGGGACAAAGTCTTTTACAAACACATTTCTAGTTTTGATTATGTATTCGTTTAATATGCAGATAAAGTCACGACTAGGGGACACGTAGCATTGTATGTGTTTAACCTATTTATGCCTATCGTTCTTATATGGGACCTTAGCAAAACGTGCAGACCCAGATCAGACGCCGCAGAACGCAGTGTCTGATGAGGGTGTTTGCATTAAGTACAGGAATATCTTTAAAAGATTGTAATAGTAAAATTAATCAGACATCCCTTCACTTGGAAATAGATCTGTCCAAAGAATTTAAGTAAGGTCGTTAAGGGGACAGTATTCAGTAGTTTATGTAAAAGTGGCCTAGATGCAGATAGAACTTTACTGTTAACAGTATAAAATGTGTGTTACAAGTCGTTGCGGTCATGGTACCTAAGCCGTAATCCAAACTTATAAATCCATAAACGAATGACGAATCAGAATGTTCAGACCAACAGACATGGACTCCAGAATAAAGGGTGTAATCAGGCGTCCGCGGATAGTAAGCATTACTTGGTAAGCAAGCTTCGCCCACCATGCCCATTGGCCTGAACGAAGGAAATATCGGTAGAAGCGTATGTCCGGGATTTGGGAAGTCTACTTATGGCGCGTCACTGGCAAAAACATCAGAAACAATTCTGGAAACTGCCACATTCAAGGGATTGATCAGATCATGATGTCATAAAACTTCTTAAGTGTTGCTACCAGTTTGGTTTTTTGATACCTCTGGCTCAACAACTTTGTAGTGAGCATTTTCCCACGCTCCATAATTTGAACAGGTTCTGGCATAACGGATTAACTGTGAAACGTAAACGCCGTATGCTGGTGCAGAAGGGATATTACTGCTCAGGAATGGAAAGTTAACAACTGGAAAATTGAAGTCATTCTTCATCGTAAATTGAAGAAAATTGAAAATTGAAGAACTGATAGAGAATATCGGCATTAAATTTGCAGTTTCTGGAATGCTTACAAAATTTTCTAAATGATATAAAACAGATGCACTAAATACTGATGAAGGTTACCATACGGAAAACCACCAAACCTCACAGTATGGAGATAGATTAGATATTACCTACGTTACTATAGGCAGAATGATATGGCAGAGACATGTTTTAATGCACCGTTGTATCTCATATTACTAAGATATAATGCTAAAATAAGAATTCACTTTATTTGTACAACTTCTAGGCTGCATTTGATGTGATAATATGTGAAAATGAGTTTTTCGATGTTACATTTCACCGTGGGGTGACTTTGCTTAACATCCAATAACTTACAAAATATAAAAGCTAGAGAAATAATTTTTGCAGCTTTGGAAAGGATATTTTAATACCTTATCAGAAATTACAATTTTAAGGCCACAGAGGCAAAGAAAATTTATGAAAATGAACTATATGAGTTAAAATACTCATTTCTAAAGGGTACATTAGAAAATCGTCACGCCATGTAAGGCCAAAAAAGAAGTTTCAAACATCACATTTTGTAGCTAGTGAACTGTTTTTGGCTTTATATATTTATTTTGAACATATACTTAGTTTTGCTCCAATTCTCATAGGTTTAGTAATATCTTATGGTATTATACATTTTGTAGGGTTAACGACTTTAAAAGGCTGTTACTCGGTAACGCCCCCATCGCCAGATGGCTTACATGCTGCAAAAAACTTGCAAGATAATAGGCTTTAAGAAAAACATGGTCTACGAAATCCCCCCCTGTGGGAGGGGGGGGGGGGGTAAACCATAGCGGGTCAGCTGCCTAAACTCGTGTTAGGCAAGCGCCTATGGGAAAACCAAATACTGGTTGCTTGATACAGGTAGATTTCAACCACTTTGCATTTAATGGGATATGAAATCGTGACCTTTTCAAACTGTATATGATTTACTATTCATATTGCAAGTTTCTGTTGTCTGAAAACTCTCATGACAAATTTCTTATTGTATGCTTAGATGGACTAAACAATCGCCTTTATACAAATCATATGGCCTTTATTGAGAATTCTAAATGGCCGGTTTAATAAAGATGCTGAAGTTGGAAATTTTACACGTATAACAAATAATTCCTCTAGTTTGGTTGACTATTTTATTGTTGAGCCTAACCTCTTCAAAAAGATGGGTGTGATTTAGAAGTTCATGACAGAATAGAGTCTATACATATGCCTTTACGATTACAACATAAATTCACCACTTTTGATAATAATTGAGATACGTTAGAGCATATCTCTACTGTTGACGAAAGTACTTCAAATGAAGCAGAATACTTTAGATATTATCTCCCTGATGACCAACACCAGAATTTTATTTATGCATTATCGGAAAAGCTCGAAGAAAATATTGAAGAGTTTTTACACCTAATCGAATCTGGCTCAATGGCTGATGCTTTAGAAAAATTAATTGAATGTCTATCAGCTGCTGCAGTCGGTATGCAGAGATACGCAAAGTGCGTGAAAAACAAATTAATACCCTAATATAAGTCAGCCATGGTTTGACCATGAATGTGCTTATTCCCGAGATCTAACGTTAAAAGCACTTCGTTCATTCCGAAACACAGGCTTATCTCAGTCTCTGGCTGTTTACCAAAATTAAAGAAATATACAGAAATTTGATAAATGAGAAAAAAGATGAACATAAATGGAAACAGACCCTGAAATTCGAACAACAATTGGTGACAATAAGATCCCCAAAGAATTTTGGCGTTTTCTAAAATCGAATAAAAATTCTCCATCAGCTTATATCTCTACTAATGATTGGTACAATTACTTTTCGAATCTTTTTAACCCGATCACGACTTTATCTTCCATGAGGAAGCAATAACAGTAACAGATGAATTACTTGATGCACCGATGCACCGATTACTAGTTTCCGAAATAAGACAGTCAATACTGAATTTAAAAAGTAGCAAATCCCCCCGTATTGATGGTATTCAGAGTTATTTAAAGTTGCATGTGATAAATTTTTACCATTTTTGGAAATACTGTTCAATAAATTTTACAATACTGCAGTCTTCCAGGAAGATTGGTCTATATCAATTATTACACTCATTCCTAAAAAGGGAGATACAAGTATACCTGACAACTATGTCGGTATTTGTCTACAGCCAGTTATTAGTAAAATTTACACAAATATCTTGAACAAGCGGTTGACAGAATGGATTAATGAAAATAATGTTATTGGCGAAGAACAAGCGGGCTACCGTAAATCTTTTTTCGACGTTTGATAATCTCTTTTGTCCACAAACTATAGTTACTAATTATTTAAGAAACAAAGGAGGGCGGTTTTATGCAATATTTGTAGATTTTGAGAAGGCATTCGACCGAGTCGACAGAAATGCATTATGGACTAAATTACAATCTCTACGTTTAAGTTCCAAAATGAATAAAATGTTGCGATCGATATACTGTTCGGTTAAGTCTTGCGTCAAAACATAAACAGGTTTAACATCAATGTTTAACTGTCCACTCGGTGTGAGACAGGGCTGTTGTATCTCACCTATACTTTTTTCATTCTTTTTGAACGATTTGACAGATTTTGTCTCCATCGATAGCTATGGAATTGACCTTGATGTTTGTAAAATGTTTCTTTTGCTTTTTGCTAATGACCTTGTTATGTTTGCTGAAACAAAAAATGAACTACAAAGAATGTTAAATAGATTGTATGAATATTGTCAAAAATGGCACCTGAAAGTCAATATAGCGAACACGAATATCATTGTTTTTAGAAATGGTGGACATCTTAGAAAATACGAAAAATGGTTTTACGGAAATATTCAATTAAAAGTTGTCACTTGTTATAAATACCTGGGTTTGGTGATTTCTTCGAGGTTGTCCTGGTATATGTGTCAAAAGACATTGGCAGAACAAGCTTCAACACTTTTCGGTTTGAAAGCAAATTTGAACAAATTTGGATTTCTGTCCGCAAATGTTTTGCTAAAAATATTTAACACAAAAATCAGGCCAATCTTATCATACGGTGCTGAAATTTAGTCCTCGCATGAAAGTCCAGATATAGAAAAAGTACATAATGATTTTTATAAATATATTCTAGGAATATCTGAACGTTCACCAAATATATTTGCTCGAGGCAAATTAGGTAGATATACTATTTTTGCCAGCAGGTGTTTAAAACTTGTTAAATACTGGTTGAGAATTCTACATATGGAGGAATCTAGATATCCAAACATTTGCTATAAATTACAGTGTAAATGGTTAAACCATAAACCGCAAACAGATTGCTGGGCAAAACAGGTCAAGGAAATATTAGAAAGATACGGCTTTGGTTATGCATGGTATAACCAAGGAGTAGGTGATGAGCGATCTTTTATTTCGATGTTTAAAAAAGGCTTTTTGATACACAAATTCAAATTTGGAGATATGAAATTGAAGACATGACTCAACTTCATACGTATAAATTATTGACAGGAAACCTAATTTGCGAAGACTATCTCAATGAAATAAATATAGCATCATATAGAAAAATACTTACGAAACTCAGAGGCGGTTTACTAGATTTAAGAGCAAATCATTACGAAAACACGCCTATTCAAATATATAGAAAATTTCACCTCCAAAAACTAAAAATTTTCGGATAAAAACTCTTATATTTTCCATATTACTGCTCAAAACATAGATTGTGGGTACCCTTTAGAACCGCCTCGGCGAGGCAGTTCTAACGAGTATCCACAATCTATGTTTTCGAGCAAAAATAAGAAAAATGATGTATACCCCTGTAAACCCCATTTTTACTATATAAAAGTAGGGTTTAAGGGGGTCCAAATTGTATATTCATGTTTTCGTGATGACAGGCGAGATATGAAAATATTTCATTCGAAGATAGAATTTATTTATTGTGTACTTCTTCTATAGAAGGTGAGTTTCATTTTCTGTTACAATGTAACGTCTATAGCTCTGTTACAAAGGATTTAATTTCTCAATATTTTCATGTGCATCCTACCTATGAAAAATTAAAAATGCTATATACGAGGCGTAGTAATAATGTCTTGATTAATATATGCAAATATATAAGTGTTGCAACAAAAATCAGAGAATTTATACTGTTAGATATAGTTAACACTTAGAACTGATCTTTTGACATCGTTGATGTTATGATTGCTGAAATATGCTTTGATGTTTATACTATGATTGTCGTTGTACTAGTATTTTGTAATTTGTGTTACTAATGTATGTTGAACCGGTGGCCTATATTACGAAGAATAAATAATAATAATATAATATACTTTTATTAATTTTTTTTCTCACTTCTTAATCGTGAATTGATTGGATAGATGGACGGACGGACACTCCACCATTGTATTTAAACGGATTTAACTTAATAATCTTGTCCAAAATAGCCTCTCTAATTCTAAATGTTCGTCCAAACGGACTGACGCATGGGTGGGTGAGATCAGTCATGTCCAACTGATGCATATGTGCCAAAATAAAGGTTCCAAAATGAGAACGAACTGATCAAAATGAGGACGAATTGACCAAAATGAGTACGAATTGACCAAACAGTGAGTACGAATTGACCAAATGAGGTCGAATTGACCAAATCGATGAGTATGAATTGACCAAAAATGAGAACGAGTTGACTTGAGTACGAGTTGACTGGGAACCCGATAATGCTTGTGAATAACAACCAAGCTACAACAATGGTCCAGACCAGCGAGGTGCCGGCTAATCCGCTGTACAAGACGCAGATTAACGTGAGTTCACGTGAACCACTTCCGGAGCAAGGTGATATTGGTGTTAATCTGGATTCTGTGGTCCTCACCATAGTTAATGGGCAGAAGAAACAATAAAAGGGGCCAGATGCGTAATTACCAGACATGACAGGAACATTATTGATTGCTCAAAGCAAGCAAAGAACTTGATATACACTATACAGTGGTGTTTCATATTTTTTACATCTTTTTTATTTACATGAAAAGTGCTTATAAAATATGTTGCCATCTTCTACTCCGCCACACGACATAGGCGGGATATTATTCCGTCCGTCAGCACCATTTTCACTCTCTAACTTGAGTCGTTTTGTTTATGAATTTTCTTGAAACACTGCATATGCATGGATATTGTGAAAGAGTCGTTTGGGATTGTAAATAGGGATAGTTCGTTTTTTAATGTCAACAGAGTTTAATATATCTCTTGGTTGACGTCAGAAATTCGTTTCTGTTCAGTATCTTGAGAATAAATGAATAAATTTTGGTCGAATTTTATACATGTATACACATTGACATTGACTAGATCTAGTATAGAATTGAGACCTTGGTAGTTTCGCATTTTTCAACAGAGTTATGGCTCTTTATTGATACTTAAAGTGTGTTTTTGCTTAATATCTTGAATATCTTAATATTATAATGAATTGATGAATTCTGATAGAATATTATGTGCTTTATATATTGACCAGAACTAGGCTGAACTAATAATAATGATAAAAAAAAAAAACAAAAAAAAAAAAACAAAAAAAAAAAAAAAACAAAAGCCGATATTACTTTTCTACAGAATAATGGTCCTTGATTGACGTCAGAATGTGATTTTGCTTAATATCTTGAGAATAAATTAATGTTTTTTTTTTCTAGGTTTAAGTTCAAATTGATATTGACTAGATCTAGGTTGAGATTGAAGATGGGTCAATTTTATAAATATTCTACAGTTATAGCCTTTGATTGATGATAAAATTTTGTTTTGGCTGAATATCTTGAAAACGAATAAATGCATTTTGTTATAAAAAAGAAAAGTAAGAGAAAAGTCCAGGGAGTACCACAATCACAAACCGCTGCCCTTCCCAGACCCCAAGAGGAAGAGGAAACAGACAAATCTAAACAAGCACAAACCGAACAAGAGTACGAAAAGCACTAAGATTAGCTCTCTCTTCCCCAAGCGAGGTATTCGCAATACTAAAAAGACTGAATAACACAAGTACAAAATGACACACGGAAAAACAAATCGCCTCGTAGAATAAACCACAAAGCAACAAAGAGTAAGACTAACACCGGGACCACCGCCTTAGAACGGTCGGTAGAACAAACAAGAGGATCATGATGGTCCTATATCGCTCACCTGAGCAAACAGCTTTGCACACTTACTGTTGAAGTTTCAGCCAAGTTCACTGCTCTAAGATTTTTGTATAAATTTTGTAGCCCTGCTCCCCAGCGGCCATGTTTTTTTCATGCATCATGATAGCTTGAACTGAATCTTGAAAGAGGATCACAAAAGGAACAATTCTGCCATATTAAAATCGGTCCAGTGGTTTCTGACAAAAAGATTTTTAAAATGTTTCATATAGCTATATAGGGAAAATAAGCCCCACCCCCTAATAGCCATGTTTTTTGACGAATCATGACTGCTTGAACAAACTTGGTAGAGGGTCACCATAGGAAAATTCCTGCCAAGTCATATTGAAATCGGTCCAGTGGTTTCTGACAAGAAAATTTTTAAAGTTTTCTATTTAGATATATAGGGAAAATAATCCCCACCCCTTGCAGCCATGCTTTTTTGATGAATCATGATTGCCTGAATAATCTTGGTAGAGGGTCACCAAAGCAACATTCCTGCCAAGTAATAGTGAAATCAGATAGGTGGTTTCTGACATGAAGAATTTTAAAGTTTTCTATACAGATATATACGAAAAATAAGCCCCGCCCCCTGGCAGCCATGTTTTTTTATGTATCATGAGGGCGTGAACAATCTTGGTAGAAGGTCACCAAAGCAACATTCCCGCCAAGTTACATTGAACTTGATCCAACAGTTTCTTAAAAGAAGATTTTTAAAGTTTTCTATATAGATATATAGGGAAAATATGCCCCGCCCCTAGCGGCCATGTTTTTTGACAAATCATAACGGCTTGAACAATCTGGGTAGAGGGTCACCAAAGAAACATTCCTGCCAAGTGATACTGAAATCGGTCCAGTGGTTTCTGACAAGAAGATTTTAAAAACTTTTCTGTATAGATATACAAGGAAAATAAGCCCCGCCCCCTGGCGGCCAGGTTTTTTGATGAATCATGATAACTTGAACAATCTTGGTAGAGGGTCAACAAGGAAATATTTCTGCCAAGTTATAATGAAATAAGTCTAGTGGTTTCTGACGAAGATTTTTATTTTAAAGTTTTCTATATAGATTTACAGGAAAATTAAGCCCCGCACCCTGGTAGCCACGTTTTTTTTGACAAATCATGACAACTTGAACAATCTTGGTAGAGGGTTACAAAAAAAAAATTCCTGCAATGTTATACCAAAATCGGTCCAGTGGTTTCTGACAAGACGATCATTATATAGATATATAGGGAAAATAAACCCCGCCCCCTAGCGGCCATGTTTTTTTGACGAATCCAAATGGCTTGAACAATCTTGGTAGAAGATCACCAAAGGAACACTTCTGCAAAATTATACAGAAATCGGGCCAGTGGTTACTGAAAAGAAGATTTTTTAAAGTTTTCTAACAGATGTAAAGGGAAAATAAGCCCCGCCCCCTGGCGGCCATTTATTTTGACGAATCCAAATGGCTTGAACAATCTTGGTAGAGGATTACCAAAGGAACATTTCTGCAAAATTATATTGAAATCGGTCTAGTGGTTTCTGACAAGAAGGTTTTTTAAGTTTTCTATATAGATTATACAAGGAAAATAAGCCCCGCCCCCTGGTGGCCATGTTTTTTGACGAATCCAAATGGCTTGAACAATCTTTGTAGAGGATCATCAAAGGAACATTTCTGCCAAATTATATTGAAATCGGTCTAGTGGTTTCTGACAAGAAGACTTTTTAAAGTTTTCTATATAGATGTAAAGGGAAAATAAGCCCCGCCCCCCTGACGGCCATGTTTTTTTGACGAATCCATATGTCTTGAACAAATGGTAGAGGATTACCAAAGGAACATTCCTGCAAAATTATATTGAAATCGGTCTAGTTGTTTCTGACAAGAAGATTTTTAAAGTTTTCTATATAGATATATAGGGAAAATAAGCCCCGCCCCTGGTGGCCATGTTTTTTGATGAATCCAAATGGCTTGAACAATCTTGGTAGAGGATTACCAAACGAACATCTCTGCAAAATTATATTGAAATCGGTCCAGTGGTTTCTGACAAGAAGATTTTTAAAGTTTTCTATATAGATATATAGGGAAAATAAGCCCCGCCCCCTGGCGGCCATGTTTTTTGACGAATCCAAATGTCTTGAACAATCTTAGTAGAAGATCACCAAAGGAACATTTCTGCAAAATTATATTGAAATCGGTCTAGTGGTTTCTGACAAGAAGATTTTTTAAAGTTTTCTATACAGACATATAGGGAAAATAAGCCCCGCCCCCTGAAGGCTATGTTTTTTGACGAATCCAAATGGCTTGAACAATCTTGGTAGAGGATCACCAAAGGAAGATTTCTGCAAAATTATATTGAAATTGGTCCAGTGGTTTCTGACAAGAAGACTTTTTAAAGTTTTCTATATAGATGTAAAGGGAAAATAAGCCCCGCCCCCCTGACGGCCATGTTTTTTTTGACGAATCCATATGTCTTGAACAATCTTGGTAGAGGATTACCAAAGGAACATTCCTGCAAAATTATATTGAAATCGGTCTAGTTGTTTCTGACAAGAAGATTTTTAAAGTTTTCTATATAGATATATAGGGAAAATAAGCCCCGCCCCCTGGTGGCCATGTTTTTTGATGAATCCAAATGGCTTGAACAATCTTGGTAGAGGATTACCAAACAAACATTTCTGCAAAATTATATTGAAATCGGTTTAGTGGTTTCTGACAAGAAGATTTTTAAAGTTTTCTATAAAGATATATAGGGAAAATAAGCCCCGCCCCCTGGCGGCCATGTTTTTTGACGAATCCAAATGTCTTGAACAATCTTTGTAGAGGATCATCAAAGGAACATTTCTGCCAAATTATATTGAAATCGGTCTAGTGGTTTCTGACAAGAAGACTTTTTAAAGTTTTCTATATAGATGTAAAGGGAAAATAAGCCCCGCCCCCCTGACGGCCATGTTTTTTTGACGAATCCATATGTCTTGAACAAATGGTAGAGGATTACCAAAGGAACATTCCTGCAAAATTATATTGAAATCGGTCTAGTTGTTTCTGACAAGAAGATTTTTAAAGTTTTCTATATAGATATATAGGGAAAATAAGCCCCGCCCCCTGGTGGCCATGTTTTTTGATGAATCCAAATGGCTTGAACAATCTTGGTAGAGGATTACCAAACGAACATCTCTGCAAAATTATATTGAAATCGGTCCAGTGGTTTCTGACAAGAAGATTTTTAAAGTTTTCTATATAGATATATAGGGAAAATAAGCCCCGCCCCCTGGCGGCCATGTTTTTTGACGAATCCAAATGTCTTGAACAATCTTAGTAGAAGATCACCAAAGGAACATTTCTGCAAAATTATATTGAAATCGGTCTAGTGGTTTCTGACAAGAAGATTTTTTAAAGTTTTCTATACAGACATATAGGGAAAATAAGCTCCGCCCCCTGAAGGCTATGTTTTTTGACGAATCCAAATGGCTTGAACAATCTTGGTAGAGGATCACCAAAGGAACATTTCTGCAAAATTATATTGAAATTGGTCCAGTGGTTTCTGACAAGAAGACTTTTTAAAGTTTTCTATATAGATGTAAAGGGAAAATAAGCCCCGCCCCCCTGACGGCCATGTTTTTTTTGACGAATCCATATGTCTTGAACAATCTTGGTAGAGGATTACCAAAGGAACATTCCTGCAAAATTATATTGATATCGGTCTAGTTGTTTCTGACAAGAAGATTTTTAAAGTTTTCTATATAGATATATAGGGAAAATAAGCCCCGCCCCCTGGTGGCCATGTTTTTTGATGAATCCAAATGGCTTGAACAATCTTGGTAGAGGATTACCAAACAAACATTTCTGCAAAATTATATTGAAATCGGTTTAGTGGTTTCTGACAAGAAGATTTTTAAAGTTTTCTATAAAGATATATAGGGAAAATAAGCCCCGCCCCCTGGCGGCCATGTTTTTTGACGAATCCAAATGTCTTGAACAATCTTAGTAGAAGATCACCAAAGGAACATTTCTGCAAAATTATATTGAAATCGGTCTAGTGGTTTCTGACAAGAAGATTTTTTAAAGTTTTCTATACAGACATATAGGGAAAATAAGCTCCGCCCCCTGAAGGCTATGTTTTTTGACGAATCCAAATGGCTTGAACAATCTTGGTAGAGGATCACCAAAGGAACATTTCTGCAAAATTATATTGAAATTGGTCCAGTGGTTTCTGACAAGAAGATTTTTAAAGTTTTCTATATAGATATATAGGGAAAATAAGCCCCGCCCCCTGGCGGCCATGTTTTTGACGAATCCAAATGGCTTGAACAATCTTGGTAGAGGATCACCAAAGGAACATTTCTGCAAAATTATATTGAAATTGGTCCAGTGGTTTCTGACAAGAAAATTTTTAAAGTTTTCTATATAGATATATAGGGAAAATAAGCCCCGCCCCCTGGCGGCCATGTTTTTTGTCGAACCCAAATGGCTTGAATAATCTTGGTAGAGGATCACCAAAGAAACATTTCTGCAAAATTTTATTGAAATCGGTCCAGTGGTTTCTGACAAGAAGATGTTTTAAGTTTTTAGTTAAAAATTTATTTTTACCTCCTGTGACCTGGATATGCAATGGACCGGAACCATTTGAACAACTTTGAAAGAGGATCAACCAAGGATCATTCCTGTGAAATTTGGTCAAAATCCAATCAGTTGTTTAGGAGGAGATGTCGTTTAAATATTGTGAACGGATGGACGGACGGACAGACGGACGACGACGACGACGACGACGACGGACGGTGAGTGATCACAATAACTCACCTTGAGCGTTTGGCTCAGGTGAGCTTAAAAGGTAAGAGAAAAGTCCAGGGAGTGCCACAATCACAAACCGAAGCATTTCCCAGACACCAAGAGGAAGAAGAAACCGACAAATCCAAACAAGCACAAACCAAACAAACGTACGAAAAGCACCAAGATTAGCTCCCCCTCCCCAAGCGAGGTAATCGCAATACTAAAAGGACTGAAAAACACAAAAACAAAATGACACGCGGAAAGACACACAACAAATCGCCTCGTAGAATAAACCACAAAGCAACACAGAGTAAGACTAATACCGGGACCACCGCCTTAGGACGGCCGGCAGAGCAAACCACCGGGGGTCTAAAGCACTTTCACAGCCAGCTAACTTCACCCTGGGTCCCGATGCTACTCTTAATACAGAAGAAGTACATAAAAATTCGGTTCGCATAAAGGCTCCCAACTCAGTCAATGCATCAAAGCGAAAACATAAAAATCAAATTAATCACTATAATAAACAAAAACGAGTACTCATGGCTAATTCTACTGTATGCCAGAGTAAATGAAAACCTATACCTGAACCACGGCGGGCCAAGCCAAAGACATACCGTCAAGCCCCAACCCACTGGTTAAAGTGTTACGAAAAGCATTGAGTCTGAGGCCCGAACCGCCGTCGTGCAATTAAAGAGTGAAGCATAGCCATCAACAATGATTGGTTTGACAACTAGGCATGCAGTCTGCCGCATAATATCCGGGCTATAGCCAATTCTTTTATAACGGTTAATAAGTTTTTTGAATTGTTCCGAAAAGTTAGATTTACCTACAATTTTTCTAAATCTGTACACTAAGTGACCGTAAAATTCGGGTTCCGATATACCTTGTTGCACAAGTGTTTTCAGACTGACGCTATATTTTTCTAACAAGGCACTGTGTCTGCGATAAAATTTCGAAAACGCCTTTCGAAGTTTGAAATAACGATAGCCCTGCCTAAGAAGTTTGGCAGTAAGGGCTTTATTACGGTAGTTAAAATCATTAAGATTTGAAGAAGCTCTGGCGAATCTTATAAGTTGAGATATGTATACCCCATATGAGGTACGCCGGGGGACATCTCCATCCAGAAAAGGGAAATTGACTATATCAGAATCAAAATCGTCCCGTTTATCATAAATTTTGCTGGAAACTGTACCATTAGATATACATAGATTCAAATCCAAAAAAGGTGCCTCGGTATCGGAAGAATTTGCTCTATTTAATTGGAGTTCTGTAGGGTATATCCGGTCCATCATTTGGTCAAAGTAAATATTGTCAATATCTAATAAATCGTTAAGGTATCTTGAAGTTGAATTGAAAGCCTCAATAATGTCAGCCTGATTTTCACGTGAGAGAGACTTCATGAAATCTCTGTCATAACAGAAAAGAAACAAATCTGCAACAAGAGGAGCACAATTCTATTTACACATTTACGCTTACTTGAATTCATATATATATATATATATATATATATATATATATATATATATATATATATATATATATATATATATATATATATATATATATATATATATATATATATATATATAACTTCTATGTCTAGAATGTCTCTGAAACCATGAAAATTTGTTCGAAAAATGAGTACTTCGAGCCACTAAGGGTTACTCAAGTGAAAAGACAAATCGGGATAATTTTGGGATGTCTTTTCAATCTTCTATAAAATAATTATATATTGAGTGTACTCATTGAATCGCCTGGATGTGGCGATTTAAAGGAGCACTCAACATATACTTTATTGATAAAATTAGAAAGAAAAAAAAAAAACAACAGCAAAGTATACCTAAATATTTGTTTTCTTGAACTGTAGGAAGCATTTCCTAGGGACACAACACCCAGTTCGAATCAACCATGGTAAACCATAGGCATTCGACTGATTGGAAGTTTCACTGTATATAGCAAAGTAATAATTACATACTTATTGTCCGTAGTGGTGGGGTATCATGCAGTGTCCGCAATGCATTTAATTGTTTTTGTTCTTGTATGTTTTTTTAAAGTGAACGAGAATTAGTACATCTATTAGATAACAGTGGACTCTCATTATCTCAAACTCCAAGAGACCATGATTTTCAGTTTGATAACAGTAGTTTGAGATAACAGGAGTTGAAAAGATGACAATTTTATAATTGTAGTTTATGCAAAACTTTTATTCTATAATACTGCTTCATTATAAACAGGTTGAACTATTTTATTCTTATAACTGAGTGAGTTCAAATATTATAAGAATATATGGTATTGTCTGTGTTGTTGATGGGCAGCTGTGTACTTTGTGTATTAGACAAGCTTAATAGTCAAACCACAGGTGGCTGCACTGGCACTGATTGGTCAAGACACACTGTCAATCATGTGGTCAATACACAGAGAAGCTGCAGTCCAGCTAATTTCTTTGGATAAGGAGAAGCAAACATTAGTGCAATGCTGGAGAGCTCATTATTATTATTTATTTATTTTATTTATTTATGAAACTGCCATATTTATTAATCATATGCATATATATTTCTTGCATCTAAATTGGTTGGGTGATATGGAATTCGGAACCTAAGTCTTATTTATTTATTGAGCTCTTTAGGATTGCACTTCTGGTTGCATCTGCTGCTGTATATATCATCTTTGCTAGGAAATTTCAATGTTAAGAGCAACTACATCGCGATATAATTTGTCAAAGCAGAATTTATGGATGTTTACAGTTCATTCTCAGTATATTTATGGGTTGTTGTTGTGGATGAGGAATTGGACTATAAAATGACAGTGCTCTAAAGAAGTTTTCAGATACTAATAAGCTGTTCATAGAAGATTCAGGTTCACTGACTATGTGTTTTCCTGGGAGAAAACTATAGAAATATGCTACAGATTGTACGCCATAATTCAATACATATTTCTAAGCATTCTGTACACAAAGTTTTAAATGTTAAGAAAGCCTAATCTCAATATTGACCAAGTGGAACATATGGATATTTTGGTTCATTCAAAGTATATCCATCATAGACTTTCTATTGTGAATGAAGAATGAGACTCTAATATGACAGTGTTTAAAAAAATTCTCGGATGCTAATAAACTGTTTGAAGGTCAAGGTTCACTGATTGTGTATTTTCCTAGGAGGCAACCATGGGGATATGCTACAGATTTACACCACAGTTCATTAAATAATTCTATGCATTCTGCACACAGTAAGTGCTCAGCCTCTGTATTAAGTAAAGAATTCAGCTGTGTTTATAATTCAGGATCAAGAATGATAGGACTAAACACTTGAAGAAATTCAAGTACGGTATGTAAAAAACTCAAAACTTTCCTGATCATACATACTCATTGGATGGTATTATTTGTGAGTCACTAAAGAGAATTTTACTACAGTACAACAGAATAAAATGCACTGTCAGTATAACAGTATATAAATCTTAGATAAAATTGATAAATGGAATCTGTTGTTGGAATACTTCTCAGGGGCCCAAAATTGTGTCTGATACTTGTCCTGATATTTCTTGGATGTACCATATTAATATCATTAATAGTTGTTGTACATCACAGTATGCAGTGTTTCAGCTCAGCTTTGTTTGTTTTTTAAGATGGAATGAATATTCTCTTACATTTAAAGTTTCCTATCCAGACGCAGTCGGAGAAATATCTTAAAGACGAGCTCCATCAAGTCATGAGTATAACTTAACACTTAACTGTTGTCATACTTGGGTATGTTTACCACTACTCAAAACTGTCTTCTAGAAATGTTAACGCATAAATGTAGTGAGACAAGTTGGAATACGTTTCAATAAGCAACACACTATACTAATGGTGCCGAACATAAATCTTCTTCAGAAAAACTCAACAAGTCAACTTGCTAGATGTTGCCGTGCGTGAAGACGGCTAATGCTTGACAAGCAGAGCTGATCCTGATCAGACGCTGCTTTTGCAGCCTCTCATCTGGATCTCCAATGTTTGCTCAGGCCGGTATATCTTCCAAATCCTTGGGGTGGATACGGTAGTTGTTGTATTCTTTTTACAGGTTAAAGTTGCTCAAATTTAAAAAACCATTAGTCATATGTATATGTCCTTAGTATGGATTACAGTTTGCTAGTTGTCAATGTGCTTTAAGATAGCTGGATGATTGACAAGCAGAGTGGATCTTGATAAGACGCTATTTTCTTAGGTGTCTGATCTGGGTCTACAAGTTTGCTCCGGCCCAATACTTGGGGATAAATATGGTATTTCACTTATTCTTATACAGGATATATGTCGTTCAGATCTGAAACCATCTCTCATATGCATGTACTGTGGCTTGATGCTTGATGAGTGGAGCGGACCATGATCAGGGACTGCTTTGCAGCCCCTGATCTGGGTCTACAATGCTTGCTCAGGCCTGTCTGTCCTGATACTTGGGATAGATAGGGTAGTTGTCTTATTCTTTGCAGGTAAAGTCGCTCAGATTTGAGAACCATAAATTTGTCATAATTTATGTATGTCTGTAGTTTAGATTCCAGTTTGCTAGTTGTTAATGTGCATAAGACGAATGGATGTCTGACAAGTGGAGCAAACCCTGATCTGACACCATGTTCTGCAGGGCCCGATCTGGGTCTACCAGGTTTGCTCAGGTTTGTCTGTCCCAATACTTAGGGAAAAAGATGATGGTTGTTTCTTTTACAGGAAAATGTTGCTCAAACTTGAAGCAAGTTGTCACTTGCATGTTCTTAATATGGATTCTTTGGCCAAACAGAGGACCCTGTTACACACTCAGTTGACCCTGTTACACAGTCAGTTGATATTTCCAAAACTATTTAACTATCACTGGTAAGATTGCAGTCAAGTGCAATAAAAATTAATAGTTAATAATATATTCTTTGACACAATATAGGACAGGTAAATTCAGCCATGATTACAATGGTAAGTAAACTAGATCTCAGAATGACAAATCACATTGTTTACATGAAGATGCGATCACTTACCTCCTTGGAGGCTCATCTGAATCATATCAGAATCACTTGGCTTTTTTAGGTCGCCAAATGGGGATATATATATATATATATATATATATATATATATATATATATATATATATATATATATATATATATATATGTGTGTGTGTGTGTGTGTGTGTGTGTGTGTGTGTGTGTGTGTGTAAAATAATTAATTCTTCAGGGCTAGGATCCCTAGTCCCTACTTCATATATCCAGATTGTTATACTACTATACGGGAAGAGACACTCTACATATATCCGAAGTACAGGTTAGCTATGTATATCTACTGACATCCATCATTCTCTTGGGGTCAAGATCATCCATCCCAAATGTTTCATTTATCACCTTCATCAGATCATGAGGAAATGATTAACCATCTTGCTGGCTAAGTATTCTATTCTATGGCGCTGAGATCATACACTCCATGCAACTGCTGACTAATTATTCATTCCATGTCTCTATTTACGAACATTCATCGTCTCTTTTGGGGCCAGAGGGGTACCAGTTTAACCACCCAAACATTTCATTTGTAATTGTATCTGACCACAAGGCCGTGATCATTCACCTTGGTGGTTGTGAATTGTAGGAGGCAGAAATCATCCACTCCATACATCCGCTGTCTAATCATTTTGTTCTGCTTTATATCTGATGTTCATCATCTTTCTCAGGACCGAAATCATCTACCGTAAACGTTTCATTGATCGTCCATATCAGACCACAATCTGTGATCATTCCACCTTGCTGTCTGTGTATCTCATTCCATGGGGCCCGAGATCATTTACCTAATGCATCAGCTCAGTCATTCAACCATGACGCTGCGATCATCCACCTGGTGTCTGTAGGACCATTATAATCAGCCCCCACATTTCCATTGACTAATCATACATAACACGAGGCCGTGATCATCCACCTCGTGTCAGCTGTGTATCCACAATATGGGGCCGTGATCATCCACCCCATTTCTCTAGTTACACACTTATCATCGGATCATGGACTGACATTCATCATCTCTCTTGGGGTCGAGATCATCCACCCCAAACATTTCATTTATCGTTATCAGACTACAAGGCCGTGATCATCCACCTTGCTGGTTGAGTATCTTATTCAATGGGGCCGAAATCATCTGCTCCATGCATCCAAGGACTAATTATTCAATTTCATGTCTATATATAGTGACGTCCATCATATCTCTTGGTGCCGAGATCATCCACCCCAAACGTTTCATTTATAATTTCGATCAGACCACAAGGCCGTGATCATCCACCTTGATGGTTGTGTATCTTATTCAATGGGGCCGAAATCATCTGCTCCATGCATCCGCGTACTAAATATTCAATTCCATGCCTATATCTAGTGACGTTCATCATCTCTCTTGGGACCGAGATCATCCACCCCAAACGTTTCATTTATAATTTCAATCAGACCCCAAGGCCGTAATCATCCACTTTGCTGGTTGTGTATCTTGCTATGGGGTCGTGATCATCCACCCCATGCATCGGCTGACTAATTATTCATAGCACGAGGCCGCGATCATCCACCTCGTTTTGTGGGGCCGCGATCATCCACCCAATCTCTACATTCACTATTCATTCATAACACGAGGCCGTGATCATCCATCTCGTGTCAGCTGTGTATCCACGATATGGGGCTGGGATTATGTACCCATTTCCCATGGTTACACACTTATCATCAGACCATGAGGCTGACGCTCACCATCTCTCTTGAGGCCCGCCCCAAACATTCCATTGATAAGCTTTATCAGACCACAAGGCCATGATCATCCACCTTGCTGGTTGTGTATCTCAGTCTATGGAGCTGAAATCATCCATTCCATGCATCGGATGACTAATCATTCAATGCCACATCTATATCTACTGACATTCATCATCTCTCTTGGGGCTGAGACCATCCACCCTTATGTTTCATTTATCATCTCTCTCAAACCATAAGCCCATGGTCATCCACCTTGCTGGTTGTGTTTCTCATTCTATGTGACCAAGATCATCTACCCTATGCATCAACAGACTAGTCATTTATACCAAGGCCGGAATCATCCTCCTTGTGTCAGTCGGGCCGTGATCATCTACATATGACGTCAGCTGTGTGGCCAAGATATAGGGCCGGCATCGTCAAACCCATTCCTGTAGTTACATACTTATTATCCGACAACATGGCTAAACCTTCCGCTGGACATTTTACGGAAAATGTATATCACAGTATTGAGTAGCCTATAGAGATAGCCTATGTTATTTCTTTTTAACACAATGGCAAAAAAAAATCATCCATTCCATTTTGCGATTTTGACATCACCTGCATGAAGATGAGGCTGTGATCATCTATATCATGAATGTCATCTAATCATATAGGGTCCAGATCATCCCTCCTATTCTGCTATTTAGACATCATCAGCAGGGCATGAGGTGGTGATCATTCATCTCATTGCTATAATCTTTTCATATATTGTCTTATCATGTGGTGTCCAGGTCATCCAGTCCATTTTAGTGCTAATTCGTCTTCATTGTTAGACTATTCTATGAGGCGAAGATTAGTCAGTTTCTGATCAATAAGACTTAGATCATTCACCCAATTCTTTTATGGTTTGTAAGGACACAATCATGAAGCACAGCCGTCAAATTCTAGGAAGTAGCTACTCAGGTAAACCAGCATCAGACCATGAAGCTGAGATCATCCACTTCTGGTAAGTCAAGTATCATATAGCACCGACATCAGTCATCCCCTTCTGTGATTTCTGCATTCATGACAGAGCATGAGGCTGTGATCATCAATTTCAGGTCACTCCTCTAATCATATGTCGGACAATGGAGGCTGATCATCTGCATCCAATACAGTAAATCATAATATTTAGGCAGTGAGATCATTCACACTCAATGTACGTATATAAAAGTAGCAAATGAGGCAAATCACAACTAGGCATCCAAGCCATAGGACTAAGATAAAAGGTAATCATTATCAAACAACAAGGCTGAGATCATCCTCACCAGTTTCAGTTGTTTTTAATTCAGTATCAGACAATATATGCAGCCTGAGATCATCCATTTCCAGTTAAAGTATCTTACTCAGGAGGATGAGACTTTACACCTCATTTGATATTAAATGAATATAGTAAGGCTAGGTCACTACCACCAGAACAGCTCGTCAACTCATAAGATGTATATAAACAGGTAAAAATTGTCAGACCATGAATATCCATCTTTGGCCGCTATTCTCATGAAGACAATGAGCCACCATTCTGCTAATTTTTGCACCCAACAGATCATGGAACATCATCCATGAAGTGTCAACCAGGATTATAGGAAGGCAGCTTGGGTTATCCTTACTTATAGCAATTGTAATGCAGATGTTTCTGGTCTGGATTAACAGGTTTGTCTGTTCATCATGTGAATAATAATACATTGTAGTTTCTTGCCTTTTACAGTATATTGAGAAACTTTTCTCTTCATGTTAGGAATAGACATCATGCTGTTAGCAGATCAGCTTGAGTATCACAGGATTGTCTTTTTTCACACCAAGTTGGTTGGCAGTGATCAGTTCTTGTGAAGCATTGTCAACATACACTTTAACTTTCACATTTTGTATATGTAAGAAATGTTATTATTTTTGTGTATGTATCACAGAAAGAAATGTAGTTATTTCTATGTACAAATATTATAAACTAATGATATAAAATGAAATCACACTAGTTTGGATGAGGTCGAAATCCACCCTCTAGGTATACTGTGCATTGCTTCGACGCACGTTCCAGCGTTTTTTTCCCAAAGGGATTTTTATCTCTGATTTTCGTGACCGGCTGGTATACTAAAAATGAGGGAATATATATTTCTGTAGTATTAAAAGAAGAAAAATAGGATATACAAATATTTCTAACATGTTGTAAATATGAATATTGTGATAGAAACTTGGATGTATGAGATTCTCAGTTCTCACATATTAGCAATTGGATTATTCATGATGTTTATATAGGTCAGTGAACTTTTTAGTTTAATGTTACCTAATCAACATTTACCCAAGGCTCTGTTTTTGGGGGGCCTCATTTGATAATATCAAATTCGTATGACCTTCTTGACTCCCCTCAAAAGACTGGATTAACACTGTCTGAAATATGAAACACAATTTTGGCATCTATCTTTCAGTTAACTTCATGTGTGGGATCAGACCACCTTGCAGGACTGCTGTCTGTTATCAACCCATGTGCCATATTGTTGGGGAGTTAGGAAAAAAAAAAGGTAAGAGAAAAGTCCAGGGAGTGCTACAATCACAAACCGCAGCCCTTCCCAGACCCCAAGAGGAAGAGGAAACCGACAAATCCAAACAAGCACAAATCGAACAAACGTACGAAAAGCAATAAGATTAGCTCTCTCTTCCCCAAGCGAGGTAATCGCAATACTAAAAGGACCGAAAAATACAAGAACAAAATGACACACGGAAAGACATACAACAAATCGCCTCGCAGAATAAACCACAAAGCGACAAAGAGTAAGACTAACACCGGGCCCACCGCCTTAGAACGGTCAGCAGAGTAAACCACCGGGGGGTTTAAAGCACTTTTACAGCTAGCTAACTCCACCCTGGGTCCCGATGCTACTCTTCATACAGAAACACATAAAAATACGGTTCGCATAAAGGCTCCCAACTCAGTCAATGCATCAAAGCGAAAACATAAAAATCAAATAATCACTGTAAGTCGAGCAGGCTGACATTACTTAATCATTCACGAAGGTCAGTAGCCCCCAGGAAAAGAGCCAAATATTTTTATAAATTTTTTATGTTATATGATAAACATGGAATAGCCATATTCTTATGTTTTGTATAAAATGACAATTCTGTAATTGTAATTTATGCAAAACTTTTATTCTATAATACTGCTTCATTATAGACAGGTTGAACTATTTTATTCTTATAACTGAGTAAGTTCAAATATTATAAGATAATATATATGGTATTGTCTGGGTTGTTGATGGGCAGCTGTGTACTTTGTGTATTAGACAAGCTTGCTAGTCAAACCACAGGTGGCTGCACTGGCACTGATTGGTCTAGACACACTGTCAATCATGCGGTCAATACACAGAGAAGCTGCAGTCCAACTAATTTCTTTGGATAAGGAGAATGAAACATTAGTGCAATGCTGGAGAGCTCATCCTACCCACCGTCCCCGGCAGCACCACATTATTTATTTATGCTATTGTAGCCAATTTTAATATAATGTATATATTATGTCCATATATATGTAAATAGTCTTATTACATTGGGGTTGTTCACTGAGACCAGTCTGCCCAAACGGCCTTCTTGACTCCCCCCAAAACACTGGATTCACACTGTCTGAAATATGGAAGACAATTTTGGCATCTGTCTCTCAGTTAACTTCATGTGTGGGATCAGACCACCATGCAGGACGGCTGTCTGTTATCAATCCGTGTGCCATATTGTTGGGGAGTTAGGAAGTCGAGCAGCCTGACATTACTTAATCATTCACAAAGGTCAAGTGAGTAGTGCCCAGGAAAAGAGCCGCAAAACTAAACCAACATTATCCAAAACTTTGTTTGGTTTAAGCAAGAATTTGGGTTATGAATGTTTGAGACCATGAGAGTCAACTGTACGTTATTCACGATTTCTGTATTTGTAAAACGCTAAATATGCTGGGTAAATATCAGCAGACTGGATTTTGAAATATATTTCTTATTTTTCTCAGAGAAATATGAAAAAAAGCATCAAGTTGTCATCTGCTGAATTTGCCCAGAGAGTGGTAAAGGTTAATACGTGTAATAGCTACAACAGGGAGCGCAAGTAGAAATACATTTGTAAGAATGAAATGTACTGTACTTACCGTAAATATTTGAACCAGCAGTCCTATGCCTCGGCAAACGATGTAGATCCAGATTAGACGTCACAGAAGCCGGCATCTGGTTGGAGTATACAATTCGCTATGCATCCAGCAGTTTGTAGACACATGTCCAGGTAGTAAAGTTGGGTTGTTCAAATATAAGGACAAAAATGGTAATTCTTTAACCCTTGTCCTGCTGAATAAATTAAGATACCATGCCCATTTCTAATTTTCAGCCTATCAGATTACTCGATCCAGATTGTTGATATAATTTTGCATTCTTAATGGCAAACAGTGCAGATCCAGATCAGTTGGCTTCTTCAGAAGCCAACTGATCTGGATCTACACTGTTTGCAAAGCAGGATATATCCGGGTTCAGCAGGACTAGGGTTATTAAGATGTCCGAACATTTAGAGTCAGTGGGGATTTATTGTTTTGTTTTGTATTGTTTTTTTTCATATGTATATACATACTTTAAGCTATAGTAGGGGCGCTGATAAGACACAACTACATTGTATAGTTATGTCCCCAACTTCAAAGCGATTGGAGGGGCATATTGCGTCTGGTTCGTTCGTCCGTTCGTGCGTCCGTGCGTTACGCTTTTTGATGCATAGCATAACTTCTGAACCCTGCATACCAGGAATTTAAAATTTCATATATGATTCCTTATGACAAAATAGCTGACACAGAGTTTTTTTCTTATCAGAATTATGCCCCGTTCCTGAGTCATGGCCCTTGGAAATAAATTTGAATGAAATCTTGTCAGCAAAATATCTCAAAAACTATTGAAGCTAGAGCCTTGAAATTTGAGGAATAGATTGGTAATAATGATAAGATGATCTGATTAACTTATGAATAAATTCTGAAAAAATACTACTCAAGTTATGGTCCTTTGTCATTTTGGGCATTTTTACATCGCACACTTTTTGATGCACAGCAGGTTTTGAACTGTCCATGCTAGGTTTTTGAAATTTCATATATGGATTTCTCATGAAAAACTAGCTGACACGTATTTTTTTTCTTATCAGGGTTATGCCCCTTTCTTTAGTTAAAGCCCTTGAAAAAGTATGGATGAAATCTTGTCAGCAAAATATCACAAAAAACGATTTAAGCTAGAGCCTTGAAATTAAAGAAATAGATTGGTAGCGATGTGTATATGACCTGATTAACGAATGTTCTAAAAATTACTTCTTGAGTTATGGCCCTTTGTCATTTTGGGCATTTTTACATTGCACACTTTTTGATGCATAGCATATTTTTTAACTGTGCATGCTAGGGTTTTTGAAAATTTCATATTTGGATTCCTCACGAACAAATAGCTGACAAATATTTTGTTTCTAATCAGGATTATGCCCCTTTCCTATGTTATGGCCCTTTGAAAAATGAAAAAAAAATATGGATGAAATTTTGTCAGCATAATCTCTCAAAAACTATTTAAGCTAGAGCCTTGAAATTCGAGGAATGGATTGGTAGCGATGAGTAGATGACCTGATTAACTTTTGAATAAATTCTGAAAAGTGCATCTTGAGTTATGGCCCTTTGACATTTTGGGCATTTTTACCACTGATGCATAGCCTAACTTTTAAACATGCTAGGGTTTTGAAATTTCATATATGGATTCCTCATGAAAAAATAGCCGACACGTGTTTTTTTCTTGTTAAGGTTATGTGCCTTTCCTGAGTTATGACCCTTAGAAAATATATGGATGAAATCTTGTCAGCACAATATCTAAATAACTATTGAAACTAGAGTCTTGAAACCTAGTGAATAGATTGTTAGTGAGAGGCAGATGACCTGATTAACATTTGGAACTAAGGTATTGATGATCTGATCAAATTTTGGTCGAAGTTATGTTTCTTTTCAACTTTGGCATTTTGTATCAACAAGCATATAGTTGGGGCATAATGTTTTACAAACATACTTTTGATTATGTATTCGTTTAATATGCAGATAAAGTCACGACTAGGGGACCCGTAGCATTGTATGTGTTTAACTTATTTATGCCTATCGTTTTTAAATGGGACCTATGCAAAAAGTGCAGACCCAGATCAGACGCCGCAGATCGCAGCGTCTGATCAGGGTCTACACTGTTTGCATTAAGTACAGGAATATATTTAAAAGATTGTAATAGTAAAATTAATCAGACATCCCTTCACTTGGAAATGGCTCGTTCCCTAGTATATTGCACAAGGCTTTAGGTGACTGGATATACTTCGTTCATTTTCAGCAATTTCTGCAAGGGAGATACTTGTTGTGACTTCCTATTTGCCCTACTGCACATCATGCCCCTTTTGAAAGGGATTAATCTAAAAGGAAAGACTGTTCATCTTTGGTGTCACTTTCCAGCTTCGTTTTAGACCTGGCTCATACCCGATGTGCCCTGGGTTGAGTTTGATATAAAGTAGACAGGAAGCGCTTGGTGACATACAGGAGTACCATGTCTGCATGGGTGGTCCATGAAAGCAAGGCTGTACAAACGCATATACATAACACATTCGCCGCTGCCTCCACGTGCTTCGGGTGCCTGGTAGCGTTAAACATCTGCTCAACAAAAACATAACAATGTTTTAAAGCCTAAAATGAATTTAGCGAGTCTCGCCATTTAAAAATATGGAGATTACAGATACATAGAGACCACCGAGCTTTCCAATATAAACCATATCTGAAAGTCAGTTGAGTTGAGTTATTGTTCATATATTTTGAATTACACTTTCAATATTTTATAAAAGTGTGCGTCCAAAAACATGTGAGTCTCTAAGAACTTCTGCAAACAGAAATTTACCTTCTGGCATATGCGACCAGCGTAGAAACAGATCAGTCTACGCATTCGCACATCATGGCCACGGTCTACGATGTTCGCTAGTACCAAATATAACGAAACTCATTTGGAGAGACTCAGCTGATGTGCTTTTATCTTGTATGTTATTATGTTATAAGTGTGCCCTATAATCACCCTGTGTGTCCGTCCGTCCGACCCTGGTCAGTAAGCGAAAAATGTCATCGCGCTTAACCCGCTTGGAATATTTTTTTTTTTTAAATAATTTTTAGCATACTGATCAACACGAGCTAACCGTTGCGTGCAAGAGAGATAACTCTGCAATATGTTCTTATCTCCCCTGAAGCCAAAATATTGTGCTGACCGTAACTCCCATACTGTTTGAGATAATTTATAATATTTCGTAGGGACATATATCAGGTCAAGTAGGAGTGTTGCATGCAAGAAAAACAACTCTTGTGTTGTTATTTTTCTAGTTACCTCCCCTGCAGGTATTTCTAAGCCGAATTCTTTTGTACTCCATAATCTCTTAATGGTTTGAAATATGTTTTTGAAATATTTGATAATATTTGGTTGAGGCATAGATAACCTGACTGGATGTTGCGTGCATGAACGACAACTCTCACTTTCTTCGTTATGTACTTATTTTCCCTGAAACCGAAATCTTGTGCAGGCAATAACTCCCATACTGCTTCAGATAATTTGATAATATTTGGCGGGAACATATATCAGATCAAGTAGAAGTGTCACATGCAAGAAGGACAATTGCTTTATTCTTTTTCCTAGTTATCATCCCTAAATGTATTTCTAAGTCAAATTCTTGTGCACCTTGTAACTTCTTAATGGTTTGAAATAGTTTGATGATTTTTGGTAGAGACATAGATAAGGACCAGAGGGTGTGTCGCGTGCAAGAGAGACAACTATGACTTTTTTCTTTATGTACTTATCTCCCCTGAAGCCGAAAGCTTGTGCAGCCTATAACACCGATTCTGTTTAAGATAATTTGATAATATTTGATAAGGGCATATATCAGGTCAAGCAGGAGTGTGGCATATAAGAATGATAACTATTGCTTTGTTCTTTTGTTTATTTATCTCCCCTGAACTATTTTGCTTAGCTAAATTCCTGTGCACTCCATTACTTCTTAATAGTTTGAAATATATTTTAATAATTTGGTAGGGACATATATCAGGTCAAGCAGGAGTGTCGCATGAAGGAAAGACAACTCCTGCTTTGTTCTTTGTATAGTTATGTCGCCTGAACGAATTTCTTAGCCAAATTCTTGTGCATTCCATTACTTTTTATTGGTTTGATTTTTTTTTCTTAAATATTTGTAGAGGTATAGATTAGGACAAGTAGGCTTGCCGCGTGCAAGAGTGACAACTCTCACTTTTTGTTATGTACTTACCTCCCTTGAAGCCAAAATCTTGTACAGCCCATAACTCCCGTACTGTTTGAGTTAATTTGATAATATTCGGTAGGGACATATATCAGGCCAAGTAGGAGTGTCGCATGCAAGAAAAACATCTCTTTTTGCTTTGTTCTTTTTTATTTATCTCCCCTGAAAGAATTTCTTAGCCAAATTCTTATGCACTCTATTACTTCTTAACGGTTTGAAATTTTTTTAATAATTTGGTGGGGAAAAATATATCAGGTCAAGCATAAGCGTCACATGCAAGAAGGACAACTCTTTCTTTGTTCTTTTTTATAATTATCTCCCCTGAATAGATTCCTAAGCCAAAGTCTGGTGCACTCCATAACTTCTTAGTGGTTTGAAATATTTTGATAATATTTGGTAAAGGCATAGATAAGGGCCAGTAGGCGTGTCGCGTGCAAGAGAGACAACTCTCACTGTTTGTAATGTACTTATCTTCCCTGAAGCCGAAATATTGTGCAGGCCACAATAACTTGATGATGTTTGGGTGGGACATATACCAGATCAAGCAGGCGTGTCACATGCAAGAAGGACAACACTTGCTTTGTTGATTTTTTACCCCAATAAACATAAAGCAAATACATTTACCTTTACAAGGCATTTATTTTTGCTATTATTTCTGAATATGTACACTCAGAAATTCAACGTATTTGCAAATATTGTGTATCCTGTACAAGTAATCATATTTCATACTGTCTTTGCATCCTTTACTTTGGGCTGTTTCAATATTTCCATGATATCTTATGTACACCAAATTTAGAAGTGCCAGATCGGTCGAATGATTTGCCATTTCTTCTGATGGTTATTTTTACTGTATTTTATGGGGAAATCATAGGACACATATGTAAAACTTTTAGTTACAATCAAACTGTTGTCCTCAGCGGTTATCTCGCTTGCTCCTGGGCTATATACATGTATATATTGTAATATTTAAACGTCTTCTTCGACGGTGGTATTGATAATTTGTTCAAATGGTTCTGCACCATTGAAGAAGATGGCCGGTATGTCCATATATTGTAGAAAAAAAAGACTTAAAAATATTATTCTCCAGAACCTACAAAGTTTTGATGTTGAATCTTCGTATATAGCATCTTGGACTCAAAGTCTACCAAATTTATCAAAACAAAAATGGTCCAAGAATGACCTTTTACGGCAATGTCAAATTTGCGTCCTAATACATTTGTATAGGGAATAATCATTTTCTCAAAATGTAATTAAGAATACCGGCTGAAACTTACAATGTATGATTAAAGTAGTAAAACGTTTTAGTTACATTCAAACTTTTATCCTTAAGGGTTAGTTGTCCTTGCCGCAGGAATATGTACATGTATAAATCCGTGTAATAATTAAATGCCTTCTTCCCAGAAACCCATTGATCAATTTTCATCAGATTTCAGTTAGAGCCTTCTGTCGAAGGGGACTTAACAATTTATTCAAACAGTTTCGCATCATTGAACAAGATGGCTGCCATGCCCACATATGGTAAAACACTTAAAATCTTGTTTTCCAGAACCAAGAAAGCCTTTGAGGCTGAATCTTGGTACATACTATGGCGGACTCGATGTCTGCTCAGCTCATTCAAATGAAGATCCTAGGATGGCCTTTTACGACACGGTCAAATGTGTGTCCTAGTTGCTGTGATAATATTGGAAGAATGCTGCATGGCATCTACAGATAAGCAGTGGCTGTTTTACTCAAATGAGTAAATCATGGGCCTCGTTTTATTGTCTTCTCTGTTTTGTCTGTTTGCATCACGAAAACACACCTATATAATTTTGACCCCCTTAAACCCCACTTTTATATAGTAAAACTGGGGTTTACAGGGGTATACATTATTTTTCTTATTTCTGCTCAAAACATAGATTGAGGGTACTCATTAGAACCGCCTCGTCGAGGCGGTTCTAACGTGTACCCACAATCTATGTTTTGTGCAGAAATATGAAAAAATATCTGATTTTTTTTTATCTGAAAATTTTCAGTTTTTGGAGATAAAATTTTCTATATATTTGAATAGGCGTGTTTTCATAATGGATTACCGTTTGATGTTGCCGATAGGTTTCATTCATAGCTCATTTGTAATTTTACTAATCAGTCTAAAAACTGTGCAAATGCCGTTTGCAGCCATTGCACCATCTCACTACCCCTACAACCATCAGGGATAGCGAGAAAAACAGGACTTCTACTTCTGTATTGTTGCTGTGCTAGGGTAAGTAGTGCCTAGATAATGACTTCATGCCAAAATGAGCAATGTACAGTCGAACCTCAATGGCTCGAACATCTTTGAGACCATGGAAATTCGTTCGAGACATGGGTAGTTCGAGCAACTGAGGGTTAATTACGGCACAGTTCAGGAAGCAAATGGTGATAATTTAGGGAAATCTTTTCGATTTTCTACACAATGATTGTATGTTGAGTGTACTCAATAGAATCGCCTCGATGAGGCTATTCTAATGAGTACACACAACATACAATTCCATCGTAAAATAAGAAAAAATCCCTAAATATTTGTTTTATTGAGCTATTGGAAGGAATTTATAGCGACTGAAAAAAGTGTTCGAAACATCCAGGGTAAACGAGCCATCCGGGTTCGAGCTATTGAGGTTATACTGTAAACAGCAGCTGTTCAGTGATCGGCGACAAGTATCGGAAGATGAACCTTCTGTGTCTATGTGGTGCAGGGCTTCTCTCGGGATTCCGATGGTGGGTTGGGTGGACGTGGTTACCAACGACTAAAGAGAACATAATATTACTTATTTGTACAAAATTGTAAGGGGCAATTTGGTTTTGTCTTGTATTGTCGATTGCGCAAATTCTTGAATGTACATTACAAAGTGTTAAAATAAAATATATGTTTAATCAAACCGAGTTCCATTATTTTGTTTAACGTTTCCAAAAGATCTCCAGTTCGGGTTATTCTGGTGAGACCATCTATGATTATCAGGACATTTGTTAGTTACACATAATAAGCAGTATATATTCAACTCGTATCTGTAGGGCGCTTCATTGCACAGCATTTCATTATCACCCTTCAATCGTCTCGATATGGTTTAAATAATGTTGAAAGGGACCTAAAACACCCAAATCATCATCATCATCAGCGGCAGCAGCAGCAGTGTAAATAACAACATATATACATACATATATTTCAGTTACTTTTACACGCATTCTGCGTTGTTGATAATATCAAATTGTGATTTTCATTTAACCCTCCATCGTAGAAAGATTATCATAACTTTTACGGTAAAAATTCTGAAATCTCTAATACCAGACTGTACTAAGAAACCTTTTCTAAGGTTCTCTTACATAAACTTTAGATTTTTATGTAACCTCGCCTGTTCAATACAGTGGTATGCAAAGAGGTCTACAGTTTGATTCAGTGTAAGAAGCCCTTTAACTCATTCAGCAGAGCAGGATGCCAGGTAAGTTATTTTTGCCAAGGCATAATACAAAATATGTCCTATTACATTTAACCTAAATATTGGGACATTTTTACAAGTACCATACTTGTCCTGAAATATCAGCAAAGTAAGTAAGTGAACTCAGGAACTGATATAATCAGACCCACATCAAACCCCCAACACCAAAAGGAAAGACAGACAAATACAATAAAGCAACTACAAAATTCAGAGATGGTAAGCAGAGCTGGCAACTCTTTCTCTAAAAGGTGGCAACTCTGTTACCCAAACTTAACTGAATATATTCTAAACTTACATAATTGTTGAAAGAAAAAACTTTAGAAAGTGAAACACTACATAACAATGAATGAACAAAAAGTACCACAATGAACGTACCGCCTTGGAACGGTCAGTAATGAATTACTGGGAAGATGGGGTTGGGTATGTGTGTGTGTGTGTGGTAGTGATGGGGGGGGGGGGGGGGGGGGGATGGAAATTTCAGCTTCCATGGTAGTAAAAAACTGGAGGAATTCCAACTCATCTATGAATCATTACATGTAACATATAAATCACAGATCATTACGAAAACACGCCCATTCAAATATATTGAAAATTTTACAACCAAAAAACTGGCAAATTTTCAAATAAAAAATTCTAATATTTTCCATATTTCTGCTCAAAACAAAGATTGTGTGTTCTAACGAGTACCCACAATCTATGTTTTGTGGGTACTCGTTAGAACCGCCTCACCGAGAGGCGGTTCTAACGAGTGAGGCGGTTCTAACGAGTACCCACAATCTATGTTTTTGAGCAGAAATAAGAATGTATAATAATGTATACTCCTGTAAACCCCAGTTTTACTGTATAAAAGTGGGGTTTAAGGGGGGTCAAAATTATATAGGCGTGTTTTCGTGATGTAAAGCGTATAAAGAAGCAAAGAGGATTCAACAGAAACAACATGTTGAGACATTTGGGGATTCCTGGCTTGTCTGCGAGACAGATCTAATGTTTGAGCCGAGAAACAGACATAAACGTCTATTTTACAACCTGTTGATGGTTTTGAAAACTGCTGGATGAATGGCAGATTAGATTATGATCAAATTCTACATTTCTGATTTAGGTCTATGTTGGTTGCTCAAAATTGTATGTCCAAACACTTAAGAGTTACAGTCGATTCTCGTTATCTCAAATTCCAAGGGACTCTCTGAAATACTTCGAGATATCCGTACCTCGACATATCGGATTTGCAGAGTTCAGGAAAGAAATAATTCGATTAACTATATTTAATAAATCTATATGAATTGGACTCTTGAAGCTAGAAATATATTGGAAATATTGTGGAAAAGAGCAGAAATTGCTCCTTAGGAGCAATTTCTCCTCTTTTCCACAATATTTTTTACCTGTTGTTAGATTTTCATGTTTAGGCACGGATCAGATTTTCACTTCGAGATAAGCGGTTTTTCGATATGAGCGAGTTAGAGATAGCAAGAGTCAACTATATTTTGATATTTTTAGGCAGACTTGGGGCTATGACAAGTCTGCACAGCTTAGTCTTATCAGAGCTGTCTTATCAAAGTCTTTGTATAGTAACTGTTTGAAATTTACAAATTCTGAATTAGTCTTTAGCATTCAGACCATCTAATAAAAATAGGTATCACCAGCCACTAAACTTTTTCTACCAAAATCAGTTTTTTATGCAATGCTTGTCGGTTGCTGTAAATAATCCTGCTTTCTAAGTCTCTTTGGTATGATAGAAGTGGTGATGTTATGTCGGGATGACGTGAAGTTTTTCCCCCTCATTGCCAACTGAAGAAAACAAAAACGTGCAGTTAATTTGAGGATGTGTTTGCTTGACAACTGATGTTGCCGAGAGTGGGTTATGATGAAATACTCACTGGTGATTGATGTTGCCTGCAGCATGCTTAAAGTTAAAAGCCTTGAATTAATTAAGTGTGTATTAAAATCGATAAAGGGCGTGATTAAACTCCCATAGATATGCATGCAGGTATGGCTTTTGCTGAAGTACGTGTCAAAATCGTTGAAGGGCGTGACTAGATTCTCCCATAGATATGCATGCACGTGTGGCTTTTGTTGTTATAAACCCTACAAAATTTGACCCTTATCTCACCTTTGTTTCTGATTTGGACCATTCCATCTTTGAAATTGGCTATGTCTACAGCTGTGAATAGGGCAATCAATCAAATTCAAGAACAGATAGACGAAAAGTATAGTTCCTGTTGAGCTGTCTCATTTCGAGCCAACTCATCTGGATATACACTGTTTGAAAAGTCCTCATAGCTTACAGGGTTGAAAAGGTTACGCTTTAAACATTTTAATAATCCTAAGTATTGGAAGAAGATTATTAAGGGTAAATACAGTCGACTCTTGTTATCTCGAATTCCAAGGGACTCTCTGAACTACTACGAGATATCCGTACTTCGGCATATCAGATTTGTAGAATTGAGGAAAAAATAATTCGAATAACCACATTCAACAAATGTATATGTAATTGGACTCTTGAAGTCAGAGATATGTTGAAAATATTGTAGAAAAGAGGAGAAATTGCTCCTTAGGCAATTTCTCCTCTTTTCCACACTGTTTTTTTTTTATCTGTTGTTAGATTTTCATGCTTAGATAGGGCCACGACTTTCACTTCGAAAAAAAGCGGTTATTCGAGGTAAGCGAGGTCGAGATAACGAGAGTCAACTGTATGATAATCGTTTTCATATCATATTGGTTTAATTTTCTTAATTTCCAAAACCAATATGTTGTGTTACAATATTTATTTTGTGTATAGACCAAAAGGTAATCTTGTCCGTTGATCTCAGACTTCTAGTTCCGAAATACTGTGAATATTGGCGGTCAAGAAATAAAACCCCGCCAAAATAATGAAAAACACTAATACAGATAAAAAATAGGAGAATAACAAACTGGCAGAAATTGTATTTCCAATTCACATCGCAAGTTTGCTGTACTTGCATACTGTTACGACACACAAACCTCAATGCATTTTCCTACGTAGGATACCTTTTTACTTACATAAGGCTATTTTGCCTTACCCACGTATTTTAATGTCCAATAGGTAGAACACTACTTAAAAAAAAACGTTTTACCCGTGCACTAATCGTGTAAAATACATACGTGGCCACACCTGAACCGAATGTTTCCGATAAGGGCGAACTAGCAGGACATAGGTGTGTGTCAGAGGACCACAGTCCTTTGAAGAATCATTTCGGTGAGTGATATTTTATATTTTTGTAATTGTTAATAATTTGTAAGGTTTCGTTGCAAGGCCAGAAATGTGTTGAATCTGAATAAAAAAACCTACAGATTGTTGATTGCAGTGTCTATATAACGGACGCAGGGTTATCCAGTTCTGCTTTTTGTTACATAGGATTTATCATGTATACTAGACCGGTTGCGCTACATTCTACAGTATAATGGGAATTTTCCCAGTTTGTGTGCATGATGTGGAAAGGAAGGACGCTGAGTAGAGCGTGTAGTATGTTCAGGCTGATCAGGGTCTCTTTCTAGCAAGCACAAATTCGGTCTGGTAGGTGTCTCCAGTTTGTGTGAAAGGAATTGGTATGAAAGACGCTGAGCGGACTGTGCAGTATGTTCAGTCTGATCAGGGTCTCTTTGTAGCATGCGCAAAGGGGATATAAGAACAGTGCAGGACCGGATTAATCGCGACACTCATTAGATTCGCGACATGAAGGCATGCACACCTGATAGCACGCATATTTTTGTACGCTCTGTTGCTGATACAAGGACAGTCAGTTTCGGCGAAAGAATGCACACAATACTGGTAAATGGCCGCTTAGAGGACTAAGCCTGTCTAATAAACGCGTGGTTAGAAAAACTGACAGCGTTCAACATAACCCCATTGAGTTGATTAGGCCGTAAAAACCTCAACACAACATAATTTGCAAGCACTCGCGTTTACACAGAAGTGGACGACATATTTTTTTTTTAGGTACGTTTATTGATTTTGTAAATTATTTGTCGTCTGCTGAAGTACATTGTGTAACCCAGATTTTAGCAGACAAGAATTGTAAATTAAGCCAACATCAATATTTCAAGTGTATTAGGGATTGACATTTATTATCGAATGGCATTTACTGACTGACGTTTCAAATGTCAGGTCCCTAATAGTCGAGAGTTGTAATGTCCTGATTACAGAGGGGGTCGACAATTGGAAGGTCGTGACCCTGTTTGTCGTCAGTGGACATTCGAAATGTCATGGCTCTTATGTATTTGGTATTAAGGGTAGATAGGGTTGACAGTCGAAATGTCATGGCCCTAATGTATATATTTGGTAATAAGGGTAGATAGGGTTGACAGTCGAAATATCATGGCCCTGTGAGTTAACCATGGACATTTGGAATGTCATGACCCTGGTGTTATAAAAGGAAATGCCCTAATCACAGTTGAGGCATCTGAAATGTCTTGACCCTGCTTGCTATCTGTGTTCATTTCAACAGTTATGGCCCTATTTTTTCTTTTTTCTATTATTTTATCAGGACATTGAAACTTTATTAAGATGGTTATTGTATATGTGGAGTTTGCGTATGATGTCGACAGGTGACGCTACCGATAGCTGGCGGACGCTAGCTGTCGACCGCGCCGGCGTCGACAATAGGACATAGGTTTCAAATGAACCACGTCGACGCCGGTGACAGACTAATCACGACGTCGGGACTCAGCCGCGACGCCAATGACTTCACACCATCCGATGACGTAGGGCGTCATTGTAAATTGAATAGATTGAATCATAACAGCAAACTTCATCATATGGTGATGTAATCCTGTGTAGTTATGTTTTCTTTTCTTATTTTTTTTTTGTTTTAGCTCTTCACAAAAGGGTTTTAACCTCCAATACAGAAGACAGTCAAAGACGTCTTACCGTGCTACAAGCTATTACAAAGCCACGGGCGAAGACCTAAGAGAATCTGACCACGTGCGTTCATTATAAGAAAATGATGAAATTTTAAACCACGCAATATATTAGGCCTACCCCAGCTAGCATTCTACGTAAATCTACATCGGGCCGCCCTCGGCCCGTCAGCTACCCCGATAACGGCCCGATATAGATTTGCGTAGAATGCTGACTGGGACAGCAATGCTCATAAGATATATACAAGAGAGATTAAAAAAACAAACAAACTCGAATTGTGAAATAGATGGAGAATAGTGATAAAAATATAAATAAATAGAAATAAGACAGAGTATGCACACATAATTACTTAAATTAACTAAATAAGACACAATGAATAAGATACTGTAATCAACGTTGTCTTCGCATTGGCCCAGTGTTCACCACACTTGGTTGGAGTACTAGTGACTAAATATTTTGATTAACCAACCCAGGTTAATCAAGTTATAAACCTGTACAGTTGCTAACCGTGTTGTGTCCAACTGTAGCCAACGCAAAGAGTAGCTAATGGTATGTTTGCGTAATGTTCTAACTGTTTGTAATTGTTGTATTTGTATGTTGTATATATTTATGTTAATAAAAACCAGTTGTAAATTCTAACATTGTTAGAGTTTCTGTGTAGTGGGGCAGTTAGGCAAACCCCAACCCGAAGCATAGCCAAACAGAAAGTCACCCTCGGTGCGTCTTGGCCGCCCTTGTGCGTAACACATACACCCCGTCAGTCAGTCAAGGACATTATCCGTGACAAAAGCAAAAGTGCGTATACTTCATTCGCATTTATTTAGCACCTGAAAATAAAGAAAGATAACGAGCTAGCCATAAACTGGCTTAATAGGGATGAATAAAAGCAAATACACCTTGACAGTACATTACGAAAACACGCCTATTCACACATAGAGAAAATTACACCTCCAAAAAAAATAAAAATTTTCAGATAAAAAACAGATAATTTTCACATTTCTGCTCAAAACATAGATTGTGGGTACTCGTTAGAACCGCCTCGGCGAGGCAGTTCTAACAAATACCCACAATTTATGTTTTAAGCATAAATAAGAAAAATAATGTATACCCCTGTAAACCCCAGTTTTACTGTATAAAGCTGGGGTTTAAGGGGGTCAAAATTATATAGGCATGTTTTCGTGATGAATTTGTCAAAAATTTCAGGTTCTATTATTATTGATTGACGTACTAAGAATGAAAACTACAACTAATAATAACTAAAAATATGTTTTATTGCGTAATTAGATAACAAAAGAACTGATTTGTATTCACTCACACACCAAGAACAATGCAAGGAGGAAAACAGTTAAAAAATATTGTGTATGACTTGTAAATCACCATGTAGAATCTGCATATATATCGTTCGTCTGTCATTACTGACAATAACCAATCCTAATCAAATGCGTGAAGTGTTATTGTTTGTGTGTTCTAAGATGGCCAATCTTAGCTCTAAATTGCTTGTTGCAGAAAGAACAAGCTAGGTCTGAGGAAGAAAGATCTGTTGGTGATGCCTTTGCTCTGGCTTTCCGCCGACCACGTTTATGCTCGGCTTCGCTGGTTCTTTTTGCTTCTATCACGAAAACACGCCTATATAATTTTGACCCCCTGAAATCCCACTTTTATATAGTAAAACTGGGGTTTACAGGGGTATACATTATTTTTCTTATCTCTGCTCAAAACATAGATTGTGGGTATTCGTTAGAACCGCCTCGACGAGGCGGTTCTAACGAGTACCCACAATCTATGTTTTGAGTAGAAATATGAAAAATATCAGAATTTTTTATCTGGAAATTTTCCTGTTTTTGGTTGTAAAATTTTCAATATATTTGAATAGGCATGTTTTCGTAATGGTACTCACCAGCACCCCTTCATGAGGCTTCGCCACTTTGCTCGATCCTGTGCAATCTGTTTCCACGACTCCTTTGGTATGTTGAAGTCTTAAAAGTAGGCTTTGAGTGGGTGTCTTTGTATCGCTTCGTCTGACCACATGGGAGCGTTTTCAACCTTGTTGTTCTCCATAGAAGATTCTTTGGCAAACGTTCATCAGGCATTCTGGTAACATGGCCTGTTCATCTTAATTGTGCCAATTTCAGAAGAGTATGCATACTCTGCATCCCTGCCCTTTTCAGGACTTCTGTGGATGGAATCCTGTCTTGCCACTTGATTTTTAGAAGTTTTCTAAGACAGCTTGTATGGAAGTGGTTCAGTCTTTTGACATGCCGTTAGTAAACTGTCCAAGTTTCACATGCGTATAATAGTGTTGGCAGTACCACAGATCTGTAGACTTTCAGCTTTGTGTCAAGTCTGATTCCACTTCGATCCCGAATACTAACACGTAGTCGGCCAAGTGCTGCACTAGCTTTGGCAATCCTGGCATTAACTTCATCATCAATGTGCACAACTGTAGACAATGTGCTTCCAAGGTAGGTGAACTTGTCTACCACTTACAATCGTTGACCGTTCTCTGTGATGGTAGGCTCCTTGTAAGGCTTTCCAGGTACTGGCTGATATACCATCTCAGTCCTTTTGATGCTGATTGTGAGATCATAGCTATCGCATGAATCAGATACTTGATCAACACCGTTTTTGCATCTTTTCTTCTGTTGGAGCACCCTTAGTCATGTCATCAGCAAAGAGGAACGTCTAGCACCTCTGTCTGCACCTTAGATTTAGCTTGCAACCTTCTTAGGTTGAAAAGTTTCCCATCAAAGCGATACCTAATAGGTATACCATTGTCACCATCCTGGAAAGCATCTGTAAGCATGGCAGAAAACATCCTGCATAACAGTGTTGAAGCTAGTACACAGCACTGAACCTGCATACATACGACACACAGGGCTACGTCAGAAATCACGGATTTTATTTTTCGGAAATCGAAAATCCGCCAAAATATAAATCCGCCAAAAGGTCCACTCATAAAAACCGTCAAATTTTGCTGCCGAAAAATCAAAAAAAATTACAGCAGAAAATTGCAACCAGAAATTGTTTCCGTGGCTTTTGACATTTCATGGCAAATGTCTTCATAGGAGACAATTTCTGTGACATGTCAAAGCTTTTTTATGGAAAAAAAAAACACACACACACAATATGCGTCGTCTGCTAAATTAGCCCAGAGAGTGGTAAATGCTCTAATATAGACTGCTTATGCATGGCTCAAGATGGAAAACTTTTTCAACCACATCACGAAAACATGCCTATATAATTTTGACTCCCTTAAACCCCACTTTTATGTTGTAAAACTGGGGTTTACAGGGGTATATATTCTTTTTCTTATTTCTGTTCAAAACATAGATTGTGGGTACTTGTTAGAACCGCCTCGACGAGGCGGTTCTAACGAGTACCCACAATTTATGTTTTGAGCAGAAATATGTAAAATGTCAGAACTTTTTTTCTGAAAATTTTCATTTTTAGTTGTAAAATTTTCAGTATATTTGAATAGGCGTGTTTTCGTAATGAACAAGTATGGATAAGTTTTCTTATTCCTCCACAAAAGGCCTGTTGTGGGTTCTCATTAATAGTGCCTCGGAGGACCCACAACATATTTTGTGGAGAAATAAAAATACTTTTCCGAATACTACTCGTCTGGATCTATGTTTACATAAAGTTTATCTTTTCGGAAGCAATAGTCATGTGCAAGGATGGGAGGGGCAAGTGTAGGGAGTAGAAGAAATTTGAGGAGCTCATCATGTGCTCATGAACCAATTAGTAAAATAGTGTAAATCCCACAAAAAAATAAGCTTCTGTTTTCCTATTCTGTTCTCTTTTCTTTTTCTGGAGACAAGTTGGCTTGTTGTAAAAGTGCTTTAAACCCTCCGGTGGTTTATTCTACTGACCGTTCTAAGGCGGTGGTCCCGGTGTTAGTCTTACTCTTTGTTGCTTTGTGGTTTATTCTACGAGGCGATTTGTTGTATGTCTTGCCTTGTGTTATTTTGTTCTTGTGTTTTTCAGTCCTTTTAGCATTGCGATTACTTTGCTTGGGGAAAAGAGAGCTAATCTTAGTGCTTTTCGTACGTTTGTTCGATTTACGCTTGTTTGGTTTTATCTCTTTCCTCTTCCTCTTGGTGTCTGGGAAGGGCTGCGGTTTGTGATTGTGGCACTCCCTGGACTTTTCTCTTACCTCTTTTTTTTGCATGAAATGTCAGCATATTTTTAGGAAAAATAAAAACAAAAATCCCATTCAGTGCATGACGTCAAACATTTACATGATTAATACTGCACAGGGTATCAGAAATCACTTTGAATTGAATATTTGCTTTACGACAGGAGTGTATTGATCTAGCGATCCCAATCTATATTTATATATACCACTTTGCCGATTTGTTAAGTGCAATAAAAACAATCGGATGCATGATATAATACCAGGTAGGCTATTTATATGTTAACGCTTTGCATGCAGGGAAAAAAATCTGCAGACGACATTTTGAAATATTGTTTCTTTTTTTTATTTTCTGCAGAAAGAAGGTTCGACATTTCATGTAAATTGCATGAACTATCAAATCTTACTTTCTGGAAAAAGAAAATTTGTCGTCTGCTGAAATTGCGTAGAGAGTGGTACAGATTAAACTGTGAATGAGAAAAAAGGTTTGTTTCAACAACGTATGCAGGCAACGAAAGCCCAGATCAGCATGTGCGCATTCATGCAGTCTGATCAGAGTCTTTGTTTCCTGCTAACAAAAACAAAATCACATGACATTCTCGTGGGTTTGTGGGTGTGTGTTGGGGGGGGGGGGGGGGCAGGGGGGGGGGGGAGTGGCGGGGGTAACTTCCTATATACAGATAAGTCAGAGATAAACTTGACACCCTCGTGCAACCCAGTTGCACTTGTAGTGCACAACGACAGCACTAACTTTGAGCAATGAAGTGCAACTCATGCTCAAACCCTAGTGCACTTGAAGCTCAATCTTGATTTGTAGTGCACTTGATGTTCATTGTGAACTTCGGATTTAGCTTAACACATGTACTCGTACCTAGAAAGTAGTCTTATTCATTGGAAAATAATACTGATTAAAGAAAATAAGCCTTTCTTTCTGCGGACTATATATATTTTTCTCTCTTTTTAAGTCAATATTTCTTTAAAACAAATGCCAATAGTCTTTTTTTTTTCTTTCTTATTATGATTCATTCTTATTTATTTTTCATTTTTTTTCCATTTTTTTTAAGAAAAGTTTTGACTTGGTAATAATTGTCTTATAGGTAAAGTTCTTCTTTCTCTTTTTATTTTATTTCATTCTTAATTTCTTCATTTATTTATTTATTTATTTATCTATCCTCTCTCTCTTTTATTCTCAAAATTGTTCATTCATTCATTCTAAACTATTTTGATATTTTTCTTATGTCTGCATCAAACACAGATTGTGTGCGCTCGTTAGAACCGCTTCATTGAGTACACACAATCTATGCTTTTGTGCAGAAATAAGGAAAATAATGTTTTCCCAAGTACACACTTTTCTCTTAAAATTGAGATTTACATTGGTATTAATTTCAGGGTCTTGTTCCCGCGAAGTTATGGTAAGTGCCACCTGTTAAATCAATCCGCAGGTAACTGAACTGTTGTCTTGGCAATATTGTGTCAATAAATTTTCAAACCTAGACAATGACTTCAATGTTTCAACAGTAACAGCTATCATTCTGATGAGCAATCTCAATATGCATGTATATACATATATTTTTGGTTGGAGTCTCAGCAATATTTTTAGATTATCTTTAACATCATCAAACTAAGGTCAATTATATTTATCTTTAATTATGGCCAGTGCTGTAAATGTAGACTTACTTCATATCTACGACAAAGGATCTTACAGTTCTACCAGTCTGGAGTAAATCAGGTACAGATTGTCTCCAGACTGCTCCACGAAGACAATGTAAAAGTCAGCCGCCAAACAGTCAATTCTGCGATAAGGAAGCAGACAGAATCTGCTCAAACAACACATTCTGGGGTACTAGTTAGAATCGTCTCAGTGAAGCGATTCTAATTGCATCCAAAATTTATGTTTGGGCAAGAAATAAGAAACTGTTCATTAGCTTCCCAACAGAATGGGTTATACAGGGGTATGCACGAGTTTCCGGAGGTGCTCGTTAGAACTGCCTCAATGAGCGGTTCTGAAGCGGTTTATTAGTTTCCAACAGAGTGCAAAAAAGAGAGTTATACAGGGGCAAATAAGAATTTCTTTTCTTTTTTTTTTTTGCTCCAAACAGATTCGCCTGAATGAGGCAGTTCTAATGATCATCTACACTCTATTTTTGGGCGGGGAAACGAAAAAGTGTATTTTTTGTTTGGCTTCTTTAATAAAAGGAAGGAATTTAATGTTCTTATTCTTTTTTATCCAAAAATGGCATCTAGAATCCTAAAACGCATATGTCATATTATTTCTATCTGTCAAATAATATCTTTTCGGACTCCCGTGGCCTAATGGGTAAGAACGCTGACTTTTAATCATTACATCACGAAAACACACCTATATAATATTGACCCCCTTAAACCCCGCTTTTATATAGTAAAACTGGGGTTTAGAGGGGTATACATTATTTTTCTTATTTCTGCTCAAAAACATAGATTGTGGGTACTCGTTAGAACCGCCTCGCCGGGGCGGTTCTAACGAGTACCAACAATCTGTTTTGAGCAGACACAAGAAAAATATCAGAGATTTTTATCTGAAAATTTTCAGTTTTTGGAGATGAAAGTTTTCTATATATTTGAATAGGCGTGTTTTCGTAATGAGGTCTCTCACCGCTGTAGGTACGAGCCTCGCTCGGGCAACATGTGAGACGACAAGTTCTGCAACGGAAGGCCAGGTGGTTTTTCTCCGGTACCTCGGGTTTCGCCCATCTCTGATAATGATCGGCTCGAACTAAGTAAAATAATCTTGAAAGGGTCATAAAACCAAAACCAAAAAAAAAAAAAAAAAAAAAGATAAATTTCTTTTCATTCTGTTTTTGGACTCAAAATGCCTCTTTACGGTTATTTGCTGAACAGTAATTTTTTACCCTTAAAATAGTGAAATAATTCCGTTAGGGTTATTTCCTGAACAGCAAAACTGTTTTTATCATCCTGAAGGGGTCGTAAAACCAAAAAAACATCAAAAAAAAAAAAAAAAAAAAAAAAAAGAGAAAAAGATAATTATCTTTTCATTCTGTTTTTGGACTCAAAATGCCTATTTTGTTTATTTGCTGAACAGTAATTTATTTTACCCTTAAAATAGTGACATAATCCTGAAGGGGCCTAAAGCCAAAACCACAAAAAAAGAAGATAATTATCATTTCATTCCGCGTTTGGTCTCTAAATGCCTCCTTTGAGTTATTTGCTGAACAATATTTGCTTTTATCCGTAAAATAGTGAAATAACCTTGAAGGGGCCGTAAAACCAAAAACCACACACACACACACACACACACACACACACACACACACACACCACACACACACACACACACACACACACACACACACAAAATGAGTCTAAATGCCTCTTTTTGGTTATTTGCTGAACAGTAAAATTGTTTTTATCCTTTAAACACCAAGACATGAAGAAATTAGATTGCTGTCTGCTCTTAGTTTCTGCAGTTTTTTGTTAATACTGAATAACTGTTGCTAATTTGACAGCTATACCCCCTTAGGTTAAAGTGTGCCATCACGAAAACACGCCTATATGACCCCCTTAAACCCCACTTTTATATAGTAAAACTGGGGTTTACAGGGGTATACATTATTTTTCTTATTACTGCTCAAAACATAGATTGTGGGTACTCATTAGAACCGCCTCAGCGAGGCGGTTCTAACGAGTATCAACAATCTATGTTTTGAGCAGAAATATGAAAATATCAGAGTTTTTTATCTGAAAATTTTCAGTTTTTGGAGGTGAAGTTTTCTATATATTTGAATAGGCGTGTTTTCGTAATGACTTAACTGAACCGAGAGCACAGAATTTTCTCAACATTTAACTTGGATCAACATGCACCAGTGAAGACTAAGATTAAAAGGGTGTATTAAATCCATTGTTCATGAAAAGCATCATTTCGGAGCATACTTTGTTTTTCGCACAGACATTTGAGAATTATCATTTACCACGATATGGGCAGTTTCAGCAGACGACGAATCTTATTTTACGGGAAAAATAAGAAAAATCTTATTAAGATTTTTCTTATTTTTCCCGTAAAATAAAATTTAAAATGTCAAATCCCATTTCCGGAAAAATAAAAGAAAAATTCTTTATTCTTCTTTCTTGCCCAGCAGGTCAATGTGTAATAATAATGTCCTTCTGCCTCAGTAAAGAATAATTGATTATTGATGATTGAATATACTGGAAAACATGTTGTGTCATAAAAATGCAATATACAACAGGAAAAGAATTTTACAGTTTTTGGCAGGTACACATTAATTTCAAAATAGCATAAGAATTGGATCAGCCTGCGCATCCCGCAGCCTGATCAGTCTGTGCTATTTGGACAAAGAAGCAGTGGTGAAGACTGCTCAGACTGCCCTGATGCACACGCTGGTCTGAATCTTCACTAAACATACAGACTAGTTTGTAGAAATAATCGTGTTTCAGAAAATTCAGTTTGTGCAATTGCAGAAAATAAACATTCACATTTTTGGATACAATTATTTTTCATCACGAAAACATACCTATATAAGTTTTGACCACTTTTATATGGTAAAACTGGGGTTTACAGGGGTATATATATTATTTTTCTTATTTCTGCTCATAAACGCAGATTGTGGGTACTCGTTAGAACCGCCTCGGCGAGGGGTTCTAACGAGTACCCACTATGTATGTTTTGAGCAGAAATATGAAAAACATCAAACTTTTATCTGAAAACTTTAGTTTTTGGTGGTGAAAGTTTCAATGTACTTTTGTAATGTTTTTTGGTCAATATAGAGTATATATTACAATATAAATATATTTAGATGACATGGTCAAGGCCGTTCATATTTTATTGCTAACAGCTGCCACCAGTCTTAATACAAACATGTGAAAACAAAGCGTTAAGAAGTAATTTGGTACTGGTGATTATTGACAGAAAGAACAAAAGGATAAGGAAATTATATCAAAAGGTTCCTAATCACACGATATCATTCTTTACGTGGCAAAAATGATAAATGGCTAAAATAGTATATGAATAGTTAACGATTAGTATTCAGAGGAATTGGGTTTCTTATCATTTTTTTTTCCAGAACATAGGATTTTACATTCCATGCAAAATGTAGGAGACACTTTGTATGAAATGTCAAATCATATTTTCTGTTAAAATAAAAAAAAAAAAAAAAAAATAAAAAAAAAATAAAATATATATATATATATATATATATATATATATATATAAATATATATATATATATATATATATATATATATATATATATATAATATATATATATATTTATTGATAGCATATGATATATATATCAATTTGTCGTCTGATGCATTTGCCCATAGCGTGTTAAAGTTCTCGCTACACAAAAGAGTAAGACTACATTTATCAGATGACGTAGCAAACCATTGCCAATTTTTACTTTCATTGCGGACGGTAGCGAACTATTCTCAAGCTGTCTTTTGGCACAACCAAAAGACGACCTGTGCGAATAAATGTTTGTAGGTCCTATACATAGTTCTTAACAAAAAAAAAAAACAAAAAAAATATATATGAAAATATTTACTGGATTGATATTATAATTCGATACCCTATAAAATTAATTTTTGTTAAATATGGTTTATTCGATCCTGTATCAATTCTCGTCAATGAGAATGACGGCTATACATACCCTCAATTCTGGGGTCATATAAGACGCAGAGTCGCTCATAAGTACATGTAGGCCTGAATATATTATGCTGAGCGGAAAACCTAGTATGTATGCTGAGTGTATTCATCAGAATCGATGTGGCGTTTCTAATGAGTACATACGGTATATATTTTCATGATAAAATAAGAAAACAATCTTAAAATACCTCTAGATAATTGTTTTCTTGAGCTATCGGAAGAATATCCTAAGGACTTCAAAACGAATTCGAATCTGCCATGGTAAACGAGCTATCGGTGTGGTGTAAGTCATCGAATATTTACTGTAAATGTCATCATTTACGTAAATCAAAAGAAGATTGAAATGCTATATAGATACTGATATGTAATAAGAAGAACAAAAATAAGCAAACAATGAGAAATATATCGAACGATGCGAAGAAGACAGCTGTTGCTCTTTTGATGAAATACGCCGTAAATTTCCTATCAGAGAGAGAGAGAGAGAGAGAGAGAGAGAGAGAGAGAGAGAGAGAGAGAGATACTAAAATTTGTGTACAATGAAAAATATATAAAAAAATGAGATTCCATATCTGAGACAAAATAGATAAATAAATAAATTATAAAATAGCCCTGTGTCTAATAAACAAGAGAGAGAGAGAGAGAGAGAGAGAGAGAGAGAGAGAGAGAGAGAGAGAAACAAAAGAAAGAAAATACATACACAATGTAAAATATAAAATAAATAAGATTCCATATCTGAGACAAAATAAATAAAATAAATAAAATAAATAAATGTGCGAGACAGAGAGATTCCAAATATGTATAATAATATGTAAGTTAATCATTACTGTACAACAAAAGATGAGACAGAGAGAGAGAGAGAGAGAGAGAGAGAGAGAGAGAGAGAGAGAGAGAAAGAGAGAGATTACTATGAAGGTTAATCCTACCTGATTTCTGACGAGCTGTCATCTTGAACAGGTAACAGAGTTAAAGATGAAGTATGCAGTTGTCTGTGACTGACTGACTGATCTGGGCCCAGCTGATCAAAGCGTCGTTAGCTTCATTACGAAAACACGCCTATTCAAATATATAGACACTTTCACCTCCAAAAACTGAAAATTTTCAGATACAAAAATTCTGATATTTTTCATATATCTGCTCAAAACATAGATTGTGGGTACTCGTTAGAACCGCCTCGGCGAGGCGGTTCTAACGAGTACCCACAATCTGTTTTTGAGCAGAGATAAGAAAATAATATATACCCCTGTAAACACCAGTTTTACTATATGAAAGTGGGGTTTAAGGGGGTCAATATTATATAGGCATGTTTTCGTGATGTAAAGAGCTCGTTAAGGGTCATGTCGTTAACTGTTTTAGCGGATTCAATACACAATATTCTGATATCTTTTGCTGAAAAAATGTGAGTAGCTTTTGCACTTTTGCTGAAAAAAATTCAGAATATTTGCGTATCACTCGATGTAAATTTTAACGAATCGTTAACTAACAACTGGGCCCAGAAATTTAACGTTACCAGGCAACTGAGTCACATAAAAGCAGCAGTTGTGCTGCTAAGATAACATTTTATACCTTTGAAATTAGATGACACTTCTCACTCGTTCTTCTCATAATTATCATATTCAGATTCAGTCAGCGGACAATTAAAGAAATGATTATTTGATTAACACTTTATTTGCATCCCACATTATTCAAACAAATCATCTGTGTGTGTGTGTGTGTGTGTGTGTGTGTGTGTGTGTGTGTGGGAGAGAGAGAGAGAATATATGTGAATAATGAATAAATAAATATCTTTTTTTTTTTTATATTTTTACCCATTTTCTTTCAGAGAGACTAGTCATAGAGGAGAAATGTTATTTAATCATCTCTATTTTGTTACGATTTTGGCTCGTAAGAAATTATACTCAAGCTTTAGATACATGCATGTACAGTAAACTGAAACACTAAAAGTGAACTTCCTTGTGTACATCACCAGAGGGCAACTCTTGCTCTAGTTCTGTCTCTAGCTCAAAACAGTCTAGTGCACTTGATTCTCAAAGTATCGTGCACATGTTTCTCAGCATTAGGGCAAAGTAATGTGCACACCTATCTCTGGTCTTGTGCAAATCTAGTGCACTTTATGTCAAGTTTATCTATGACCCATCCGTATGGCATAGTACGGATGTGCGTGCCGAATGGCCTCCTTTTTCAGCGCTGCCATGTTTATATGATTATCACATAGTGGCCTAAATTCCCAACATTCAGCATGAAATATCTCGCGATGTAGATGATCTACATGCATGCAAATGTGATAAATCAGTTATACCATGGTTATGCGCATGTACGTGCGATAATGCACTCGCTCACGCTCATGCGTATTGCATCGTACATGCGCATGAACCATGGTATACTAAGACTTAGCCCCCTTTTTTCAACAAAGTATATGACTGACCCGATTTTCCTTGATTCGTATGTGAAAGGCCCCACTTTTCTGACATCCCGGTAAATGTGTATATTTTTTTTGCTCAGAGATTTGTCAAGGCTGCTTGTTCTCTTATTATTCAATGAATTGACTGCTATATTTGTCTAACTATCAGCAATAAATGGGTATGAAAATCAAGGGGCAGTATATGAATAGGTCAACATTTCGGACGATCGAGTATATGAAATGGGTCCTTTTTTTGTAAAGGCCAGGTATATGAATGGGGCAGGTTTCGAAATACTGGCTCGCACACCGGTACCACATTTGCCCCCAAGTTACCCTTCCCTCCCCCTTCCCGACCCCCACCCCCCGAGATGACATTATAAAATACGTGAAAAAAGTCCCGGTAAGACTGCATGGATGCACAAGCTGGTCTGGGATTTGCTGTCCGACTATCGCAGTCCGGTTGTGGCTTGTCTGTCACAACACCAGCAGGCGAAATTCTAGAATATTTGTTTTATCCGTTGGAGAAAGAAGGCGGGACATTTCATGTGGATCGTCTGCCTAGCAGATAACTCCTTCAAATCGCCCCTGCGATCTTGTAGCTCTAGATGCTTTGTTCCTTATTCGCCTCGCTAACCCGAATATTCTCTAAGGTTTTAGTGGCTTTCCTTTGTTTTGATATTTGCCAATAATGACAAAGTTTCCTAATAAAAATACAGGACTTTCCAGTTCATTCAAAGATTGTTAGAATAAATATAATAAAATTCAATTGCTTTTGAGAATAACGTTTCTGAAAACAAAAAGCCCAAGGACCACGGTTCGCTCACCTGATAAAAACAATTATTGCATATCTGCACATGCCATTCAACTTCTTCGAATATTGCCACAGCAAATAGGACACAAAGTTTGAATTATTGTAAAACGGTCAAATGTCATCCTAGTTCGAGTCATCCTCGTATCATCGTTTGAACAAACTTAGCAGACTTTGAGTCCCCGATGATGTATACTAAGATCCAGCCTCAAAGTTTTCTTAGTTCAGGAGAAGAAGATTTTTAGGCGTTTTACAATATATGGACATGGCAGCCATCTTGTTCAATGACGCAGACCAAATTGTCAACATCCTTTCGACAGAAGGCCCCATGTGAAATCTGCTGAAAATTGTTCAAGCGATTTTAGTGAAGAAGACGTTGAAAGATTTCATGAATTTATACATGCCCAAAGCCCAGGGCAAGGGCAGATAATCCCAAAAGTTTGACGGTAGCTAAGCAGTTTTACTTCTTTAATCATACGTTGTGAGTTTCAGCCATTAGTCTTTAATACGTACTGAGAAAAATGATTGTTCAACATTTTCCCCATACAAATGCATGAGGACACAAGTTTGACCTTGCCGTTAAAAGGACAAAGGTCAACCTACGACCACCATTTGAACAAACTTTGTAGACCTTGAGTCCCCTATGATATATACCAAGATTCAGCCTCAAAGCATTACGAAAACACGCCTATTAAAATACACTGAAAATTTCACCACCGAAAAATGAACATTTTCAGATAAAAAATTCTAATATTTTTCATATTTATGCTCAAAACATAGATTGTGGGTACTCGTTAGAACTGCATCAGCGAGGCGGTTCTAACGAGTACCCACAATCTATGTTTTTGAGCAGAAATAAGAAAAATAATGTATACCCCTGTAAACCCCAGTTTTACTATATAAAAGTAGGGTTTAAGGGGGTCAACGGTATATAGGTACGTTTTCGTGATGGTTTTCTTGGTTCTGGGAGATGAAGATTTTTAAGTCTTTTTAATATACATCTTGTTCAGTGGTGCGGAACCATTCAAACAAATTGTCAGTACCCTTTCAACTGAAGGCCCCTTGTGAAATATGGTGAAAATTGTTCAATGCGTTTCAAAAGAAGACACTTAAAAATTACACAATTTTATATATGTATATGTAGCAGAGGACCAGGGGCAGATAACTCCAGGGGACAAAATTTTGATTGTAACTAAGAAGTTTTACTGCTTTAATCATACAAGTATCAGCCATAAGTCTTTAATACATTTTGAGAATATGACTTCAACATTTTTCCTATATAAATGTATAAGGTCGCAAATTTGACATTGTCGTAGAAAGGTCAAAGGTCAATCTACGATCCATGAATTTATAAATGTATATAGCCAAGAGGCAAGGGCAGATAACCCCAGGGGACGAGCTTTTGATTTTAACTAAGTAGTTTAATTACTTTACTCACACATTGTAACTTTCAGCCAGTAGTCTTTAATACATTTTGAAAAAAAAAATGTTTTATCAACATTTTCCCGATATAAATGCATTGCAATGCAAATTTGACCTTGTCGTTAAACGGTCAAAGGTCAACCTACGATCATCATTTGAACAAACTTGGTAGACCTTGAGTCTCTAATGTCATATACGAGTACCAAGATTTAGCCTCAAAGTTTTCTTGGTTCTGGAGAAGAAGATTTTTAAGTGTTTTTTTTTGTTGTTTTTACCATAAATGGGCTTGGCAGCCATCTTGTTAAATGACGCAGAACCATTCATATAAATTGTCAATATCTTTTCAATAAAAGGCCCCATTTTAAATCTGGTGAAAATTCCTCAAGCGGGTTTCAGAGAAAAAGATTATTTTAAAGATTCCACGATTTTATACATGTATAGAGCCCAGGGGCCAATGCAGATAATCCCGAGGGGACAAAATTTAAATTTAAACTAAAAAGTTTCACTACTTTAATTATATATTGTAAAACAAAGGTAAGAGAAAAGTCCAGGGACTGCCACAATCACAAGTCGCAGCCCTTCCCAGACACCAAGAGGAAGAGGAAACAGACAAAACCAAACAAGTGCAAATCGAACAAACGTACGAAAAGCACTAAGATTAGCTCTCTCTTTCCCAAGCGAGGTAATCGCAATGCTAAAAGTAAGTTTCAGCCATGAGTCTTTAATACTTTTTGAGAAAATGATTTTTCAACTTTTTACCCATAAAATGCATGGGGACGCAAATTTGACCTTGTCATTAAAAAAGGGCAAAGGTCAACCTACGATCATGATTTGTAAAAACTTGGTAGACCTTGAGTCCCCAATGATATAAACCAAGATTCAGCCTTACAGCTGTCTTGGTTCTGGAGAAGAAGTTTCTTAAGTGTTTTTACCATATAGGGCACGTCGACCATCTTGATTAACGGATGACCATTTGTACAAATTTTCAACTCACCCGCCCCCATCAACAAAAGGCTCCACATGAAATTGAAGAAAATTGGCCCAGGGATTTCAGAGGATAAGTCATTCAAATGTGTTTACGGGCGGACGACGGATGGCTAGTGATCATAATAACTTGTCCTGATCCTTCGGCTCAGGTGAGCTAAAACACACACACACACACACACACACACACACACACACACACACACACACACACACACACAAAAAAAAAAAACAACAAAAAAAAAACAAAAACAAAAAAAAAAAAAAAAAAAAAAAAACAACTGAAAACTTTACGCTTTCATTTAACCATTTCATTTCTACAGACCAATGCGGACACCTTTGCAAAGAGTGCAGATCCAGATGAGATGGCTCGTAACCTTTGACTGAAACCCTGCGGTAAAACGGCTAAAAGATTGTAAATGAAATGAAGTCGATATAGAGGGAAAACGTTTTGTGATATAATGATACAGAGAACTAATTGTAGTATCTGGCCAATTTTGTAAGTTGTCTCTGACGTTAACGTTTTTATTGACATTTGTTCCGAACGCCAAAGCAACTTAGCAATCGGTGCAGCACTTTGCAAGCCAATCACTCCGCCCCTCTCCCTTCTGCCCCGCTTGTGACTTTCAAAGAGTTCATTTGATTTCCACAAGTGATATCAAAACCTAAAATATTGTAGAAGAGACCATTCTCCCCTAACATAATCAACATGTTTCGCTGAAAACGTACGAGTGTTTGACTAGCAGACGATTAAAATGAAAAGAATGATAAACCTTTTTTTTTAATCTGAAAACAATCACCTGATACAATTATGAATGGCGCTTTAATGGTAAATTAATGTTGTGGGTTTACAAACGTAATGTTATTTCTAAGATTGGGTAGCAACACGTCAAAACTCGATTTTTTAAATGTAGGTGATCCCACATCTATCTTTTAAGTGTAGGTGATCCCACGTCTACCTATCTCAAACATGCGTTACCGACTGCAACGTCGATTTTGTTTCTTTCCACTTGTGTTTTGTTATTTGTTTTGCATATATAGAGATTATTAGAAAAGATGGCATGACGTCATCGCTCTGTATATTGGCAACGTTCACGGGTACAAATCAATGGTGGACGCATTGCGCATTTTACAGAATAATCCGAGCGGGAACATGACGTTTATACAACGTCGCATTAACGTCGATGCGACGTTGTATAAACGCCATGTCCCCGCTGGAATATCAAAAGCCTTCGACCCAGCGGGCACATGACGATAATACAACGTCGCCTTAACGTCGATGCAACGTCATGACGTTGCATCGACGTTGAGCCGACGTTGTATAAACTTCATGTGCCCGCTGGGGATACTTTATTCGAGAACACGTTGAGCCTAACGCTTTAAATGATTGGATATTTTAGCACTTTTAATATTATTTACATTACGAAAACATGCCTATTCAAATATACTGAAAAGTTAATCACCGAAAAATAAAAAAAATTCAGACAAAAAATTCAAATATTTTTCATATTTCTGCTCAAAACATAGATTGTGGGTTCCCGTTAGAACCGCCTCACAGAGGCGGTTCTAACGAATACCCACAATCTATGTTTTTGAGCAGAAATAAGAAAAATAATGTATACCCCTGCAAACCCCAGTTTTACCGTATAAAAGTGGGGTTTAAGGGGGTCAAAATTATATAGGCATGTTTTCCTGATGTAACGTTTAATTCTAAAAGATCCGACCTTAAATCTAATAACCTAATGTTTCTTTCATCATCAAGGGTGTCACGGGAATTTCTTGAAAAGTACATGACGGCTGCATTATATTAATACCTTAAAACACGTCTTTTATTGCTCAAAAAATAACAAAGTAAGTCTAGTGATGAGAAGTCTGTTGTCAATAAGCATTGTTGCCATATTGGTTTTTGAGTTTGCAGTAGGCTTTAAAGACAATCAAGACAAACTTTCCACTTTATGCTGTTTGCGTAAGCTTCACAAAAAAAAGAAAAAGAAACCAACAACAAACAAAGCAAACAAACAATCAATCAAACAAAGAAAGAAAATAAAAACATGCAAAGCTCGTTTTATGTGAAAAAAGTTTATGACAGGAATGATAATAAACGTCAAAAAGATTGCCTTTGGAAACAAAGAACACACTACGGATTAGAAAATGGGTGTCTCCGTTTTATTTAGACACTTCATAAGCAGTAATGAAGTTTGCAATCTATAAAAGTTATCCTTCGAAACAAACAACACACAAGAGATCGGAATTCGAAGACTCTTAATATGACGGCTTTGTAGTTTGCAGGGATGCATACATCCCTAACACCGGCTTGCGCGGAGCTCGATTTTCCAAGATATCTAAATGTGCTCATTGAACCCAAAGAGAAAACAAAAACACTGTACTATGATGAAGTACATGGAGACTTTGTACGGTTTGGTTGAGGCACGGAAGTGAATCAGTTGTTGATCCACAATGCACCATTATGCTAAATACATCATTGTGTGTATGACTGTGCATCACCTGTACAAAAGTAAACAGCTGTCAACGTTGTTAAACAAACTACTGTCGAACTTCAAAGGCTCGAAAATCTTTGGGACCATAGAAATGTGTTCTAGAAATAGGTAGTTCCAGCCAATGAGAGTTAATCATAGCGCTAAGTCAGGAGGCAAAATGAGCATAATTTACGGATACCTTGATCTTCTATAAAATAATACTATAATGAGTGTACTTATAAGAATTGCCTCTATGAAACGACTCTAATGAGTACACACAACGTATATTTTAATGATATAGACAATGGTAGTATAGGACGGCACTATGGACACGCCGAGTCGGCGTGTCCATAGTGCCGTCCTATACTACTGACAAATCCACCTAAATATCCCTAAAGATTTGTATTTTGGAGCAATCGGAAAATTTTCCTAGGAACTCAAAAACGAGTTCGATCATCCACAGTAAACAAGCCATTAGTGGTCGAGTCATTGAAGGTTTACTGTATGTTAGATTGAGAGAGTCCTTCAGTTTAAATTTATTTGCAGACAGTCCTGTGATTGCGAAAGCACTAGAACATACTCAGCTCTTCTTATTCCACAAATTATACATGAAGCAAATGTTCCATTACTCTTTCATTCAGAATCTTACAATGTTGACCAATAAGGTAATACCATGACAGGCTCCGGTTAAGTGCATAGAGCGTATGGTATCATGCTGCAAGATGTACTAACAGACGACACCATAGATGTTGGAAGTGCTGTGTCTGGAGCACCTAGTCTTAAAGAGCGATCCTTAAATATGCCAATCTCAAAAACTGCAGCCAGGATGCTATGTTAGTCAAAGAAAAAAGCTATCCAGCTTTCATAAATTGGTTTCTGATGAGAAAAGCAAGCTCTCCTACTTTTAAGTACCCTGTCGGGTAGGTTTCATTTCTGTTACCGGTTCCGAACCACTTCTGTTGACAACAATTGATTATTTTCCTATGATATGCCATTCAATTATAGAGTATAGAACAATTCAAGAACGTTTGCAGTTCGCAGATTAAGCAACCAGATTAAGATGTTTATCAACGTTACACTGTAACAAAATTTGGTTTTGGATTATGCATGAAAGCATTTTTACTACTGAACACACCTGTTAAAAACAAGTTATGAATGGTACATGTATTTATTCGGTGCATACCTGAAAATGATTGGAAAGAAAATGACAGGTTGTGGATTGTCTTATCTGTTGTTAGAATCAGGACTGATCGGCTTAGGTTCAGTCCAGTGTTTTGCTTATAAGAAAGCATTATGAGACATCAATTTATTGACTTAACATTTCTGTCAGAGAGTTCGGAGGGAATATTACTGGAACAATTTCTTGTTCATGCTGACGAAGATACAATTGTTGCTAATTATTCAGAAGAGTCTGAATATATGATGAAAGAAGTAACGTCAGATAAAGATTGCTTTACTTAAATCGGGAAGTACATTGATTACAAACGGAAAGTTCCAAACGAAGAACGGGAAAACTGTTCAATTCTGCATGTCTTATATGGGTCATATTTGGCTTTCCATACCACTCATAAGAGAATTGAAAGCTTTTTGCTGAATATCTCCATTAGATGACCGATCATTCATTTAGGTATGCACTTTATCTGACACTCATATCAGTCTGTGGCAAATCTAGAAAAATCTCATCTATGTGATCACAACTTTTGCGAAGAAGTACAATGAATGTCGCAAGGTAGTTCATAGCTTAACACAGATGTACCTAGATAAAACCATAGAAGAGAGTTTCATAAGATATGCTAAAAGTCACAGTGGAGTTGGAGGAAGTAGCACTAACGTTAGTGGTATTGCTGGTAGCTAAGATGCAAACTAGCGGTGGGTCCGGACTACACATGAGCGTTCTACATATGTAGAGGCAACACGACATGGCTGATATGCTAACTGACTCTGCGTCAAGCACCGAGCTCAGAGATCTACGGCCTGCAGAAATTCAGAGGAGCGATTGTATGGTCTATGTAACGTAAGACGCCATCTGTGATTTCACCAATTCATTCGACCTAACAAACATCAAACATTCTTAACCTACCATGCATTTCCCTTTAAGAAACGTAAGAAGATAGGAAACTTTTATTGAGCCTTAAACGGCTTAATATGAAAACCATGAAGAATATGAGAAAAACGGTTCAGTTTATTTACAGATCTATATATAGTTCTATATAACAGCGTAAGTTTTGCTTTAATTAAATGAGGCGGGCGAATCCACGTCGCACATTTGAAATTACTAATCTTTCAATAGATTTAACTATACAAGATCGTTACGTAGCCCTTTTAAAATCAACGCAAAACATATTCTTTTTTCAGTTGCCTGGTTGATGACATCAAACGTCAAGGGTATCACATCAAACATCACATGATAAAACGTGTGTTTCCAGTGTCACATGCCAATTAAGCTTGACTTAATGGCGAAACCGATAGAATTTTCAGCATTGTTTGGGGTAATAAAATGCCTGTTTTGCAAAATAGTAAACAACTATTGCCCCTCGGCACCTCGGACAGCCCGATGCACTATTGTACAAAGCCACAGAGCCAAAGTAGTAGTACATTGGGCTGTCCTAGGCACCTCGGGGCAATATTTTGACTATTCCTTAAACAGCCACGAAATTACTATATAATAGATGGCCGAGAAATATTGTAAAAAAAATATTGCAACGCAAAACATACTGCAACGTAGTCGCGTTACTTCTCAAAACCAGACCCCAAGGTTATAAAACTTTTTTCATACACAACTCGGTTGAGCATGAAATTTGTCCTGCTAATCAATCTCAAATTACTTACAATTGATAATTCTTTCTTGCTAAATATTGCTGAGCATAAAATTTCTCTGCTGGGAAAAATTTCATGCTCAGCTGATTTGAGCACAAAAATGTTTTATAACCTCAGGACCAGAACTGCAGAAAGGTCTAGCAGATATGATGAGATATACTTCACCCCCTGTTCCGTTCAGCACTGGCAGAGCTGAAGATTGTTTTGCAGAAATAAGAAAAAAAAAGAAAAAAAAAGAAAATCCATTAGGTTAAGATATGTACTTGATGGCACAGACGATGAAAATATACCACCACAAGAAAAAATATATTATTTTTTCACCTATGAGTTTCTGATAGGGGCTCATCCATCTCCGAATTTGGACACATCCATTGTTGTTGATAGGGGTTTAGTCAAACATCAATAATAGAATTGCAAACAGTGTAAATCCTGTTGAGACGCCATCTCATCTGGATCTACACTGTTTGCAAAGGTATCCGTCTTGGTCTGCAGGGATAAAAAAGTTAATCGAGACTGGAAATGCCCTATTTCATGGAGATCCCAAGCACTTTCAGACTACTATCAGAGAAGCTTTTTAATTTGACATCACAGAAATCTTTTTTCATTCTCCTTCATTATATCGGAAGACTTGAAGGATTAAATGTCATGGCATTTTTGGATCAGGGAACCATGCAGGAGAATATAGCTCAGCCATTCTTGTTCTTAATGCATTCTGCATATGCGACACTATCAGTGCCGTCTAGGGAAGAGGACATGTTCTTCCGGTTTAGAGCCTTGAAAAAAATACTATGGTTTACTGCACCGTCGGTTTGTTTGAAAAATGCCCGGGGCAAAGAGGAAGCTATAATGCATGAGCCTGATACCTCTTATACCTATGCTATTTATGGTGTCATAAGATTTATCTTAGTAAATGAACTGAGCCTGTTTAAGAATCAAAGGGCTGAATAGCCCTGAAATGACAGATTCTATGAAAAACTAATAAATTCCCGGTATCATTCTGTTCTCCATTTAAGTTTGTGAGACGCTTCTTCGTCGAAAAAAAACGAGCTATAGCGAACAACAAAGGCGCTGATCAGCCTGCGTGGACGCGCAGGCTGATCTGCGCCTTTGTTGTTCGCACATATATTAAGGCGGGTTTTCTCAGCAACTCTCGCCATAGATCAAGCACAAGTTGTACTACTTTTGTATGGACAGCGCTTCAATGGCGTACTAATATACACACATTGAAACATTGGATCTACTTTTGTGCGCGGATAAATACGAAATTGAATAGTAGTCAAAGTCACTTTCTCTAAAACGGTGCGTGGCAACGAAGAATGACAGATAGAATCTGTCATTAAAAAACGGAAATGTGATAGCATACCGACAAATGCCATGCACAATACGGACATGGACATCCTGCCACCATGCAGAAAATGTTTCATTCAGCATGAAGAGCTCGCACATTTCAGAGCCAGATATTACCCATTCAGCATTCCGTTATTATATACACCAGACGGTGATCGGCCCGACAGGATTACTGTCGGGCCGATAACGGTCCGATATAGATTTAAGCAAAATGCTAACTGGGTCCTATAGCAACTGAAAGTCACCGCTGGACTCGAGAAACTGATGCTCTGGACCAAAGGAGGTATTCTACCACCACGTCTGGTTGACTACTCTCAACTGTCAGCGCTTACAATTTCCACTCCGTTTGAATACGAGCTGAATTTCATCCCATTCATTACGACATTTGAACTCTAATGACCAGGTGCATGACCTTTATATTTCAGTATTTTATCAATAGTCACTTTGTATCGCTTTCAGCCGACTGTTCCGTAACACGACTAGGTATTGGGTGATTTTCTCCCGAACCCATGCTGTTACTAAATTCAACCGGGGCCATTTTGTTATGTGTGCAATCTGATATTTACAATCTGTCTGCAGTTTTGTTCTGTGTAGTAAAAAAGCTAGCTTTTTCAGATTCACACATGTTTCTCATCAACATATTTATTACCTTGTCTACAATTGGTTGGTTCTACGAGGGTTCTATTGAACGTCTGTCTTTGAAATCTACACTTTTCGAAAACAGGATAAAATCAATTTATAATAGATATAGGATGTGCATTATCGCTGCTGCATCTGAATGGGTTGCAGCTGTGTTATCTGTTATTTGACCAGAAAGCTTATTAAATAAACAACATCCATTAATGCAAGAGCATAATATCAACACGGCACCAGAGAACCAGATAAGGCGAGTTTTTTTTCTTTTGTGATAATTTAAGGATAATTCTACCTGTTTCGCCATAAGGTTATCTTTCCTCATTCATTAGAATTGCATCGTTTTTAATGAATACGCACAACATATGTTTTTTTAGATTACTTATAAATTATCACCAAATACCTACCTTATATGTTGCTCTGCGTAAGATAAAATAACTGACAGCAACTAATGTATGTTTGTATCACATGGTAGCTAAGTGGTTTAGTTGTAACAGGTGCTCTGCGGAGGGTAACTTAGGGGTAATTTTGGTACGGGTATGCGAGCCTGTATTTCAAAACCTACCCCATTCATATACCTGGCCTTCGAAGAAACGGACCCATTCATATACTTGATCATCCACAATGTTGACCTATTCATATACTGCCCTTTGATTTTTTGTACCCATTGTTTTGCTGGTTATTACACAAATATCACAGTAAAATCATATAATACCAAGAGGATAAGCATCCTCGAAAAATCTCTGAGCGAAAAATATGTGCATACACCAGGATGTCAGAAAAATGGGGCCTTTCACACAGGAATCCAGAAAAAACGGGTCATTCGTATACTTTTTGTTGAAAAAAGGGGGCTAATCATTTACCTGGCAGCGCTGAAAAAGGGGGCTATTCGGCACGCACATCCGTACTATGCCATATATAGGAAGTTACCCCCTCGCCGCCCCCGCCCGAGGAGAGAGTATTGCATAACTTAATGATATTGCCGATTGAATAACCGCTTATGTAAGCATATGTATATACAGGTTAAGGACAAGATTTCAGATTGAAGAACAGAAATTTCCATGCTGTTCATAATGTAAAAACATAATCCTCTTATTATTGTTAATTTTATGAAAACCAGTGGAGCCACTGATATCCAAGAGTGACCTACTGAATTCCATAGTGAATGGCTGAATTCTTGAATGAGTCCTGTTAATTCATACAGTCATTGGCTAGTTCCAGGTAATGCTATGCTTCATAACGATCTCCAAATAACTGGCTGATCAAAAACTTGATTTGGTTTGCTGATACAGAGTACTATCCTTCCTTGAAATACCATACCAAAGAATTTGTCATTCGCCTTTGGTTATCTGCCCTTGCGATGGCTGTGAAGTACACCACTGATTTGGCTAGTTTCGAATAGTTTTGCTGGTTCCGAATAATGAATGAGGGATCTTTAAAAAATCCCTCGGATAAGCAACAGCCTCTATATATTACTTTATTAACTTGTATTATGTGTTACAGAGAAAGTTAATTCAATATAAAGACATTCGTCACAAAGGGACAGGTTCACAAAGACCTTAAAACCGGGCCCCTAAGCCAAAATCGCATAATTCATTTCGGCATGTACGTCCTACTAACTGCAAGATTTAGCTCCTATTTTCTGGATTTAATAATTTTTCCAATATAAAAATATTTCAATTAGGTTTTTGAAAGGAATATGCGCATGAGGTCCTATTTTACCCCTTTCTGAAGCCCGAAAATAAAATAAGCTTGCAGTAAAATTATGTGTTAATTAATCCAACAAGTGTAGCTGGTGTTTAGCGCTGTTTGATAAAGTCTCGCCTTACTTCGTCAAAGTTCAGATAATATATAAGCGACGACATGGGAAAATCTGTCTTCGAGGTTTTCAACCAAGTAAGACTCAGACCGGCCTACTAAGCTACAGACTGGCTAACTTAGCCACAGCGCTAATCTTGAAAGTTTTGAAAGGCAGTATACTGTCTAGACCAGCGAACAACAGCGGTGCTGATCAGACTGCGCAGATGCACAACTATGTGTCTTTGTTGTTCGCATATGTCTTAAAACAGGTTATCTCATGACGAGGCTCATATTTTCGCTTCAGTCGTCTGTTACGTGTGTTGGATTCTTTTACATACACAACATCGATCTATACACACCTTTGAACACAGTGTGTAAATACTTACCCGGAACTGACTAAATCGGATGCATAAATTAGCGATCAATTAATGTTTGAAAACAAGCTCTTTGTTTAAAATCCTTGCAGGGAGCATTTAGGTAGATGTTGAAAAAAAAATATGTTCCACCCTGTAGTTGAACAGAAAAAAAATGCTTTAATTGACGGTTTACTAAAGGATATCTAGGTGAATGTTATTTACACATTTACAAAGTTTATGTTATGCGTAGGGTTGCTGGGGGAAATCGAGTCGTATAGATCAATAAGATTATATTTTCCATATTTATTTTATGATATAGGAAGAAGAAGAAATGAACGACAGAACTGTAATAATAATACAAGTTTTCTTCACTGCTAAGTCATTTTTAAGTTGGTAATTTACGAGAGGTTTAAATATAATAATAATTTGGAGTCAAACACAAGTCATCGTATACGTTCTCTGTTTATTAAATTTTCTTAGTTCTTATTTCTCTAAAACCAAAGTAAAAAAATCTTATAATATCAAAAGACAATTTAGGATGGTAAAGCTCCAAAATATATTAAATGTTTCTATCACAAAAGCAAAGATCGAACTGCCTCCCCTCTCTGACAAACCATGCCTTTTCATTCTAGTACCCCTGCCCAAATATGTATACTCTACTTCCTGCCAAAACTTTCCGACAGAGAAAACAGGTAGGCGGAACCCAGAGACTCTGGCAGTGTGTATAGTACACACATACAATATGGCAGATGTACTTCCTGAGGAACTCCCAATTCAAAGTTTATCAGAAAGGTCAGAGATCAGTCAAAGATAATACAACGTAATAGTACAAGTGCAGCAGAAAGGGAGAGCCAGGAAATTAGGAGTTGAAACAGAAATCAGAAAGAACAATATTACAGAACTATACCAATTTTTCCTTTTTAAATTTGACTGCTATCGTGTATTTGATGACGATCTTTTCACTTATTCGTAACTAACTAAAACCCGGAACTAGCCAAATAACTGTACGAGTATATAACTTGCAATATCAATGAGTTTGATCTAAATGTTACTTCCCGATGTCGTAAAATTAGAAGTTTTAACGAATAAAGAGTGCATTTGCATATTTGATATGCAAATGGGTGCATTTACATATTTGGTATTAAATGAAAGCATAATGCCAATGCTTTCGTGTTGTTTCAGTCCTTTTCTGCTGTGGAGCTAAAAATAGTAACAAACTGTGCACCTAGTCATTTGGTCACGTGGATTCCCCACCCTTTTTAGTTGAGGTCTACCTTAAATTCAAGGTTGAGATTTGCAAAGCACGTTTTGCGCTTTCACATAAAATCTTTTTCTTTTCAACAATACAACCAACAGCTATATTTTGACTTTGTCTGTTGAACAAACATAAAACCATTAATTCATTTTTGTTGCATTTAAATAAACCATTTCATATATTCACCCTTGCCAGGCTTAATAAATTAAGATGACACTCTCACTTCTAATTTTTAGCCAATAAGATTGTTCGATCCAGGTTGTTGCTACAAATTCAATTACTTGATGACACACAGTGCAGATCCAGATCGGTTGGCTTCTTCAAAAGCCAACGGATCTGGAGCTGCACTGTTTGCAAAGGCAGGGCTAATCCGGGTTCAGCAGGACCAGAGTTTAAATAATGAACCTTAACTTAAGGGATACTTTTAGGGAATTACTGTTAAACTGGGCCCTTGTGAAGCTGAATAAATAATTTCACTAGGCTTACTTACTTGAATTTAATATCCTAGCCAATCACCGGGGCCCAGTTATTCAAAGCGTCGTTAGCTTAACGAGCTCGTTAAGGGTCATTTCGTTAACTGTTTTAGCGGATTCAATATACAATATTCTGATATTTTTTGCTGAAAAAATGTGAGTAGCTTTTGCACTGCAAAAGCTACTCACATTTTTTTTCTGCAAAAAATTTCAGCATATTTGCGTATCACTTGATGTAAATTTTTTACGAATCGTTAACTAACGATGTCGTTAGCTTTGAAGAACTTGGCCCTGGCTGCGTGCACTTAAACGAAACACTGGCGAGTGTTTATCGAAAACTATTTTATATCTTCTGAGCGATGCTTGTAAATCCTTCTCATGTGAATTTCAATCAGAGAGTATCCGTTATTTTCGTAAACGAGACTTGATGTTATATCGTATACACTATACTGATAATTATTAAAAAGGGTAAGAGAAAAGTCCAGGGAGTGCCACAATCACAAACCGCAGCCCTTCCCAGACCCCAAGAGGAAGAGGAAACCGACAAATCTAAACAAGCACAAACCGAACAAACGTACAAAAAGCATTAAGATTATCTCTCTCTTCCCCAAGCGAGGTAATCGCAATACTTAAAGGAATGACAAACACAAGAACAAAATGACACACGGAAAGACATACAACAAATCGCCTCGTAGAATAAACCACAAAGCAACAAAGAGTAAGACTAACACCGGGACCACCGCCTTAGAACGGTCGGTAGAGCAAACCACCGGGGGGGTTTAAAGCACTTTTACAGCTAGCTAACTTCACCCTGGGTCCCGATGCTACTCTTAATACAGAAATACATAAACATTTGGTTTGCATAAAGGCTCCAAACTCAGTCAATGCATCAAAGCGAAAAGATTAAAATCAAATTAATCACTATAATAAACAAAGACGAGTACTCATGGCTAATTCTTCTGTATGCCAGAGTAAATGAAAAGCAATAGTTGAACCACGGCGGGCCAAGCCAAAGACATATCGTCAAGCCCCAACCCACTGGTTTTAAGTTTATATAGAATTATATAAAAATTATCAACGCAGTAAACATTCCCATATTTTTAGTACAAACAAGCATACGTAAATTTTATTCGCATAGGCCGCCATCATGGTTGTGTCAAAAGACAGCTTGAGAATAGTTTGGGGATGTTCGCTACCTTGCGCCAGAAACTATCGCAACTGAACGGAAAAGGTTGCTTTTGTTTTGCGAGTAACCGATAACGCCTCGTTAATTGAACTCAGCCCTGAAATCCACATTACGAAAACACACCTATTCAAATAAATAGAAATAAATAAAACATGTCACCTCCAAAACTGAAAAATTTAAGATAAAAATCTCTGATATTTTTCATATTTCTGCTCAAAAATATTGATTATGGGTACTCGTTAGAGGCGGTTGTAACGAGTACCCACAATCAATGTGTTTGAGCAGAAATAAGAAAAAATAATGTATACACCCGTAAACCCCAGTTTTACTATATAAAAGTGGGGTTTAAGGGGGTTAAAATTATATAGGTATGTTTTCTTGATGCAGTACAAAAGAAGACTATATATTTGTGCCGCAACGTCAGAAAACGTACCTTCTGACATGTGCGCCCAACGAATCCGCATTGTCTGATCAGGGTCGTCGTTGTCCTAATGAAGAAACTTTGTATCCTTGGCCATCCGAAATGTGCCCATTAACGATTCTGATCGGACTGCGCTAGGCGCACATGTCCGCATGTACGGTTTCTGATGTTGCTGCTTGTTTGGTTTCGTTTATGCCTCCTAAGTGACGGATTGTCGCTAGCGACATTCAATCGCAAGCACTGTACGCGTCCGATCTAATACACTAATTAAAAAAAAGCAACCCCAAAAAACAAAAATACAGCAGAAATCTTCATCCCTTCCATTGATAGCCTAGCCAGCGTAATTACCCCAAGTGTTCTGATAGACTGGCCTCAGCAACGCGGCATCTAGTCTGGGTCTGCACTGTTTGCCACGCACCCGGCAGTTTAAGTCGCATTTACAGGTACAATGGAACCTCTATCAACTTTGAAGTAGCCACCAAGGGGAATGGCCTTTTTTGGCTGCTTAAGGGAATTGGCTGCTCAGCATAGCGTGGTACTCAATTACGGGCAATTTTGAGACAGCTGGAGGACTGATAAAGCCCAGACGGTAGGCTGTTGGTGAAATAAACACTGTGATTATGATAGTTCCTTCAGCATAATGGTATCTATCTATCCTATGCTGGTATATTTTCGCGTCGCCAAATTTTCGCGGATTTGCCTCAAAAACATGAGGTTTAATTTTCGCGGTTTTTATTTTTTGCGGTTGTTTATACCCGCTGAACAGAATCATAAGCGACATTCAATCGCAAGCACTGTACACGTCCGATCTAATACTGTGATTAAAAACAAAAGAACAAAAAACCCCAAAAGACAAAAAAATACAGCAGAAATCTTTACCCTTCCATTGCTGGCCTAGCCACCGTAATTACCCTAAGTGTTCCGATAGAATGACCTCAGCAATAGTGTAGAGCCTGATCAGACGCGGCATCTGATCTGGGTCTGCACTGTTTGCAACGCATATGCAGTTTACAGGTACAGTGGAACCTCTATCAAGGAACCACCCAGGGGAATCGCCCATTTGGCTGCTTAAGGGAGTTGGCTGCTCAGCATAGCGAGGTGCTCAATTACGGGCAATTTTGAGACAGCTGGAGGACTGATAAAGCCCAAACGGTAGGCCGTTGGTGAAATAAACACTGTGATTATGATAGCTCCTTCAGCATAATGGTATCTATCTATCCTATGCTGGAATATTTTCGCGTCGCCAAATTTTCGCAGATTTGTCTCAAAAACATGAGGTTTAATTTTCGCGGTTTTTATTTTTTGCGGTTGTTTATACCGCAGTACAGAATCACAAGTGACATTCAATCGCAAGCACTGTACACGTACGATCTAATACTGTGATTAAATAAAGCAACCCCAAAAGACAAAAAATACAGCAGAAATCTTTACCCTTCCATTGATGGCCTAGCCCCCGTAATTACTCTAAGTTTCCGATAGAATGACCTCAGCAATAGTGTAGAGCCTGATCAGACGCGGCATCTGATCTGGGTCTGCACTATTTGCAACGCATTCAGCAGTTTTAGTCGCATTTACAGGTACAGTGGAACCTCTATCAAGTAGCCACCCAGGGAAATGGACCGTTTGGCTGCTTAAGGGCTGCTCAGCATAGCGTGGTACTTACTCACGGGCAATTTTGAGACAGTGGAGGACTGATATAGCCCAAACGCGTTCGTCTATAGTCAACAATTTACGCCTTTTCGAAGCCATGTTTATAGATAGGAATATTGAAACAGAAAGTAGAGTTGTTTATTTAATCGAAAGGCACAGGTGTTAATCGTTTTGAGCAATTTCTCCATTTCAATTACCTACATTTGTAAAGGCTTAAACATCAACGGTCAATCATCAATAGTCCTTTAATCAATCTTTAATTGTTCGATAAACACAATGACTCATCATTATAGCCATTTCATTGCAAAAAAAAGTTAGTATACCGTTTTGACGCAATGACCCTCATGGGTTGACGCGTTGTTAAATCTGAACTCATCCTCATCATCATCGATAAGCACAAACCATGCACTTGACACCGCTTGATCACGCACCGACCTTTGGTGGTGCATGAAAAAAAAAAAGAAATAAAGGCTGTGCAACAAGCGAAGAATTTTGCTGATAATATAACTTCTCAAAAAAAAAAAAAATAAATAAATAAAATAAAATAAAAAAAAAAAATAGATACCAAAAACAATCAACTTATCGTATTTTTTTTTTCAATAAATAAAAATGTTTTTTCTTTCTTCCTTTTTTTTCTCTTGATGCGAGGCGCGATTTCCATGAATTTTTGTTTTCCTACTTTCGATTTCAGTGTCGACGAAATTTCCAACCCATGTCATTTTGACAGCTAAGCGGAGGGAATTTGACCATAAAATCAGAAATTATTATGGCCGCTGACTCGGAGGAGGGAGGTGACCGGTTATCAGAGGTAAAATATATAGGAAAATACCTCGACATGGGGATTAAAATGGCCGTTATCGAGGTGAATCCTCACTGGAGGTGACCGTTAGGTGAGATTCCACTGTAGTAAGGAGTTAAAGTGTCCGAATCTTTAGGGCAAATACGATAGCTTCACCGTAAAATGCTAAATACAATTAGAAGAAAAGAAAAGAAAAATGGAAGTAAAGAATTCAGCAGTATAATTCCTATATACTATTTTATCCCACATTTTATTGTCTGGAAGAGTGGAAAAAAAATGTCCGGGTCATATTGTTCTTGAGTCATGTCGCCAGGGTCAGTTCGGCCTAGGTCGTGTTTCGGCATAATTTTGGGCTTGGCTCATTAAAAGGAAGATAAAATGACTAGCGAAGAGTGTAGAACCCCCCCTTCAGAGGGCTCTGGTGTACAGGAAAGCAAACAGGAAGTCACAAAAGTTGTCTTGTAATAAATGGAAAGACACATATAGATCTATTTCTTTATGGTAACGATAACAGAGAAATAAATAAAATGGGGGTCTTTGAATTTATATATTTTAAGTTTGGGCGATTTTTTCACCTGAAAGCGCCAGTCACAATAGCAGAGGACGACATTTTACTTATTTATTTATATTTACTGTCTTAATTAAAATTAGTCGACATTTCACGTGAATTGCTTGGTGCAGACGTGCTAGGGTTAACTAAAATATTTCAGCCTTATTTTATTAAGTCATATTTTAAATGCGTCACATAGAGGTAGCGTCGAATCAACATGAGGCTACTCAGTAGGTTATTGTACAGTTATTTGGCTAGTTCCGTGTTTTAGCTAGTTCCGAATGAGTGAAAAAATCGTCATCAGTTACACGACAACGGTCATATTTAAAAAGGAAAAAATAGTATGGTTCTTTCATTCATTTATTCTTCTTCATATATCAGAAAATAAATATGGGAAATATGACATTGATCGATACGACCCGATTTCCCTAGCAACCCTACGCTTAACATAAATTTTGTAAATGTGTAAAAAACATTCGCCTAGATGCCCTTTAAGTAGACAGTCAATTAAAACATTTTTTGTTCAACTATTGGGTGGAACATACTTTTCAACATCTATTTAAATGCTCCCTACAAGGATTTTTAAACAAAGTGCTTGTTTTCAACCATTAATCGATCGCTAATTTATGCATCCGATTTAGTCAGTTCCGGGTAAGGTGTTTACACACTTGGTGTTTATCTATGCAGTGTATGTGAAAGAACCTGACACACGTGATTGACGATTGAAGTGAAAATATTAGCCTCGTCATGAGATAACCTGCTTTATACCATATGCGAACAACAAAGACATATAGTTTGTGCATCTGTGCAGTCTGATCAGCACCGTTGTTGTTCGCCGTCTAGACAGTATACTACCTATCAAAACCTTCAAGACTAGCTAATCCCTGTGGCTGAGTTAGCCAGTCTATGGTAGAGTAGGCCGGTCTGAGTCTTACTTGGTTGAAAACCTCGAAGACAAGTTTTCTCGTTTCGTCGCTTATATTGTCTGATCTTTGACCAAGTAGGGGGGCCAGCCTTCGTGGCTCAGTTGGATGCGCCGTCCGACTGGAGACCAGGAGGTCGCGGGTTCAACCCCCGCCGGGATCGGCAACAGTCTTTCGTGGAGATTGATAATGAAATATTTTCTACGGTCATTCTCTCCCTTCCGCTGATACAAGAAGAGCAGTTGTCAGCACAATACTGGTTAAACGCTTAGAGGACTAAGCCTGCCCAGAAAACGTGTAGTTAGGTAAACTTACCGCGCTCGACATGACCCCATTGGGTTGACTGGGCCGTAAAACCTCAACACAAACAAAACCAAGTACGGAGAGGCTTAGGGGCATCACACAGCGCTAAACACCAGCATTAACCCTTGTCCTGTTGAACACGGATATACCCTGCCTTTGCAAACAGTGTAGATCCAGATCAGCTGGCTTCTGAAGAAGCCAACTGATCTGGATCTGCACTGTTTGCAATTTAGTATGTGAATTTATAGTAATAATCCGGATCAAGTAATCTGATTGGCTGAAAATTAGAAGTGGGAATGGCATCTTAATTTATTCAGCATAACAAGGGTTAATTAACAATGGAAACACATAATTTGCTTCAGAAAGGGGGTAAAATAGGACCTTATGTGCATACTCCTTGCAACTTCTTAAACCTCACTGAAATATGTTTACACTGGAAAGATTATTAAATCCAGAAAATAGAAGCTAAATCTTGCAAGGTACGTGTACATGCCGAAAAATCGTTATGCCATGAATTATGCGATTTTGGCTTAAAGGGCCGATTTTATGGTCTTTGTGAACCTGTCCCTTTGTGACGAATGTCTTTAAATTGAATTAATTTTCTCTGTAACATATAATACAAGTTAATAAAGTAATATAATGAGGTTGTTGCATTATCCGAGGGATTTGTTTTACAGATCCCTAATTCATTATTTGGAACTAGCAAAACTATTCGGAACTAGCCAAATCAGTGGTGTACTTCAGTCATCGCAAGGGCAGATAACCTAAAGCGAATGACAAATTCTTTAGTGTGGTATTTCAAGGTAGGACAGTACTCTGTATCAGCCAAACAGATCAAATTTTGTTCAGCCAGTTATTTGGAAATCGTTATGAAACATAACCTTACCCGGCACTAGCCAAATAACTGTATTAAAGTAGATTTCAATTTTTATCGAGTTGTAGATCTTCCTTCTATCAAGTGCTTAATGTAAACAGATAGTTACATTGTATATTTAAATGTGTGCTTTTTTATGTAATTTCTTTAAAAGTTGTTATTATTTGCTCTTTCTGATGTCCAGAATCTAGTACTAAATGGAATTCAGTCGCATAATACACTTGAGCGTTTGTATTACGATTCTAGTTGTTTCCCTTGAAAAGTTTTTGCTTTTAAAGAAAATGAACTTCTGACTAGAAAACGATATTTAGCAAACAATATCGCTGATTTCGTTCATCTCATACTCACTTTTTCAGATCGACTCTCAGATAGCATGTACATTTGTGTATGTCATCACGAAAACATGTCTATATAAAGACGACCCCCTTAAACCCCACTTTTATACAGTAAAACTGGAATTTACAGGGGTATACATTATTTTTCTTATTTCTGCTAAAAACATAGATTGTGGGTACTCGTTAGAACCGTCTCGTCGAGGCGATTCTAACGAGTACCCACAATCTATGTTTTGAGCAGAAATATGAAAAATATCAGAGATTTTTTATCTGAAAATTTTCAGTTTTTGGTGGCAAAATGTTCAGTATATTTGAATAGGCGTGTTTTCGTAATGTGTATCAAACGATCGGTCGTTGTGATTGTGAAGTGTTGTGCAGCGAACTTTTTTCTGTCTTTCTTCCCTGAACGTTTACAGTACGAACGTAAGAAATACAGATAAGAAATGAGCCGGAACACAGCATTTCCTACAAGATTGCATGTACATCCGCATAGTCTGACCAGATTCTTCCCTTTAAAACGACGTCGAGGTGATTAAAGAGACCTTCCTGGGTTGGGGCTTGTTGGGGGCGCGGGGGGGGGGGGGGGTACTGTTTCCTTGTTCCCCTGAAATATTTCAGTAATTTTTCTTGTTCCCCCTAATCACAATCTTAAATTTCTACGTTCCCTGCTCCACAAAATTACCTTTGTTTTCCTGATCCCTTCATTTTTTGGCTTTTAGTCCCCTGTTCCCCTGAAATAAATGACATTGTTCCTCTGTTCCCCATAACCCCTGGGAGGGCATCATATTATTGGCTGGCACCTCGTAATATCACCAACTGATTTATAGCAAAAAATCCAATGTCCGATATAAAGAAGAATACCAATCAAGACTTTTACATTCTGCATTGTAGAACTAGTCTTCGCAGGACACTCTGTAGGTAGCCAGTGATTCAAAGCGTCTTCAGCTGGACAGCGAAGACTGGTCAGCCTGCGCAAATCTTTTTTATTCACTAGTAATTACGTAATCCGAGTCGGCCCGGGGAGGCATCAGTTTTCCATAAGTGCAGTAAATAGAGATACATGTACTTCAACATTGAATACAGATATCTGTAACAGTATTGCAGATGTCTGTATTTGAAATCCAGATATCTGTATTTATTTTATTAATTCTACATTTTAAATACAGATATCTGAATTTCACTTTAATTAGAGATATCTGTCATTGAAATGCAGATATATGTATTTGAAATGCAGATATCGCTAATTTAAATGTAGATATCTATATTCTGAGCGAAAATAGTGATATCTGTATTTTAATTACAGATATCTGCATTTTAATTAGATATTTCTGCATTTCAAATACAGATATCTGCACTTCTATTACAGATATCTCTAATTACATAGTAATATAGATATCTGTATTTGAAATGCAGAAATATCTAATTAAAATGCAGATCTCTGTAAAAATGAAGGTTATTATTCATATTTTTTCACCATTCGATATCTTTTGCTAGTAAGCGCTAGCGAGCCTGAAACCCAAGCGGCAGAGGTTTGTCCCGAGGGAAGTGGGTACTCAGAATATTTCTTACCATTACGAAAACACGCCTATTCAAATACATTGAAAATTTTACCACCAAAAATGACAAATTTTCAGATAAAATGTTCTGGTATTTTTCATATTTCTGCTAAAAACATGGATTGTGGGTACTCGTTAGAATCGCCTCGTCGAGGCGGTTCTAACAAGTACCCACAATCTATTTTTTAGGAAAAATAACAAAAAATAATGTATACCCCTGTAAACCCCAGTTTTACTATATAGAAGTGGGGTTTAAGGGGGTCAAAATTATATAGGCGAGTTTTCGTGATGCTACATGATAGGCAGGGGTTATTTTTTGGGTTTGAAATTTCAAAATTTACTATTTTTATGGGTTTTGAAAAAATGATGCTATTTTTATGGGTATTATGGTGCTTTGAGCGACTATTTTTTGGGGGTCACCTCAAAAACGACTATTTTTAGGAGGTTGTCAAAAGTTCTGGGTGTTTTTCTAGGACCTATGCAGTTGTCTTGAGACCAAATAAAGGCTCGCATTAGTGTTTACAGACTCCTGTAGTTCCATGTACTGATGAAGCACATAGTTTTATTGTTAATAGCATTTAGGATGCATAAATAAAATGAATACAATCATATTTTAGACTGAAAAGGAATAGAATTTGCGCTGGGAACAATTATTTGGGCAGGCTATATTGCCAACAAGTTGTGTGTGTGTGTATTGGGGGGGGGGGGGGGGGAGGGAGGGCGGGGGAGGAGGTTATAAAATATAAAAATACCAGCTATTTTTCGGGGATGCCTTGTTAGTCCAGCTATTTTTTTTCAGCACTAGAGGGAGGCTGGGTCCCAAGCTATGTAGCAAGCAAAAATGGGGAGTCCACCGCCCCCACCCCTCCCACCCCCACCCCGGAGGTTTGTAGCTAGGCACGAGTCAAATATGCTGTCATCTTTGGTATCGGGACGCCCAAACTTATCTATTAATAGAAAAACACTTTTGGTAGAAGGAAGACTTCATCTTATCAAGATCCAAAGATCTGACTGCAGTCTAAGGCTGAGACAAGCCCCGAGTACCCGAAGTTCGGGTTGGATAAACCAGTTGCCCGGATATAAATTTTAATACCCGCTATCGGAAGACTACTTACAGCTGAACAGCAGGCGAATAATAAAAATATAGCATGCATAAAGGGCCCTAACTGAAAACTTTCACTGCAAGTTTATTCTTATAGCACAAAACTGGTGAAAGATTTTTTGGGATGTGACACCACTAAATAATTCAGATTCAGAACTCTCACTCACTGAAGCTGCATTCTTAGAACTTAGGTGCATTGTTCGAAGTCCAGGAATTCCAACTACATGATTTATAAGCAGCTTCGGTTTTTTGTTGTTGTTTTGTTTTTCAGGAATTATATGATACTGATTTAATGCTGATAAAAATAGCCAGTGTAAGAATAATATCTATTGTAGTAGATACCCACAGATAGTCGGGACTGATACCTGGGTACAAATTTCTAATCGTCCTAGCCAGGCAGTTTACTCCGTTTATTATTATTATTTGAATAATTATCATTTCAGACAGATATTTGTTTTCATTTTTCATACATTTAAGCGTAGTTTAACCATTATATTCTTCTTGTAATCAAACTGGGCATTTCAGTTATTCCAGGAAAAATATGAGCGTGATTGCACGTTGATAAGAATAATAATCCGGGGATCGATTACCCGCGGGTGGCAAGAACTCGAGTACCCGGGTACAAAAAATGCTATCCATCTCAGTCCCATAGTGTACTCCATTAAATATTTTGAGATGGGGCTTAATCATTTACGACATCTAGGACTTCCCATACATTTGAGCGTGGAGCTAGTCTTTTTTTCCGCAGTCGTAAAGCGGAATGCATTTAATTGGAAATCGAATTGCAACAAAGCGATAAACTATGATCCGAAATACGCGGGGAAATACGGAAGGCGTTTCTGGAATAAAGACAATAACAGTTTTTGTGAAAGGGATAAAATCAATTTGATATTTTTAAAATATTGTAATCATAAGACTTTATCAACAAATCAATAAGCCTCATGGTCACAGATTTAGAAAACCCACATTGCATAATGGATTCAAGCGTAAAAGCATTATTACCGAAAGACACCCTGTGTTATCGCAGAATACAAAAAACAAATTACGTAAATAGAATTATGACCCTGGATCAAGCGTAAAAGCATTTTGTAGATTATTGAAAAAGCACTCTGTGTTAAGACAAAATAGAAACACACAAAACCTAAATGGAATTATGACCCCGATACCCTTCCATAGATAATCATTACACAATCATAATCATTGCGGAAGTTTGTGTGTAAGGACTGGGAAATATGTTCACTATGTTCTCAAGTAGGTAAGCTGTGTTGTGCTTATTTTTATGCCCCCGCCTCCTGAAGGCAGCAGTGGGGCATATAGCGTTTCGCCGTGATGTTATGTCTGTACGTGCGTATATGTCACGTTCGTAACCAGTCTAAAAACATTCAAGTTTAAATTGACATTTACGTCCGCTTTTCTCTTCGAGAAGGAAGTTGAAATGTGGTATGCTACTTACCGAGACCTAAATCTTTAACTCTGGGCCAAAGTTGCCCCTATGTCATGCCTTGTAGTTTGGGCTAGGGGTCAAATGTATAATAGATCAGATTGAACGTTTGGAAAATAGTTGTTGAAATTTATGCATCCAGATGTCGTTGTCATATGGGCAAAGAGCAAAGGGCGTGGGCATTTGTGTACTTTGGACACATGTCTATTTTTTTAGTTTTGAAAAGCAACAGATAATATTTTAGACATGTGGGTATTTAACCCCTCAAACTTTAATTAATTGGGTAAAATCTTATTTTCACATTTTTAAATTAATTTCCCACCCTGCGCCCCCCCCCCCCCCCCCATCCCCCCACCTCCCCGCCAAATAATAATAATAATAATAATAATTGGGTAAAATTTCAAAAAATAAATGAAAAAGCACTAAAACAAGCATAAATCAGAGACGAAGAGTAAATATCCATTTTTTTTTTAATTTTATTCATCTAAATAACTTGTAACAACTATTAAACTTTATAATTTCAACAAGGGAACTTCAGCAGTGAAAGAAATAAGGTGGGTATTTGGTGATAATTCAGGGATAATTTTCCTTATTTCTCCATATGAAGTATTTACCATTACCAAATATACACCTGCTTACTCATCGCAGCAGCAGTCACATGTTTAGGTATATTAAAATAGATTGTGCCTCTCAGATAGCATCATTCGCGCTAGACTTTTTACACTGTATGTCTGTTGCATGTATAGAGGGTTGAGCGCAAGACTAGCGTTAGTCAGATGGTTGTTTTTCCCCAAACCTAATCTCCTCACCATGAAGGTGTTATGAAGATTACAACATTTCTTTCTGTAAACAATGAAAATTTAGGTGCCATTGCTCGTATGAGCAATGGCACCTAAATTTGCATTGTTTACAAAGGGGTCCAAGTTGCCCCTAAACAAGGGTTCAAAAATATGTTTGAGTTACCATAGTCTTGCGCTCAACCCTCGGTATGTTCTCATATAGTCGTAGTTAATAAATATTGAACTTGAGTCTGAACTTATGAGTTATTAAAATATAATAACACAAACATTACATGGTGTCAAAATAAATATGGATAAATATACGACTGGAGCTCTTCCTTTTATGGACTGGGAAAAGCAGGAATTGGAACAAAGCTGGAAAAGTTTCAAACAACATGTTCAGTTTATGTTCGACGATCCTGTAAAAGGAACGTCGAGGGAGAAAAATGCGCTTTCTTAATGTTATGGGTTGAAGAAAAGGAAAGAAGCCTCTTTCAGACTTGGAATTTATCTGCAGACCAGAAGAAAATACTTGAGAATTACTACAGTGGATTTGAAGCCTATGTTAAACCTACTTCAAATACCATCTACAACAGATACAAAAAAAGGTAAGAAAGTCGAGTGCAGAATCAGGATGAGAAATCTGAGCAATTTGTTACAGCATTGCAACTGCTCGTGGAAGACTCTGATTATGACAAAGCAGATCAAATGGCTCGGGACAAAATTGTGACAGGTGTGAAAAACTAAAAAATCCGAGCGAAACCGCTTAATAAAGGATCTAATTAACTTTGACCAAAACACTTGAATTAGCAAGTACACATGAATTGTCACATTCACAATGTAGTGCAATGAATGAAGACAAACCAGTGCATGCAGTAAAGCAGAAACATAAATCAAATTACAGCAAGTCTGATAAGCAGAAAACAGTAGTTAAACAGTCTTGCAGTAAATGCGGATATGAGCATGGAAAATTGCAATGCCCCCGCCCCCGCCCCCCACCCCCTTACGGAAAACGCTGTTCCAGATGCAAACGTTTCAATCATTTCTAGAAAATGTGTAAAACTCCACTTTCGTCCAGTTCAAAATCAAAGAAACACACAGTAGAAGAATCGAGTGACAGCAGTAACAATGAGCTTAATGCCGGAATGATTAATGACCTGCCATTAAATTCCGTAAATCCGTTAAATGATGAATGGACAGTAAATTCTAAAATAAATGAAAAATCAGTCAATTTTCAGACCGATACTAGTGCAAGATACAACGTTATGTCACAGGATACTTTTGGTTCATTTGGAATAAAAACTGCACTGAAACCAACATCTACAAAGCTGACGTCATTCAGTGGACATAAATTAAAACCAGCTGGCGTGGTACAGTTGCCATGCAAAATTCAAGGTAACAATTTTGAAATTAATTTTTACGTAGTAGATTCATCTGTGCCGTCTGTTCTTGGTGGTTCCACTTGCCGAGAAATAGGACTTGTTCAACGATTCTATAATGTTCACATCAACGAAATACAAAAGGAAAACGACTAGCCACAAGAAATTAATTCGTCATACAAGGATCTGTTTGAGGGTCTGGTTGCATGCCAGACACTTATTCAATACAAGCAGATCCGTCAGTGAAACCCGTCGTCCATCCACCCAGAAAAGTTTCGATTTCTATGAAAGATAAAGTTAAAAAGGAATTATTACGTATGGAATGCGAGGGTGTAATAAAGAAACAAACCAAACCTCTGGACTGGGTAGATAGCATGGTGGCTGTTCCCAAACCTAACTGCAAGGTTCGAATCTGTATAGATCCCCCGCGAGTTTAACAATTCTGTGTTAAGAGAACACTATCCAATGAAAACAATAGAGGATGTTTTGCTGGAAATTTCGGAAGCAAAGGTGTTTGTGAAATCAGATGCTGTTTCCGGATACTGGTAGATTAAACTTAGTAAAGAAAGCCAGAAACTCTGTATGTTCAATACGCCCCTGGGCATATATTCTTTCACAAGATTACCATACGGATTAACATCTGCGGGAGAGGTGTATCAAAGATCTGTTTCGAACATGGTCCAGGATAATCGAATGATGCTATCCGTGAGAGGATATTGAAGGATGAGAGGCAGTATCGTAGAGCACGACAAAAGGCTAAAACAGGTACTTGACCGATTACGTAAATATAACATGGAAGTTAAACAAGGACAAATGTAAATTTCGTAAAAGCAGTATTTCCTATGTTGGCTACGTTCTGGTCGGTCAAGGCTGCAAACCCGATCCAGAAAAAGTTCGCGTTGTCAACGAAATGCCACCGCCGACGAACGTTAAAGCACTGCAAACGTTACTGTGTTTTGTTCATTATTTAGCCAAATTTATAGCTAACATGTCAGACATTACAGCACCACTCAGACAACTGCTTGAAAACGACATTCAGTGGCACTGGAATTTAGAACAACAATCAGCGCTTGATCTACAGAAGGACAAAATGACAAATGCTCCTGTATTACGATTTTACGATCCAAAGAAACAGATAGTATTGTAAGTTGACGCAAGTTCAAAAGGTCTTGAAAGTGTGTTACTCCAGGATGGTCAACCAATAGCGTACGGTCTCGTGCACTGACAAAGTCTCAACAAAATGATGAGCAACTAGAAAAAGAAACATTAGCGATCACATTTGGATGTGGGAAGTTCCATCAATACGTTTACGGTAGAGAAGTAATTGTAGAAGGTGACCAGAAACCATTACAGGCTATATTGTCAAAGCCGTTATTCAAATCACCTTTAAGACTACAAAGACTATTACTTGATCTTCAGAAATATCATCTAAAAGTGACATGTAAACTTGATAAACCAAGAAAATCATTATTTTTTGCCGATCATCTCAGTAGAGCTTACTCGAAAGAATCGAAGGAAGACTTGATTTCTGACTCTGAGTTAAAGGAAACGCACACTAACTGCAATGTATGTCTGAAAATATTAAGGTTTACGAAACAAGAATTTTGAAGCAAATTTGATCAAAATTGGTCAAGAAATAAGAAAGATATTATATTTTATAATTTATAGAACTCTGAGCATGGGCGCCGCCATTTTGAATATTTAATCAGATATTCAACTTTTTAAGACACAAAAAGTCGCCTGTTGACAGGAATATTCTGCTTATGTTAATTAGTTGAAAGTTTTTATGCCGATGAACACATTAACATTTAGAGAAGACAAAACATTGTTTCAGACGTGATTTATTCAATTTTTGCATATTTAATTGGGTGGTTATGACGTCACTCACTCACAAAAATAGCGGCTTTTATCACAGCATTTTCTAGAATTTTAAAATTCAATTACTTACTTATATACCAACCGATTTTTATAATTTTTTCACCAAATTACTCAGCTAATAATGCTCTTTATTTTCGAACATGCTTATTATTTAGGTACGTTTTCCTTTAAGCGTAAATTACCTGACATTTTTACCTGTATCCAAAGACAGTCAGCTGAAAATCAATACAGGAATATTCTGCTTATGTTAATTAGTTGAAAGTTTTTATGCAGATGAACACATTAACATTTAGACAAGACAAAACATTGTTTCAGACGTGATTTATTCAATTTTTGCATATTTAATTGGGTGGTTATGACGTCACTCACTCACAAAAAATGGCGGCTTTTATGACAGCATTTTCTAGAATTTTAAAATCCAATTACTTACTTATATACCAACCGATTTTTTTACTTTTTTCACCAAATTACTCAGCTAATAATGCTCTTTATTTTCGAACATGCTTATTATTTTAGGTACGTTTTCCTTTAAGCGTAAATTACCTGACATTTTTACCTGTATCCAAAGACAGTCAACTGAAAATCAAAAACAAGCGACAAAACGAGATAATGAGATGCAAATTTTGATAGACATTGTTCTCAAAGGATGGCCACAGCGAAGAGCCAAAGTTCCGCCAGAAGAAAAGGCCATACTGGAATTATCGCGATGAAATAACTTTCGTAGAAGAAATATTATTCAAAGGTCAAAATTTGATAGTACCAAAATCTTTAAGGAAAGGAATGCTAGCTATCCTTCATGACTGTATGTCGCGTGCCAGAGACTCGTTATTTTGGAAAGGTGCGGTGTCTGTGAGGTTAAACAGACAGTAAGGAACTGTACAGTGTGTGCTCATAATCAAAGAGCAAACGTGAAAGAACCATTGATACCTGGAATAATTCCAGACAGACCATGGTCACGTGTTTCCGCAGATATCATGGAATTATCTTGCCATAATTGATAGATATTCGAAGTGGGTAGAATTAAATTTGCTCGAAATTATGACAAGTAAAAATGTTATAAAATATTCGAAAAGTCCAGAAGAATTCCAGATCTGACAAATCAGAGTACATTTGTTAGTTCAGTATTCCGGAACTTCGCGAAAGAATATGGATTTGATTGTGTCACTTCCTCAGCCACCTTTTCGCAAAATAATGGATTAGCAGAAAGAGCGTTTGAAACAACAAAAAAAACTTGTGGAAAGAAGCGAAGGACCCATATTTTACAATGCTGTCATACAGAACAACAGTAATCGATGACATAGGATTGTCACCTGCCGAATTGATGTTCTCGTGTAGACTGAAAACAACATTACTTATGTCAGCCCCACTGCTTCAACAAAAAGGACTACCCCAAAACCTTAAAAACGTTTCAGAAACCGACAGGAAAAACAAAAACGATATAATGATCGTGTTAGCAAAATAGAAATGAAGGCAATGATCAGGAATCGATACAATTATCCCCCACCTCCCATCAGAGACATCAAAGGGAAAGAAACACAAACACGAAATAACTGGATCCTAATGGAAACATCACTAGCAGAAAGCCAAACGGACAGTTTCTTTCCCACAAAGTGGCCAAATGACTATCCAAACAAAAAGATGTAAGCGACACACACATTCAAAGACGAACTATAACAAAAATAAATCATGACAAAAGTATTTCACTGGGGGGAGGGGGGGGGGGGGCTTAAATCGATTTTATGTGACCACAATCCTCGCCTTACTTCTGCCGCGGTTTAGACACATAGTTTGTTCAGTCCGCATGAAGGCGTCCTAATTCATCAGTGCTACATCTCCGAGAACACAAAAAAATCAACAAATTACAGAGATTAAACAACGATGAGGACTTGACAGTACGAAACAACTGAAATGCTAGAGCAAAAGAAAACCAACAGTAAGATTCCGGTGGGCCCGACCAAAGACAGAGCATCAAGTACCAACCAACATTACCCAAAATTAAATTTCAAGTAAGTCTTTACACTGGAACCATCATACAATCTGAGGCCTAACCCGCCGGCGTGCAATTAAAGAGGGAAGCAAAGTTATTAACCGTGATTTGGTTAACAACCATGCATGCAGTCTGTCGTATAACATTTATGTTGTACCCAATCTTTTTATATCGAAGAATGATTTTACGAAATTGGGTACTGAAGTCATTGCAAGCATACGAGTATATTTATATGCATATACTAAGACACCATATAATTCGGGCTCCGATAGGTCTTGTTGCAGAAGAGATTTGTCCAACATTGAATTTAGAAACTAAACCGGAATGACGTCTATAAAACTTAGAAAAAGGCTTCACGTAGTTTATGATACCGATAACCCTGATTAAGAAGTTTAGCAGTTAGCAATTTATTACGAGTGTTGAAGTCAGTTACATGACTAGACACACTGGCAAATCGAATTAATTGTGAAATATAAACACCGTAGGATGCCGCACGAGGAACATCACCATCTAAGAAAGGAAAATTTACAATCTCAAAATCAAAATCATTGCGTTTATCATAAATTTTGCAGGAAACAAACCCATCTACAATAGATAAATGTAAATCCAAAAACGCGGCTTCGGTATCAGAAACAACTAAAACCTGGCGATAATATTGTTATGCAGCACGAAAAGTCGTAGAAACCTGCTACTGTAACGGAAGCACACCAAACACCGAGATCGTACGTTGTCAACAACGAAATTTGGTCAACAATACAGGCGAAATCGCAGACATTTAAGACCAACGCCTGCTAGATTTCCATCTCATCAGTTATTGAAGAGCCAGTCAGATACTAAAACAATGTCGTCATCAACATCATTATCACGGGAACCCGATTACACCATGTCAGATCAGAGCGTTCGCGAAAATCGGGAAAACGGTACGGTAACAACAGAAACACCGACAACAACCACAACAGCGTCGTCGTATAAGACAAGATCCGGCGCTTCAGTTAAAATGCCTGAAAAAATACAAGTATTTTCTAATGTAAATAAGTGTGAAAATATTCTGGATGAAAGCGCTTTTAATGTAGAGTGTTACAGTTAATCTCTGTTATTCAAACAATTGGATTGATGTTCTATATTCAGGCATGATTAACGCATAAAGTATTCGAAACTCATATGGATAAATTATTGATTAAAAATAAAAAAGGTGAAAGTGTTAAAATCAGTCATAAAATTTATTCATGAACTTTGGATTATATTTAATATATCTATGGCGGCTGCATTCTAATTACAAAAAACGAGGTTAAATTGGTCACACACATACCAACCAGAGTTTTGAAGATAATCTGTCGTTGAAAATTTCCTAATAGTTTTAGATACTGTTAACCTGTTAATATACAGTTAAATCTCAAAGACTTGTGACATAAAGTGCTGCTGACAGATACTGTTTATGAACTCGATAAATTAAGAATTGCATGGTCAGTTCGCTTAATTAGCTCTTCTGTTGATAAAATGACATTTTACTTGATATTAAATAATGCTATGGGAACGCCTGAAAAAAAAAAAAAAAAAAAAAAAAAAAAAAAAAAAACTTTTCTGTGAGACGTATAGTTTCGCTGCATTGAAGCAAACATTTTAGTGCATGTTTCTTTTATAATTTCAAGTTTATAATAAATGAATTAAAATTTCATTTTTTCTTTGAAAAGTATTTACCATTACCAAATACACATCTGCTTACTCATCGTAGCAGCAGTCACATGTTTAGGTATATTGAAATAGAAAGTGCCTATCAGATAGCATCATTCGCGTAAGACATTTTACACCCCAGTCAGCATTCTACGTAAATCTATATCGGGCCGTCATCGGCCCGTCAGGGTAGCTGACGGGCCGATGACGGCCTGATGTTGATTTACGTAGAATGCTAGCTGGGTGTATGTCTGTTGCATGTATGCTCTCATATAGTCGTAGTTAATATATAGAACTTGAGTCTGGACTTATGAGTTATTAAAATATAATAACACAAACATTACACTCCATAAAAACATATGTTGTGGGTACTCATTAGAATCCTCTCGGTGCTACAATTGAATTGAACTAAATAGTTGAGGGTGAGTCTATAGACTACACGTATTTTTAGCGCAGTGCCTTGGTGTCCAGGTAAAGAAAGACAAAAAAAAAACAACAAAAAAAACTAGAAGTAGAATGCTTCTGTAGTCATGTAGTTCTGTAGTCATTTTGGCCATAGGTCGTTTCGACTGTTCGTTTCCACCTTATTCGGTGGATTGCCTCACCCTAATATTGTATTAAATCTTAGAAGCAGTGTTGGCATAAGTAGAGAAGGGCAGTGTGGCTGGGCAGGATAGAGTACGTAAGTGAATGGACAAGCTGGGTATGAGGTATTATACATGAAGCTGGTCCAGATAAAATGGGAGACAGGGAGCTGTGACAATCCCAACCTACTTTGCTTGCATTGTGAACACAGCCAAACGTTCAGCTTATTACAATAAAGCATCTTGTTGTTTATTTTGTTGTTGTTGTTGTTTTTATTTCAGTGGTAACAATATAACAATACTTGATTTGCTGCAAATAGGGAAGATATTTTTTTCTGGTCCAACTGCTGGTTTTCGTTTGCTTCAGCATTCAGTTGTTTCTTGCTGTCGAGTCCTCTCTGTGTTCGTTTGAGTTTTATGTTCTCAGAGATGTACTGACGACTTAGAACCCCTTCACGCGGACTGAACTAATGTGTTGTGTATACCTAGGTGGAACTAAGAGCGAGGGTTGTGGTCACGTAAAATCGATTTAAGCCCCCGCCCAACCCCTCCCCTCAAAAAATTTTACTGGCCGTTCCAAGGCGGTGCTTCTGCTGTGTGGTTTACTATTTCTGTCATTGTATGTCTTTGCATGTATGTCCTAGTGTGTGTGTGTGTGTGTTTTTCTTTTTTTTTTTTATTTTGGATAGCCGTTTGGCCAATTTTTGGGAAAGAAACTGTCTTTTGGTGTTCTGCTTGAAGTGTTTTGATTGTGGTGCCCTTGCTTTAAGTGCGTCCTTCTTTCCCTTTTGTTGTATTGGACGGAAGGTGTTAGGTAATTGTATTGATTCCTGATCATTGCCTTCCTTTCTATTTCTTTAGAAAAGATTCGAGGAACATTTCTAAAAAAATATTGAGATTAATTCTCCCAGTGGCACCCCTCTTTCATTTCATTTAATTTCAGTACCCCACCCCACCCAAAACGTTATTTGCTGAAAGATAACTTTTAGTTTTGAGTGTAATTGTTGTTAAGGAAAACACTTTCAAGTCAAACCAATTAAAGATCTGTTATATGATATCGCAAATTCATTCAGGAAACATATCTGCTCACTCTGATCGTAGACTTTTCTATTGAGCTTCCCGCAAAAAGTCATTTCAGTGGTTACTTCGCATCATGTTTCGATCAACACATGCTACGAAAAGAATCCGGGTCTTTTTTATTTGTTAAACTTTCAATTTTCTACTTAAAATCGAAGAAAAAGGCTTGGTAAATCAGTTTCATTTTAAATATGTATGTATTTCATTGCATTTCTGACGAGGAAAGGCTCTACTATTCAACGAACATAAATTCGTTTGTCCTCTAGAAGCGGTTCACCGACACGATTTCATGTAACGTTACCGTTACGAGCATGCGGTTTCTTCATGCAGGGCAATGAAAAAGGTAGCTGAAAAATGTAACTGTCCATTTGGCTTTCTGCTAGTGATGTTTCCATTAGGGTCTAGTTATTTCGTGTTTGTGTTTCTTTCCCTTTGATGTCTCTGATGGGAGGTGTGGGATAATTGAATCGATTCCTGATCATTGCCTTCCCTTCTATTTTGTATTGGTAACGCGAACATCCCAGAATTGTGTACCATCGCGCTGGGGGCATCTGAGCAGTCCCGTGAGAATGTATTCGAGGTAAACTAGATAAATTCTGTGGAACTTAGAAAATGTTTTTTGGCCAAATGAATAAACGATTTGATGCTCAGACTGGTATTCGCATAAGCGCTAAGGTATTGCTTTGCTTGTCGCAGCTTACCGTCTTTCAAAAGAAACTTTCAATATGCTCGTACCGGGGCCACAAAATTGCTGCCGTCACGAGATATGTACTGCCCTGCCCTAGAACGTGTATAGTCCATTGAAATAGCGTTCGCGCGGCATCGGTGAAAAGGCGAAACAAAATACACGTAGTGCAATAGAAATAACGCGACATGTAGCAAATGTTTTCAGTTTTTAGGCAATAATAGCAATTGAACATGGTTTTTCAATGCATTAACATTCGCCAGGTCCCATCGGTTTTTCAACACCTCCCACGGACCTGGCGAATGTTAATGCATAAAAACCATGCTTGATCTATATGATGGTAAATATAAAAAAAATATGACGGTGCGTCTATTATCTTGGCGACGAAAATTCAGCATCCCAAAATATTGGAATGAAATAAAATCTGCCCGAATATGCTGTACACAAAAAAAGAAGGAAATAAAGCGAGAGGGTAAAACACAGTTTCGAGCAGGCATGTTAGAATTAAGAGGCATGGTTTGTGCATCTGTTAAAATCGAGGTTAGACGGCCTGAACACAAACGATGCTATTTGACCGGTTTGTTTCAAAATACGGGTGGACAAAGATTCAAAAGATTCAAAATTCATTCTGCAATTAATCCTTAGCCTCAAGGGATGGAAGATCATGACGCCTGCGTGTGCGTTTTCGGTGAATTAATCAGTTGGTAGAGGCAATACACAGGGGGAAAATCAAGGCGACGTCAACATCGCTTTCCCCCATGAACAAAGCGACGTCTGCAGAAATGAGACGAACACGTCGCCTGCGAACTTCTCTGCCGGGCGTATAAACATGATAAATAGGTCTAGTTTTGGCAGGCCAGAGCGGGTTAAGGGAGTAAGTCATGGAAGGGTAAGGTAACATTTTTAGATTCCACTTTTCCTTTCCTTCCAGGAATTAAGTAGTGAAAACGACTCAGGCAGGGCCGTAACGGCTCATCTATTAGGCCGAATCGTCTCACACTAAAATATTTCATGTCAACGACCCAGGCCGAAATGCGCCGTCCAACACGGCCTGAATTCTTCATCTTGGGGGCGAAATTTCATTTTGGGCGCGATGTTTTTAGTTTTAGCTTTGTCGTAAAACCATTACGGCGTGTTCAATGTTAAAAAAAATCTAGACTGGTCTGTCGTCGGCAGAAAAAGGCGCGAATTTCGCCCCGAAATTATGAAAACTCAGAATTCAGTCTGCATTACTGAGAAATATAAACAAACCAGATACGCATCAAAACGGAGATTATTTGCGTGTCACAAAAAAAAAAAAAAAAAAAAAAAAAAAAAAAAAAAAATCTGTGTATCTGATACGCTTCATTTTCGAAAGTGCGTATCTAGACTTGACACTAGCAAATAATACGCAGATACGCTGCTTTTCTCTTTTCCTGGACCGTCACTTCTGATGACTATAAACGAACTCATTAGTGCATTGACATTTGAACCGGGGTACAGCATTTCCTAGAATATTGCTTCTCCGCCCAGAGAAGACCCCGATTCACTATGCGCATTCGCGAATTTTGATGTCTTCGCACTGCACTCTGTGGGGAGCCAAGGACCCAAAGCGTCTTCAGGTAGATAGCAGACTGATGCGCAGGCTGGTCTGTCTTCGCTGGGCGCAGATGCAGTCTTGTAGGGAATGCTTTGCCACGCATCACGAAAACATGCCTATATAATTTTGATCCCCTTAAACCCCACTTTTATATAGTAAAACTGGGGTTTACAGGGGTATACATTATTTTTCTTATTTCTGCTCAAAAACATAGAATGTGGGTACTCGTTAGAACCGCCTCGGCGAGGCGGTTCTAACGAGTACCTACAATCTATGTTTTTGATCAGAAGTATGAAAAAATATCAGATTTTTTTTTATCTGAAAATTTATGCTTTTGGTGGTAAAATTTTCTATATATTTGAATAGGCGTGTTTTCCTAATGGGCTCAGTTTTCTGAGCTATAGTGAAAAGTTACTGCCCGTCATCCATAACGCCAGATAAGGTACTGTTTAAACCGAAAGGTAATTACGTAAAGTCACCTGTTAAATATACTAAACAGCAAAACAAAAGGATTAAAGAAAAAAAAAGAGTATTTGTCTGTCTGTCTGTCTATCTATCTATCTGAATAGTTACCAGTTTAATAAATATTATCTATTTGTCTATCTATCTATCTATCTATCTATCTATCTATCTATCTATCTGAATAGTTACCAGTTTAATAAATGTTATCTATCCATCTATCTATCTGTCTATCTATCTATCTATCTATCTATCTATCTATCTATTTAGACACCAGCAATTCTGCTCCCCCGAGTTACATCCACCTGTAATTTGGGTCACTGCAATGAATTGCAATAATTTTTAGAATGTGTCCTAGTTCTTACCCCACAGTTATTCTATATATGAAATTACGGTAACCGTCCTAACTGCAACTTTGTATTTCCATTTCCTCTGATGTCATGTTATACTTGACTTTGAGAGAATAAAAGTACTTTGGCTAGTAGAAAAAAAAATCTCGGGCTCAAAATGAGAAAATCGCCAAATATTTTCCTTCTTTTTTAGTTTAGCTGCGTCAAGTAAATAATACATGTAACTAAAACTGAATATCTAACCATTCATGGTACGTCTTTTTTCCAATGTAACGCGTACCGAAATATAAGTATGATTTCAGCTTAAAATAAGTTGTATTGCAGAATATAGCAGGTAAATTCTTCAAATTTGAAACACAAATTGCGTTCATAATTCCGCATAATGGGATTATATTTTAAGTGACGTTATTGACGTCATTTCGTGATTATTATGTCATAAAATTTTTAAGCCGTTCTGTAACGCGTGCCAAAAGTTAGTTGATAGTCAACTCTGACCAAAACAAATACGCAAATGTATTAATATTAGGTAAATTTTTAATTATGAATAAAAAATACAGTTTTGCTCAAAATTATAAAAAAAAAAAAACAAAGGCGCAATTTTTGTTGTCAAGTTAAACATTACAAAAGTTATTCGATTTTTTCTTTGATTTGTGAATTTGTCACACTTTTAGTTTTTACGCTTTTACGCATGTTTATGAAAAGTTTGTGTGTAAATTAAAACTTAATGTTAAAATCAGTCCGACGAATAAATATATTTTAAATATACATATCTCTTATCTTTCCTAATGTTTTATATAAAATATTATAACAAAAGTTATTAATGTTTTTGTTTGAGTAGGGAATTTGTCACAAAACATCATTTTAAAGTAAAACAAAAACTGACGTCACTTGATTCAGGGACTTTTAGCTTTCGATATCACAGCAAAGTACACATCAATATTTAAATGGGCTTGTTTAGTGTCTCAACAACAGTTAGAGTCTGGTTTATGTAATTTTCAATTTTCATTAGTTATGTTTCTTCTACAAATAGAAGCCGGTGATATTGAGAGTAATCCAGGTCCAGACAATGAGCATTCATTATGTATACTACACCTCAATATTAGGAGCATACGAAATAAAATTAGCTACATACAAGACCAACTTTCTGATTTTGATGTTATATGATTTTCTGAGACTCATCTTGACCAAAATTTATCTTCTAAGTTGCTTCGTATCTCGAATATTTTCAGTGATTGACAGGAATATGTATGGAGGTGGATTGTTCTTGTATATTAATTCAAACCTTGTACATCGACGTAGACCTGATTTAGAAATATTTTGCGAAGAATCTATTTGGGCGGAAATTAAGGTTAAACAAGATTTTTCTTGATTAGTTTATTTTATGGAAGAATCTAGTGACAGACGTCTGGCAATAAATAGCACAAAGTCGGCAAAAGTGCTATTGCCAGACGTCTGTCAATAGCACAAACTCGGGAAATGTGCTATTGCCAGACGTCTGGCAATAGCAAAATCTCGCGGAAATTGCTATTGCCAGACGTCTGGCAATAGAAAAATCTCGGGAAAATTGCTATTGACAGAATCTATCGGATTTATGATGCCTTGGTAAGTTGTAGCAACGCCTGAACTTTTCACGCTTTTACATCCAAGCAAATATGTTATAACCGTAAAAATGAAAATTTTCAGATAAAAAAAAATAAGAAATAAGAAAAATAATATATGTTCCGGAAAACCGATTTTTACTATATAAAAGTGGGGTTTGATGTGGTCAAAATTACATAGGCATGTTATCGTTCTGTTAGTGCCTCTATTATGCGGGTATAGGTGGCTCCAGGAGTTTTAAACTATTTTGAGAGTAGGCTGCTCGTTCGGACTGTTGTTCTGTCAAATCGAAATACACAGTATTAGCCTATAGTTTACATATGCGTCCAGCCATGAATCAGATCAGCCTGCGCATCAGCGCTTTCTGGTCAAAGTTTTTGCTGGGCGTTCGACAGATAGCAAAACTTCCAATGCTTTTTTCAGCAAAGACTGGTCAGACTGCGCGGATGCGCTGGCTGATATAAGTCTTCGCTGAGTTCACATGTGAAAAGAACCGGCGTGTGCGTGTTATGTGAAACCTGGTGATTTCAGTTTCTAAAGGAGGCAGCCATCTTCTAAGAAATGGCATGATCCAACACATGTAACAACTTATTGCATATATGCGAACAAGTGCTGCTCAGGCGAGACTGTGCATCCAGGCAGTATCGCCGAAGCCATCGTTGTTCGCATACATGTGGTATATGTGTAGTATAGAACTTGACAAAGACTAAGACCAAGTAGTTGACATTTAGAACCACTTGATGGCTGAGCATGCGCACGTGAAGAATGTCAGTTTTATACAATAGAATGGATTAATTAGTCACGTAGCTCATTACCTTACATGAAACTCAGACTAGAATTTGAGAACTATGTAGACCAATGATCATTTTTTACATGAAAATGCAGCTTAACTTCCCAGAATGGAATTAGAGAAACATATATACCATCAGATCACATTTTTATATGAAAGTACAGTCCCACTTCTCCTGAGGCTTTAAATAGCATACAACTAACAGCATTAAAAGACAAAGTTCTTTTTCACTCCGAATTGCTTTACTATGCGTTTGTCGATACAACGGTGGTGAAGCCATGCTTCGCAGGCCACGCATTGCACCATTTCGCTATCATACAGACCGCGACATTTACAATATATGTTTTCCTTGGTTTTAGTTATTTTTTTCTTTTTCCAGTTAGTATTAATATTGAATGGAAAATTGCATTTTTTTTTTATTTTTCGAGGCATTCAATAAGATGGCTGCGCATTTTCTCTTGAACGAAAATGACTTTCGAAGGATTCATTCCAAAACAAATTGCGACAGCGAAAGCAATCGCATATAACCCACCTGACCATCCGTAAGCAGATAACAAACTATCGAACCAATGAACCTGCCCATCTTTACAGTCAACTGTTGAAACTGTGAACTAATGTCCGGAGTCAATAGTATCCCGGTGTAAAATCTGGATCATATATATATATATTTTTTTTTAAATGTTTTATATTTTGTTTGAATAAAGTGGATTGAAAGTCATTAAAATTAGGAAATTGTTGTTTGAGTATGGATTGCGCCGCCTCTATGATTTTATTAGTTTTTAACGTAAAAAGTGTTGTTTTAACCCAGGGCGTTTCTTCTTTGCTATGAAGAGAGCTACTTATAATTATATCAGAACGTCATTATTTTCCGGATCGCGCTCTCTCTTTTTTCCACTTGGCGTTTTTTTCTTTTTTGACTTGGAAAAAACTCCAAAATGGTTTCTTTGAACCCTTAGGTTTTCCCCTACGAGACTTTTTCTTGTCAATTAACGTTTTTCATTGTAACAAAACTAGTGATGTTTTCAGGGTTTTTTTAGTGTTGAGAAAATCCTGATCAGAATGCGCACATGCGCAGTCTGATCTAATGTTTGCTTAATACATAATGTCCCTTTTTTCAATATCTGACACAACTGCCCTTTATCTTAGATAGTCCAGCAATTCTTTAGGTGATAAAATAAAAATAGAAATAGCATATATTACATCAATTGTTATGTAAGTTTTTTGACAGTTTGTCTTATTTGTTTTTCTTAAGTTTTATTGCTTAACTGAAAAATGATTGTAAGACAATGTTCATGCATCAAGGACAAACTGATGATATTCTTATTTTTCCCAGACAGTAGTCTTTGACATGTCATGCAAATTGTCTCCAAGAGATTATTTTGGTAAAATAATTTAACCCTTAACCTTTACCACTCTCTGGGCTTATTCAGCAGGCGATAAATTGGTGATGTTTGTCTTATTTTACCCAGAAAATAGGATTTTTTACATTTCATGCAAATTGTTTGCAACAGAGACGCTTTATATGAAATGTCAAACCTTTTCTTTTTAGGGGGCGGGGATGATATTTGATCCCCAAACGTTTACTACTTTCTGGGCTAATACATCATACGATAAATTGGTTATTGTCATATTTTATCCGTAAATAGGATTAGACATATCATGCAAATTGTCTTCATTGGAGACAGTTTGCATGAAATGTCAAATCCTGTTTTCTTGAAAACAAAAAATATAAAGGAATTGTTTAGGAAACGTATTCAGGAAAAGTATTTGGTGATAATTCTGTTATGTTCTTTTTTTCCTCCATAAAAAATATGTTGTGGGTACACATTAGAAGAGCCTCACCGAAGTGCTTCTAACGAGTACTTACAACATATGTTTTTATGGAGAACTGGAGAAAATTATCCGATAATTATGTTGTCTGCTAAAAATTTTACCCTGATAATTACTATGCTGATTCACGCCACCAATGGGTGTCACCGACACACTCCCACGTTTATGGCATAGGATTAAGTTGTCTTTTATGAAACTGTGAACAAAATGGCCCAAAGCTATTTATGTACCTGTCTTGAATACACCTCTGTCCAGCTGATAGTCTTTGTGAGCTTTGCAGACTGGTTTCAAACTGCTGTTTTAATTTGATATACTGGACTAAATAATAATAATAATAATAATAATAATAATAATAATAATAACTCTAAACTTACAGTATTTCTGTTCTTATCATGTACCCTGATACTACTAGAAAAAGAAATTATGACAAGCGTTGTTTGTACTTTACCATATGATTCATTCATTCATTCATTCAGGCATTCATTCTAAAGAGTACCCATACATACAATATTCTTTATTTACGAGCTGGAAGTTTGACGGACCATACATTTGTAAGAAGACATGCAGGGCATACCGTGTTAGCAAATTAAGACTTTGTAGCACACTGCAGTCCACTCTGATAAATTTTAAAAAGATATCTTGTTTAAAACATGGGTATTTCCTTAGTTTAGCAATCTACTTATCGAGCAATTGAGATGCTCCTGTTGACACCGGTCATTTAATTGATTGTTGATTCCAATATGTTTTATCATCATGTTTAGCGTCTTTATTGGCGCGTTCCCGTGTTGTTAAATCGCCTACTAAATGGACAATAAGTTTGTACAATGTCATATATACATAAGTTTAACATCAATAAAACATCAAATTTAGTGTTTAAAGTTTCTGGTATATTTCATTTTTAATAGCAACGTTAACAAGGAATTCAATCCATTTATTACAGAAACAGAAAAATGATGACTGCCGTGCGAAAAGGGGCCTTGAGGTGTCAAAATTCGTTTATAAATTCAGTCCAGCATCTTTTAATCACATCGCGAAAACACGCTTATATAATTTTGACCCCCTTAAACCCCGATTTTATATAGTAAAACTGGGGTTTAGAGGGGTATACATTATTTTTCTTATTTCTGCTCGCCGAGGCGGTTCTAACGAGTACCCACAATCTATGTTTTGAGCTGAAATATATAAAAATATCAGATTTTTTTATCTGAAAATTTTCCATTTTGGGTTGTAAAATTTTCAATATATTTGCATAGGCGTGTTTTCGTAATGGAGAGAAATTATATCAAGGGCATCCTTGTATCTTTTCTAGATCAAACGTTATTACTTTTGGCCCTTTAAGAAGTTGCGAGCGAAAAAAATCTCATCACGAAAACACGCCTATATAATTTTGACCCCCTAAACCCCACTTTCATATAGTAAAACTGGGGTTTACAGGGGTATACATTATTTTTCTTATTTCTGCTCAAAAACATAGATTGTGGGTACTCGTTAGAACCGCCTCACCGAGACGGTTCTAACGAGTACCAACAATCTATGTTTTGAGCAGAAATATGAAAAATATCAGAATTTTTATCTGAAAATTTTTATTTTTTTGGAGGTAAAATTTTCAATATATTTGAATAGGCGTGTTTTCGTAATGTGAAAGAAAGGAAGAAATAAAAAGCGTTTATAATCTGAAATATACATTTGTTTGTTTGTAATGAGTTTTACGCCCCCGTCAACAGATTTTAGGTCATTTTAGAGACGGCTGGTGACACTAATTACAATTTTTGGAACAAGCTTAGATCTTCTAAGCCGTTCACCAGTACTCAGCTCCATTCTTTCTGCCAGCTACCGACAGCTTCCCTACTTGAATCAGCGGTAGGAGGAAATTTTTCCACGGAAAGATGTGCCGGACCGACCCTCCTTATCTCCAGTCGAACGTGAATCCGACTGCGCCACGAGGCCCGGCTGGAATATAGTAGAAAGACCATGTTTCGCTTTTGTATACATATTTCCACCTTCAGCATTTGGAACACCGGTTTCATTACCGCAAACCACGGAAACATACGAAGTCTTGGAAACGTTTGGCGTCTTCAGCCTCTGTAGTGGTAAAATTTAGCTCTACTGAGCCAACCTTGTTTTCCCCCTATATTTCCATCTAACCAAGAATCATAATTAAAAGCTTTTCATAATCTCACTTCTGAATGACTTCAAAGTGAAACTTACTTTGAGTCGTAGAAAAAAAATGAGACAAATAGTGTAATTTGATATAAAAAAAATGTTAAACAGAATCTAATGTCTTTAGTTTTCTTTCAGAAACGAAAGAACAAACAAAATCCCATGGGTTTGTAGAACAAAGATTCGAAATTGGACTATAAAAGAGCTGCCATAAACCAGTAACATTCGTTCTTTCTGCATATTCTGCAATTATATTCGTATGTTTCAGCACGGATCATTATATAAAACTTAGACGTCTGGCAGCAGCAAAATCTACGAGTTTTTGCTATTGCCAGACGTCTGGCAATAGCAATTTTCTCGAGTTTTTGCTATTACCAGACGTCTGGCAATAGCAATTTTCTCGAGTTTTTGCTATTACCAGACTCTGGCAATAACATTTTCATCGACTTTGTGCTATTGACAGACGTCTGGCAATAGCATTTTTCCCGAGTTTTTGCTATTGACAGACGTCTGGCAGGAAACGAAAAACGGACGGACGGACGGACAGACACACGGACGTCCAACTCAAGCAGATAGTATTTTTATACCCCGCCACACAATAGTGGCGGGGTATTATGGTTTTACGTTGGACGTCCGTGTGTCTGTCCGTCCGTCCGTTTTCGGATGATAACTTGGGTAAACATCAATGGAGTTTCACCCAACTTGATATGTGCATTAATATTGTAGAGATCTGGTTTGGGATTGCTAATGGGCAATTTTCGTCAAATTTCTACGAAGCTATCTTCCTGAGACACGCCCATATTTTCGTTTCCGGACGATAACTTGAGTAAATAACAAGGGATTTTAACCAAACTTGCTATATGCATTGACATTAAGGAGATCTGGTTTGGGATTGCTAATGGGCAAATTTCGTCAAATTTTTACGGAGCTATCTGCCCGAGACACGTCCATATTTTCGTTTCGGGAAGATAACTTGAGTAAATAACAAAGGATTTTAACCAAACTTGCTATATGCATTGACATTAAGGAGATCTATTTTGGAATTGCTAATCGGCAAATTTCGTCAATTTTTTACGGAGTTATCTGCCCGAGACACGCCTGTCGATAACTTAATAAGGCTTTTTAACCAAACTTGCTATATGTATTGATATTATCAAGATCTGGTTTAGGATTGTTATCTGTCCATTGATATTATCAAGACCTGGTTTAGGATTGTTATCTTTCCCTCCGTCATTTTCTTTCCAGACATTTTCGCAACGCAAAGATAACTTTAATACATATGCAAATAATTGAAATTATTAAAAAATAAAAGCACCGCAAGCATAATACCCCGCCGCGGCGGGGTATTATGCTTGCGGTGCTTTTATTTTTTAATAATTTCAATACAAATATTGAGAAAGCATCGGAAATCAGCAGGAATCTTATACTTGTAGGTGATTTAAATGAAGACCTACTAAATACTTATTATCATAATTTGCGCGATATTTTATTAATTAAATCTATGGAAAATATAAACGTTGCCACAAGAAACAATGCGATTCTTGATCCAATCATTATTTATGACTATATGCCTTACTTGGATTCTGGAGTAATAGATACCTCAAACCACATATCTGACCACAAAGCATTTTTTTTAATTATGCCCTTTCATTATGAAATACAAACAACATATACAAGGCCAATTTGGATTTACAAAAGGGCAAATTTTGAAAGTCTTAAACAGCAAATTAGAAACTTTGACTGGAGTTGTCTGAATGAAGGGTCTTTAGACGAAGCTTGTGTTGATTTTACAAATATTTTTTCTTGGTATGGTAAAATCGTGTATACCTTCAAAAACAGTACTAGTTAGACCTGACGATAAACCCTGGTATGACCATGAAATAAGACACTTTTCTACGAAACGCGATAGACTTAAAAAGACACTTATTAAATCAGACAGTAATGATTTGAAAGAAAAATTTAAAAAGTTAAGTAATAAAGTAAATAATTTGAAAAAAAAAAAAAAAAAAAAAAACACGCCAAAGAAAATTTTTTATAACATCTTAGAATCCTCTATAAGTGACTTCTACAGTAACAATAAAAAATAATTTTGAAGTATTATACGTCATTTCGTTAAAAAAAATAGTAATACTAACTCAATACCCCCTTTAAAAACCAACCAAAATACTTATTGTTATACAGATTTAGAAAAGGATGAATGTTTAAATGAAATTTTCACTTCCATCTCTACAATTAATGATGACAACAGTCAACTACCTGCTTTTGAGACGAAATATCAAAATAAATAATTAAATATAGTATATACCCCCGAAGAAATACAGTCACTAATTGAAATTTTGAACTCAAATAAAGCTAGTGGGCCTGATGGAATTAGCAATAAAATGTTAAAACCTGTAGCTAAAGAAATGTCATTGCTTTTAAGTATTTTATTTAATAGATCTTTTAAGGAGGGAAAATTTGCGGAATTTTGGAAATATTCAAATGTTATATCATTACCGAAGAAAAGCGATAGTTCTGATCCTTCAAACTTTCGACCAGTATCTCTTTTATGTTGAATAGAGAAACTGCAAGAACGAGTTGTATTCAAACATACGAGGGATGTTCGAAATGAATTGCTTATTTCTATCTGGAGACTTAATAATTTGGTACAGTAAATCAACACCAACACGAAATAATCTTTATCATGTATTAACATGTATTAACATGTATTTATCATGTATTAACATGTATTTATCATGTATTAACATGTATTTATCATGTATCTGGAGACTTCAAATTTTAAGTTAGCCCCAAAGTACTCATTTCATGCCCTCGAAGTACTCCCCGTGGCTAGAAATGCAAAGTTTCAGCCGATGTATCCACTTCTTGAAGGCGTCACGGTACGCTGATTAGGGCACAGTAATAAGGTACTAATGAATGGCAGATCCCAGTGCCTGTCGGGACTAGTATTTCCGCCCAGCAAGGAATGCTTTCAATTTTGGAAACAAAAAGAAATCACATGGGGCAAGGTCTGGGGAATACGGGGGTTGAGGCAAAACAGTTACTTTTTCTTTCTTCAAAAACGCTGTAACTATTGTGGAGGTATGAGCTGGGGCATTGTCATGTAGAAGACGGACATGTTTAAAACCAGTGGCAGGGCGTCGTTTCTGATAATACTTTTTTAGTTTCTTCAGTACTACGTCTTTGTAGTACTTTCCGGTGATGCTTTTGCCCTTTTTCACTGGCACTTTTATTGCGACTCCTTCACCAGAGAAGAAGATTGCATACAAAACCTTCTTTGTACTCAAAGAACGTTTGGCAGTTATTGGACGTTTGCTGTGTTTAGTGGCCCAGATCTTATTGCTAACCTTTCTGACGGGCTCAAAATAATGGACTCAGGTTTCATCACCTGTGACGACATTGGCAAACTGCTTTTTGTCATATTTTGAAAACATTTGAAGCAGCTTTTTGGCCACTTTAATCAGTTGCCTCTTTTGCTCGTCAGTCAACAGATGTGGCACCCATCTAGCAGAAATCTTTCTGATTTTCAAATGCTTCTTCAAAATAAGGTGAACCGTTGATAGTGATATGCCTACCTTTCGTGCAATATCACGAACTGTAAATCTAGCATCTCCTTCAATGATTTCCTTTATTTTGGAAATGATTTCTTTACGAGATGCAGATTTTGGCCTACCTGATTTCGGTGCATTTTTGATGGACTCTACACCAGACTCAAATTTCTTTTTCCACCGCCGAACTGTGTCATAAGACACACAAGAAGGTCCAAAAGCAGTAGAAATTTCAGTCATCAGCTTCTCCAAAGAACAACCAAGTTTTGAGCGAGCTTTGATGTTAGCCCGTATTTCATCTTTTTTGTCGACGCTTCTACCAACCATTTTTACTGCAGTGGTAAATGACTGCGTGTATTCAAATGGCAAATTTTATGTCTTACACTTAGTCTAACATGTACATTTATACCCCATTGTGTAGATATTGAATAGCCCTATACAGGTATGTATTGATTTTTATCGTGCCCCACGTGGATATCGAGCTAGAGGACAAAAAGCAATTCATTTCGAACATCCCTCGTATTCATAATTTTTTAAATGAAAATGACTTAATTTATAAATATCAATCCGGGTTTTTACCTAATCATTCTACTTCTTTTCAATTAATTGACATTTACTACCACATTTGCCAAGCTATTGACAATAACCAGTTTGCTTTCATGGTCTTCTGTGATGTATCTAAAGCATTTGACAGGGTGTCGCATAAGGGACTTATTTTTAAACTTAAACAACTAGGGATAGATGGGAGTATACTTAAATGAGTTTCGAATTACTTAGACAACAGGCAACAACGGGTAGTCATTAAATCATGTAAGTCAAATTTTAGGAACACTAATGCTGGCGTACCACAGAGATCTGTATTAGCCCCTTTACTATTTCTAATTTGTATAAATGATATTGCTGAATCACTACTAAGTATAACGAGACTATTTGCTGATGATAGTTCTCTATTGTACTCTGCTTCTAATATACACGATACTGAATGAATTATCTACCATGATCTCCAAATACTGGTTGCCTGGGCTAAAAGATGGCTAATAAATTTTAATCCTGCTAAAACAGAAGCAGTACTGTTTACCCTTAAAAATTTAGTACGGTTGCCTAATTTAATCTTTGATAACATTCAAATACGGTTCGTGGAATTTCATAAACACCTAGGATTGACTTTTAGTAAAAACGGACAGTGGCATATGCACATTGAAAACATATTAACAAGTGCTGCAAAAATTGCCGATATAATAAGGAGATTAAAATTAAAATTCACTAGAGTTGCATGAAACCAAATATACCTTTCTTATGTATTACCTATTCTTGAGTATTCTTCAGTTGTTTGGGATGGATGTTCTTCACAAGACTCAAATGCTCCTGAAAAACTTCAAAATGAGGCAGCTAGAATTGTAACTGGTCTTACCAGATCTGTTTCCGAAGAAAATTTGTACCTGGAATGTGGATGGTTATCTCTATCAGAAAGACGTAAACAGCAGAAACTTTATTTTATGTACTTAGTTCCCACTTATATTACTGATTTAATCCCTCCTGTTATTAGGGAGACCACTAATTATCCTTTGAGAAATCAAAATAACATTACAATCCCGTTTTGCCGTACGGAAATATTTCGAACATCTTGCATTCCGTCGGGTATTGCATAGTGGAACTCTCTTCATGAACGCTTACGTAATAGTTCTACTTTAAACTCATTCATATATCAAATGAAAAGAGAGCTTGTAGATGTACAAAAGGTACCGCCTTATTATATCTACGGAGACAGATATTTGTCAGTCATGCATTCTAGAATAAGGAACAAATGTAGTTATTTATCAAACGATTTGTATCTTAACCACTTAACAATGAATCCACTCTGCAGTTGTAATCAATAAATAGAAAACGCGGAACATTTTTTTCCTTCGTTGTAATACGCAAACGAACGCTTAAGATTATTTCATAAAAATCGCGAGTACCACCCATTGAATATTAACATGATCTTATTTGGTGGTGAACGCTTATCATTAGAAAGTAACACTATGTTATTTAGAGCTGTCCAGAATTACATAAAAAGCACTAAAAGATTTGCTAATTAACTACATGGTAACTGCCGAGTATTCCATGATCTCTTGAGAAGGCACACACTATATATCTATTTATTTATTTATTCGTAATCATTATTATTAGCTAGAAAAAATATCTGTCTTATTGTCTTATTATCATGTCTCATTATCATTGTGACTATAATCTATTGCTGTCATCTTGTAGGGCAAGGGTCGTAACTAATGTTGTGAGAACTTGTGACCCAACCCCGCTGCATACAATACAGGTCGGCTACATTCTTTCGTGGGGATTGATCATGAAATATTTTCTACGGTCATTCTCTCCGTTCCGCTGATTCAAGAAGGGCAGTTGTAAGTTTCTGGCGAAAGAATGTGCACAATACCGGTTAACCGCTTAGAGGACTAAGCCTGCCCAGTAAACGTGTGGTTAGGTAAACTGACCGCGCTCGACATGACCCCATTGGGTTGACTGGGCCGTAAAACCTCCACAAACAAACATGTATATGAAAGAGATGCAATAAAATAGGTTTATACTATACTAAAGGACATGTCTTAAATGCATTACTGTACTTAAAGTTTAGCAAAATAATTTCAGAAAGAACAGATGGCAAATCAACAAGTAGCATAAAGAAAAAAGCCAAGCCAGCTTCGCTCGACTTACAAACCTCATTACGAAAACACGCTTTTGCAAATATATAGAAAGTTTCACCTCCAAAAACTGAAAAATTTCAGATAAAAACTATGATTTCTTTTTCATATTTCTGCTCAAAACATAGATTGTAGGTACTCGTTAGAACCGCCTCGACGAGGCGGTTCTAACGAGTACCACAATCTATGTTTTTGAGCAGAAATAAGAAAAATAATGTATACCCCTGTAAATTCCCGTTTTACTATATAAAAGTGGTGTTTAAGGGGGTCAAAATTATATAGGTATGTTTTCGTGGAGCAAAGTTACAGAAACACTTCCGTTCGGTCGACTGAAAAAAAAACAACAAAAAAACACACACACACACACACAAAAAAAAAAAAAACAGTGCTGTACTTTCATAGCAATTAATAAACCTCATCGCGAGAAAATAATTCTACGGAATGATAGTAATCCGATCAGCTTATTTACCCTTAATATTCGGACACAAAACACTTTACCATACTTACCCTAAAGTTTGAACAGGTACATTTGACTATCTGTTCAAGCTGTATGCGTCTTAAACTGCTGAAGTGGTGGCAAACAGATAACCCTGATCAGACATTTATTTCTGTTGCGTCTGATCTATGTCTATACTATTTGATGAGGCCCGTTTGTCCGAACACTTAGGATAAATACGGTACCCATCCACACAAACTTAGCCTTCGCTGCCTACTTTCAGACACATTTGGCCCTGTAGATCATGTCGACGAGTGGAGACACTAGTCATTCTGAGCGGATGTGCTGGTTGATCTAAACAGTTGTGCTGTTCGCACGTGCTGTTCGCACATTTACTTGTGGCACTGCATATCATTCTTAGCGTCATTTGTCGCATTTAGAACGTTACGCTAATGTGTAGAACAGCTAACGTTATGTCAATTTATAGGCTTTCTTAACCTTTACCACTCTCTGGTAAAGACAACAAATTGATGATATTTTTCTTATTTTTCGCAGAAAACAGGATTTGACATTTCATGCAAATTGTCTCCGTAGGAGGAGACAATTTGCATGAAATGTCATATCATGTTTTCTGAGAAAAATATTTCCAAATGTCTTCTGCTGAAAATTTTACCCAGAGTGCTAAGCGTTTACCTACTTCCGCCTAGTGGACACTTCGACCTCTCTCTTTGAATAGGTAGACTTGCCCAAGTTCCTACATCTGTATTTCCCTCTCTGTCATTGAACGCGTCTCTATAAGAGCAAAATATTGTAACAGCCCATTAAGTTTTTATCTCTGAGTGTCCACATTCAGAGATAACAAATAATATCTGTAAAAAAACAGATACACGACGTAGGAACGAAAGTTTATTTATATACATTAAAATAACAATATAAACAAACGCAGAAAAAAAAATTCCTGGGTTTCGAATCCGCAACCTTCTGTGTAAGAGGAGAGCGCTCTCCCAGCGCCGGAAAAATAATTATATATTGCTAAGCAGTTACTTTTTTTTCTAACGCTAAAAATAAACAAAGGTCAATAATGTGCGTATGGAAGGACAAAAGAGCCTTTGTCGTTCGAAAAGAATTACAAGTATCCTGTTTTTAGCTCGCCTGTACGAAAGTACAGGAAGAGCTATTGCACTAACTCTCGGCGTTGACGTCGGCGTTTGTGTCGGCGTTGACGTCGGTGGCGGCGTCAGCGTTAACAAAAATGTTAAGGTTTCGTCAAAGATTTTAGGACCATATATTTCCTAAACCCTCAGATGGATTTAGTTTATATTTGGTATGATTTAGATGTTGATCCTCTATCCACACCCCTGCTTATGACCTAGACGTCAAGGTCACGGACTGAGAAATTTTAGGTTAAAGTTTTGCCTCAAATTTTTTAATTCTCTTAATTTCTAAATCCTTGCATGGATTTCCTTTATATTTGGCATGATTATAGATAGTGCAAATAGTTTAGCCATTTTTCTCTAGGAATATCTAAACCTCAGAGACAGACGTACCTAAAACTGAAACTGGACTCTTCCAGCATATAGTGTGTGTGTTGGGGGGGGGGGGGGGAGGGGTTGGGGGGGGGGGTGCGCGGGGTGCCTATTCAGTCTACAATGGATCAAGATATTCCATAAAAAGAACTTTGGCCAAAACTGATTTTCTTTCCAGAGCAGACAGTTCAAGAGCAGACAGCTCAAAAACCAGAATAAGCAACTTATAGTATTCTATGCATCTGTAAAATTTCATTAAAGTATTCCGTACAGTAATTTAGCTACTGGTCAAAATTCATGTTTCATATACGGCCGCCGTGGTAGCAGCTACTGGTTGTTTATCTGTCCGACACCTTATACACCCGGTAGCCGTGTCAGTATACACGACCGCCGTATCAATGTCCTTTGACGGCAGTTGATGGGTGTTCCGATTATTCCTGTTTCTAAAGAACGAGCTTTCCATTCTAAATGGCTTGCGGGCGAACGCGCAAGTCAAAAAAGATACTACTTCAGGCGGCGATGCTAGGAGCGTCAGTGGTGTTGCAAATCACAATAAAAGCTAGTCTGCTTTTTTGGTCTCAATTGTGAGTTTTTTCTTTCTTTCTTTCGTTCTTTCTTTCTTTCTTTCTTTCTTTTGGTTGAAAATGAGTCCTTTGCCTCACTGGTTTATAATATTGCTTTTAAGTCATTTTCATTTGCACCCAATTGCAAAAGTGCACAACTTGGGTTTGACTCTCACTCTTTGCATAGATCCTTCAGTGTCACACCGATCTCGCACATTCTGGTAGTCCTGGTAACAATATTCTGTGAGAGTATTGATCGAGGACTGCGTTATGCATATGCCGCAACAGTGACAATTTATCCAACGTATTGGAAATTCATTATTGGTAGAAAAGAATAGAATCCGCTGTGTCCGAGCTGATATGATTTATCAATATGCCGGTTTTAGCGTACATTCTGGGAGTATGAGATTAGACATATTTACGCATAGCTCCAGATAAGAGAGGGTATCCACGCATCATTTTTCTAATTCTCCATGAAAACATGAAGGCCGTGTAGAAATAAGTAAAATATCAATACTTTTCGGTTGAAAAAAGTGGCGTTTGAAAATCAAGAGAATTCTCCATGTGCGATTATTAAGGATTACATACAGTTTTGTTTTCTTTGCCTTTCTAGGACTGAAAACAGAAATTAGATGGAAGAGACTGAAACAAATCATAAAGATGAGAATACGATTGAAGAAGTTGTTCAGGATGCTAATAGTGGTTCTTATTTTCGGATGTATGTTCCTGCTTTACTCCGTCTTCGATGACATAGTTAACATAAAGACTAAACTGAATTTCAGCAAATTACTTACTCTGACAGCTAGGCACAACAGTGTGGTAACAAGTTACACTCGCGTAACTGTCAGTAAAACGAATGAAGGGACAACTGTTGTTTCTCCTATTAAGGTTCATGGTGACTGCCTCGCACAGGTTGTGTTACCGAAACTGACTCCACATGATTCCTGGCAGCATGTTGACAACAATAAAGAAATCTATGCATTCTCAGCTTACATGGAGGGACTCACAATTCGAATTATAGGAGCGAAAACATCAAAGAACCTAAAGTTATACTGCCAGCTTTACTACAGGGTCAACGTCAACCACACAACTTTGAAGATGGTTGAGGCCTCAGCAGTAACAATACCGGAAGATCATGGTCGCAAGTAAGACATTTTTTATTTATTTTTATTTATTTTTTTGGTTTTACCTTGAGCTATTGTGATCACTCTCCATCCGTCTTCTGTCGTCTATCCGTCTATCTGTCTGTCCGCCCACACGCTCTGAAACCTTGGACCAAATTTCTTTATGTGAAGTTTGTGTTAAAGGGGTGGGGTGAAAATTTCTACAAACGGTCACGCTCCGTTAAGTAAGATGGCCACCATGCCATTTATGGTAAAAACATTAAATGTCTTCTCATAAACGGTAAAACACTTACAAATCTTCTACTCTAGAACCACAAAAAAGCTTTGAGGCTGAATCTTGGTATATAGTAATTATTAGGACTCAAGGTTCACCAAGTTTGTTCAACTGATGACCCTAGCTGACATGTGATCTTTTACCTTTTACGGGAAGGTCAAATTAGCGTCCCTATGCATTGTATGTGCAAAATATTGAAAAATCATTTTCTCAAAATTTATTCAAGACTTACAGTGCATGATCAAAATAGCGGATCCTTTTAGTTACAAAAAAAAATCACCCCCGCCCCCGCCCCACAGGGTTTTTGCCCTTGCCTTTGGATTATATACATGGATGAAATCGCGTAATATTAACACATTTTCTTCCCTGAAACCCGTGGGCAAACTTTCGTCAAACTTCATGTGGCGCATTGTGTTAACGGGAGATTCAAAATTTATACAAATAGTCACGGAACGTTTAGTACCGCCATGCCCATATATGGTAAAAACACTTTAAAATCCTTTTCACCGGAACCAAGAAAGCTTTGAGGATGAATCTTGATATATAGCATCGAGGACTCAAGGTCTAGCAAGTCTGTCAAATGATGACCCCAGGTTGATCTTTGACCTTTTATGTCAAAGTCAAATTTGCGCCCCTATGCATTTGTATGGGGAAAATATTGAAAAACCTTTTTCTCAAAATGTATTCAAGACTAAAGGCTGAAACTTACAATGTATGATGAAAGTCGCAAACCCTTTTAGTTACAACAATTTTGTCCCAGGGTTATCTGCCCTTGCCCCTGGGCTATAAACACGTATAAAATCATGTAATTTTTAACGTCTTCTTCTAATGGTCCAGCACCATTGAAAAAGATGACCATCATTCCCATATATGATAAAAAAATAAAATTGTTTTCTCCAGAACGAAGAAAGCTTTGAGGCTAAATCTTGGTACATAGCATCAGGGACTCGAGGTCTACCAGGTGTGCTCAAGTGATAATCCCAGGATGACCTTTGACCTTTTTACGGTAAGGTCAAATTGCGTCCCAGACATTTTTATGCAAAACCATTTTCTCAAACGGTGTTAAAGACTAATAGCTGAAACGTACAATATATGACTATTGTTTTTAGTTACAGTCGTATTTTTTGTTTCCTGATGGTTACTGCTCTTTTTCTAGGCTATAGGCATGTATAAGATCATGTAATCTTTAAACGTTCTGGCCATTTTTTCAACATGTTTTACATGAGTCCTTCTGTCCAATGGGTATTAATAAATTGTTAAAATGGTTCTGAGTTATTGAACAGGACGACCGCCATGCCCATATATGGTAAAAACACTTAAAATCTTCTTCTCCGGAACCAAGAATATCCAGCTCGTATAAAGGCTTTTAAACAAATCAGCAGAGGACTTTACGAGAGTACTATCTAATGCTGGTAACTCATTCATTTTTTATCTGATTTTCTTTAAAACAGCATGTGTTATGGATACTCATTAGAATCGCCTAATGTGTACCCAGAACATATGTTTATATACAGACACTTGTCAAGACGATTTTAATGAGTACCCGCAACATATTCTTTCATAGAGACCTGGAGAGAAGACCAGGGCCCAGTTGTTCAAAGCCTCGTTAGCTTAACGAGCTCGTTAAGGGTCATTTCGTTAACTGTTTTAGCAGATTCAATATAGAATATTCTGATATTTTTTGCTGAAAAAATGTGAGTAGCTTTTGCACTGCAAAAGCTACTCACATTTTTTCAGCAATAAATTTCAGCATATTTGCGTATCACTCGATGTAAATTTTAAGGAATCGTTAACTAACGACGTCGTTAGTTTTGAACAACTGGACCCTGGAGAGAAGACCAGAACGCATCATTTTAACACTCAAAAACTGCTTGAATGTGCGCATATGTGGACATGTGTAGTAATTACGTCCAATACGGTATGATAAATTAAAAAAAGAAAAACATTATTTTTTTCTGAAAATTTAAGATGCTGAGGGAATAGCATGACATGACCCTAAGTATTGAGACAGATAAGTCTTTGCAAACATAGTCAACCCAGATCGGACACACAGAACGTGGCGTCTGATCAAAGTCTACACTGTTTGCCATACATTTAGACACATCAGCAGGTAGAATAATGGATTATTTCAAATTTTAGGACAAGGATGGTAAGTATATAAAGTGTCCTAATACTGAGGGGAAATACGGTATCTTAGGACAAGTATGGTAAGTAGATAAGGTGTTTCAATACTTAGGGTAAATGCGATATTTTAGGACAAGTATTGCAAGTACATAAGGTATCCCAATACTGAAGGTAAATAGGGTATTTTAGGACAAGTATTGGAAGTAGATAAGGTGTCCCAATACTGAGGATAAATACGATATTTTATGACACGTATGGGAAGTAGATAAGGAGTCCCAATACTGAGGGTAAATACGGTATTTTAGGACAAGTATGGGAAGTAGATAAGGTACCCAATACTGAGGGTAAGTACAGTATTTTAGGAAAAGTATGGGAAGTAAATAAATTGTCCTAATACTGAGGGTAAATACAGTATTTTATGACAAGTATGGGAAGTAGATAAGGAGTCCCAATACTGAGGGTAAATACGGTATTTTATGACAAGTATGGGAAGTAGATAAGATACCCAATAATGAGGGTAAATACAGTATTTTAGGACAAGGATGGGAAGTAGATAAGGTGTCCAATACTAGGGATAAATACAGCATTTTAGGACAGTGCGACAATGCTTCAGAGAAGGCCATGCACTTTAACGGAAGAAGAAGAACAGTATAGGAAGTAGATAGGGTTTCCCAATACTGAGGGTAAACACAGTGTTTTAGGACAAGTATGGGAAGTAGATAAGGTGTCCCAATACTGAAGGTAAATACAGTATTTTAGGACAAGTATGGGAAGTAGATAAGATGTCCCAATGCTGAGGATAAATACGGTGTTTTAAGACAAGTATGAGAAGTAGATAAGGTGTCTCAATACTGAGGGTAAATACAGTATTTTAGGACAAGTATGGGAAGTAGATAAGATGTCCCAATACTGAGGGTAAATACAGTATTTTAGGACAAGTATTGGAAGTAGATAAGGTGTCCCAATACTGAGGGTATATACGGTATTTTATCACAAGTATGGGAAGTAGATAAGGTGTTCCAATACTATGGGTAAATGCGGTATTTTATGACAAGTATGGGAAGTAGATAAGGTGTCCCAATACTGAGGGTAAATACAGTATTTTAAGACAAGTATGGGAAGTAGATAAGGTCTCCCAATACTGAGGGTAAATACGGTATTTTAAGACAAGTATGGGAAGTAGATAAGGTGTTCCAATACTGAGGGTAACTACGGTATTTTATTACAAGTATGGGAAGTAGATAAGGTGTCCCAATACTTAGGGAAAATGCGGTATCTTTTATCAGATCAATTTACAATTCAAGCATTTGCTCTAAGGAATTCTTTCCTGCAATTCAAACATTACATTTTGCATGCTGGATGAATATTTCAGCAGATGACATTTTGAAATAGTTTCCTAATTTTTCCTAGCAAACATGAGAAAAAAATATCATCAGTTTGTCGCCTGCTGAAGTTGCCCATAGCATGGTAAATATTAATATTTAATTCTAATACGTAGTAACCTGTACCCCTCTCTGGGCTAATTCAGCAGACGACAGATTGATGACATTTATCTATCTTTCTTCAGAAATTAGAATTTGACTCCTAAATATATATTTCTTTAACTGCAGATCAAATTTTAATTTGTCAATGGTATTTTGTGCGTTAGTGTTGAGAAATCAGACCTGGTAAACTTCTTTTTTTCTTCTGGTTATTTTCCACCAAAATGAAGGTACGTGTGTTCAAGGACAGAAAAGTTCAAAACATACTGAAAGACCCCTTTTTGTGATGTATTTAGTCAGACTAAGGCTAACCTTTAATTTGAGAGCAAATTTTGAAGTAAAATAATATTGTGAGGGTCAGAATTTAGCCATATTCTATAATGGAAGCCTATGGAAAAGTAATTTGGCTTCTGGTCCCTACATTGAAAATAAAACGGATGAAGCCTTCCGTGGAGCTTGTATGGGAACGTTGGGAGCGGGACGGAAATGAGTGGGTATGGCTATGCCACTGCAGCACAGATGTATATCCACATACCGTCCTAACAAATGAAAATCCCACTTATTTTCGTATTTCATTCCGTTTTAAACTTTACCACTCTATGGGCTAATTCAGCAGACGACAAACTGACGAAAGTTTCCTTGTTTTACCAGAAAACAGAATTTGGCATTTCATGCAAATTGTCTTCAATTTGCATGAAATGTCAAAACCTGTTTTCTTGGAAAAATGAGAAAATTTATTTCAAAATGTCGTCTGCTGAAATTTTTACCCCAAGTTATTCAAGATTATTACTATCAAAAGCCCGATCCCACATAACTGCCCCCGGTATTGATATCTTTTTATCAATTTCATGAGCGAATTTGTACAATACATTCACCTAAATTCGTGCTTTTATGCTAAAACGCTACCCATTCTATGTCTTTCTTTTGACAGTGACAATTATTTTTCTTTTCAGGTATACCGCAGCGCATTTTTTCTGCCCCTTACCAGATGAACAAAAGCCGTCTGCTGTTTCGTTAGCCGATCGCAAATGTATAAACGCAAGCAACATCATGAGAGTGAATAGTCATAATCTTACTATTAGAAGAAACTTCACTGTTTGTGTCACACCTCTAAACTATCGCTACAACCGAGCGCACGAATTAATTGAATGGATAGAGCTGAATCGTATACTTGGAGCGGATTTCTTTACGTTTTATAATTACACAAGCGGCCCTGCTGTCAACGACGTGTTAAATTTCTACGCGAGACAAGGCCTTCTGGAAGTAATTCCTTGGCGGCTTCCTATGGGCGTTGACACATGGCCAAGAAAGGACACACCCGTTGAAATACACTACTTCGGACAGCTGGCAGCGAGTAATGAATGTTTAAGACGGAACAGAGATCTAACAGAATACATTGTTGTGATAGATTTAGATGAATTTATTATTCCTCGCGCAGAGGCTGTTGTTACTTGGGTAGAAATGATGAAAAAGCTGCCCGACAAAGGCGCATTTATTTTTTGTAATACATTCTTTAGGAAGGATTGGTATGACACGCAAATTAATTTTCCAAATAAGACCAAAGCCTTTGACCTAAAACTGACTACTTTATTAAAACTTGACCGTGAATCCAAAATATCGCCGCACAATTCAAGATCGAAATACATCGTTAAAACTAAGGCAGTGGAAGTGTTAGGCATACACAATATCTGGCGAATGGCTAGGAACCAAAGCCACCATCTTGTACCGACTAATGTGGGATTAGTACATCACTATAGGAATTGGGAAAACCCTTCTGATAAAATGCCAAGGACACATGACCAGGTTGTACTAGATAAATTTGGCCCTGTTTTAATAGATAGCGTATTACGAACGGCTGGATTGTTAAAAAAGAAATCTGAAATAAAAATCTAAAAGGTAAAGAACACACACACACACACACGCACGCACGCATACGCACACACACGCACGAAAATCGGAGACTCGCTTTTATTAGATAGAAAGGAAGGCAATGAACAGGAATCGATACAATCACCTAATACTCTCCGTTCCAAGACATCAAAGAGAATGAAGGACGTACATAAAGTAACGGCACTTCATATGCCAAAATGCAGTTTGCGAGGCTGCATACGCCCCCTAACACCGGCCTAAGCGCTATTCGATTTTCAAAGAAAGCAGAATAAGCTCAATGATCCCAAAGGAAATAAAAGTATACTCTGTATTATGATGAAGTACCATGAGGCGTTTTACTGCCGCCACACGGCACTTAACATCACCTGCAGTGAAGTGAAAAAAAATCTAAATCTGAAACACTGATTTTCATATTTAACCCTTCTCTTGCTGAACACGACATGCCCTGTCTTAGCAAACAGTGTAGATCCAGATCAGTTGGCTTCTGAAGAAGCCAACTGATCTGGATCTGCACTGTTTGTCATTCAGCATGTGAATTTTTATCAAAAACCCGGATCAAGTAATCTGATTGGCTGGGAAACTAGAAGTGGGCGTGGCATCTTAATTTATTCAGCATGACAAGGGTTAATTTAAATACTCAAACGACGATGCTTAAGCAAACAGTGTAGTTACAGGTTAATCTGCTTGCATAGGAACAGGTTTATCTGCTTCTTCACTGTTTGACATTCTGTAAGCTATGGTAAGATAACTGGACCTGTTAAGTTTCCGCCACAGTTTGAAAGGGAGACATTTTTGGTGTTAGTGAACAAGTTTGAGATCATAACTTAAATACTGTTTGACCTTGAAAGACCTACGTGCAAGGATGCTCTGAGACATACGGTGGCATGTTACACAACAATTGATATTCAAATAAGATTTTAAGTGTTTAAATACTATATTTTATGTGATGGAAATTACTACGGAATTTTGTTAAAATATATTTATATATATTCAGTGTAATGAAGTAAATGCATTGTTACAAGTTATGAATTTATTTTATGTTATACTCTGATTATGTCTTCTTCGTCGACGACGGATATACACAATTCTGCACGCGGGTGGGAAACCAGCCAAGACATACCGACGTATGCCTCAGATCGTCCTTGCACGTAGGTCTGTCAAGGCCAAACAATATTTAAGTTATGATCTCAAACTTGTTCACGAACAGGTTTATCTACTTCTTCACCGTTTGGCATTCTGTAAGCTGTAGTAAGATAACTGGACCTGTTAGGTTTCCGCCACAGTTTGAAAGGGAGACATTTTTGTGATTTCCTGTTAGCTTTCCTGCACATCAAGTCCCTATTAAAAAGGGGTCTACTGTAAAAGAAAGAATTAGCTCCCAGGGAGAGCGAATTCTATCCTTTGAGAGTAGACCATTTGTCAGAAGCGGGAAATCTAGATTTGAAAGAGTCGCCTCTCCCTCTATTCACCATAAACACATCAGCACGTAGAATATATTGTTAAAAGTAAACGCATTGTCCGATTATGTAGGATAAATACGCTCGAAAACGACTCCGATTTTCGTTCTTTCGTGTGTTCTTTACTTCCAAGGGCAAACTTTATACATTTTATTTCACTTCCCTCCAGCTGATGTTAAATGTAAGTCCATGTGGCGGCCGTAAAACATCATCTCGTACTGAGTTATCCAAAAATCCCAATAAGCATTCTTTATAAATCTATAGCGGGCCGATATCGGCCCGTTATAGATTTATCAAGATGCTAGCTGGGGTTCTGTTTGCGGACAGCTAAAGGCCCTGATCAGACCGCGCGGATGCGCAGGTAGATCTGGGCTTTCACTGTTCGAATGTGCTCGAACACACGTTTCGCATGGCGCGGCTTATATATACAGTCGACTCTCGTTATCTCGAACTCCAAGGGACTCTCTGAAATACTTCGAGATATCCGTAGTTCGACATATCAGGTTTGCAGAATTGAGGAAAAACTAATTCGATTAACCATATTTAACAAATATATGTGTAATTGAACTCTTGAAGTTAGAGATATATTAAAAATATTGTGGAAAAGAGGAGAAATTGCTCCTTAGGAGCAATTTCTCCTCTTTTCCACAATATTTTTTACATGTTGCTAGATTTTCATGTTAAGGCAGGGACCAGATTTTCACTTCGAGATAAGCGGTTATTCGAGATAAGCGAGGTCGAGATAACGAGAGTCAACTGTACATGTCATCCAGATAAGACTCATAAATCGATAAGGGCTACTGTTTGCTATGCATGGAGATATTCTACAGCATAAAGGTGTATATTTGAATTGACGTAACACATTATTCAATGTTTTGTTATATGACTATTTTCAGCTGTCTGGCAGCAGTGACGTAAGTGATGTCGACCCGCAGTTGACCTTAGCCAGGCTTTTTTGACAAGCAGCAGCTGATTTTAGCTAACATCAGAATATGTAAAAACCATTTACAGCCAGTTTCAGCCAATCAGAGAAGCCCTTTGCTGGCAGTAATGTAACAAGTTTGATTGAGTGGCGAACAGTGTAGACCCTGATGTGACGCCGCATTTTGCGGCATCTCATATGGATCTACACTGTTTTCTCTCAGGCCTGTCTATTTTAAGACTTAAGGTTATTACGGATATATTACTGAAATTCAGTAAATCTCATCCATTAATTATTGTAAGTGCAACCAAAAAACAAAACACAAATTTTTGTCCCTGTGAGCATAAACGAAATCGCATATAGCCAAGTTTCCGTTTGATCGTTACATTTGATTGTCACATTTTTTTTTCATCTATAGATCGATGAATGAATATGCTCCAAGAGAACTTTGGCTGGGTAATTTTGCATCACGAAAACATACCTGTATAATTTTAACCCCCTGAAACCCCATTTTAATATAGTAAAACTGGGGTTTACAGGGGTATACATTATTTTTCTTATTTCTGCTCAAAAACATAGATTGTGGGTACTCGTTACAACCGCCTCGGCGAGGCGGTTCTAACGAGTACCCACAATCTATGTTTTGAGCGGATTTATGAAAATATCAGAATTTCTATCTGAAAACTTTCATTGGGTTGACTGGGCCGTAAAACCTCAACACAAATAATAAATAGGCGTGTTTTCGTAATGGTATCGCTTTTATCAACGAACGATAACTGCTTTTGTTTGTGTTGAGGTTTTACGGCCCAGTCAACCCAATGGGGTCATGTCGAGCGCGGTCAGTTTACCTAACCAGACGTTTACTGGGCAGGCTTAGTCCTCTAAGCTGTTAACCAGTATTGTGCACATTTTTTCGCCAGAAACTGACAACTGCCCTTCTTGAATCAGCGGAAGGGAGAGAATGACCGTAGAAAATATTTCATGATCAATCTCCCCGAAAGAATGTTGCCGACCTCGGCGGGGGTTGAACCCGCGACCTCCTGGTCTCCAGTCGGACGGCGCATCCAACTGAGCCACCGAGGCCGGCAACGATAACTGCTAGCAGATCTGTTAAATGCATGTAATCCAATGACTATTTCCGAAATGTGGGTTTTCAAATTTTACGAGTAAAACGTAAACCTTTCCGTATTACAAAGCAGGAAATATCTTTCTCCCAAGGAATCTGTTTTGATAACATGGAAAATATACGACCATCCAAAATGTGTACGTATTTTATGTGCGTGGGTATAGAATGGAAGAGAGGAGCTGGGCTATTTGTATCTGGTTTGTTTTTAACTTTGAGATATTCAGTCTGTTGAAGGCAGCTGAACAGGTCCCACTGCCCTGACAGTGAAAAGAAGGAAAAACGTTGATATGCTGCGTTACACTGAAAATGCTACGTGTGCACCAATAAATCATAATTTAGTTGTTTGGGCATCGTTTAACTCCTTAATTAGTTCATAAACTGATATTACATACTGTGTTAAATAGTCCCATTTTTACTGATTAGTTTGTTCTAAAACTGAAGTTAAATACATTGTTAAAGTTTGTCATTTACTTATAATTAGCTCTTAAACTGGTATTAAATACATTGTTAAATATTATCATTTTACTTATTCTTAGCTCTTAACAGAATATTAAATAACGAGTTAAAAGTTATAATTTTACTTGTTATATTATTAGCTCTAAAACTGATATTAAATACATTGTTAAAGGTTATTATTTTACTATACAATATATTGATTATTGAGGTATTGGATATGACCTGATACCCACCAGAGAATACCAATATTGACCGAGGCGATAGTCGAGGTCATTATTGACATTTAATGATGGATATCAACTTTATATCTAATACCTGAATAGTCAACAATTGTTTTATTATATAGTTTGTCTTTTCTCTTAATAACTGTGAAAGTAACAGTCAACAGCTGACCCCATTGATATAAAAAGCGCGCGTGCACGTCGGCGTCACTACTGGCGACGTCACTAAAAGTTGATATCTAATTTTAGAAACTACTATACATTGGAAGGCGTGCGCAAGCCAGTGTATATCGCGATCTATGGACTGGGCTGAAGGCGCCTCTGACCCAATGAAAAGAAATATTTATAACATATAGTAATAACTATTAGCTCTGAACTTGACGTTAAATACAGTGTTAAAGGTTATCATTTTACTTATATAATTACATCTTAATCGGATATCAAATACATTGTTAAAGGTTATCATTTTACTCATTATTAGCTCTTAACAGTATTTTAAAACATTGTTAAAGGTCATAATGGGAAGATTAAACAAGACTTACTTGGAAGTTGTTCGATCGATATTTTATCAACTGCGAACCTCTTCAGGGATCACACACCCGCCCTGCCCTCCCGGACTAAGCACCTGTATTTATCAGACCATAATTATAGAACGGGTCATAATCTTCTGTCTGTGACCAATTAAATAATGGCTCTGAAGACTGATGCTGACTGAACTACGTCATCCCTGTGTGATCCCTGAAGAGGTTTGCAGCTGATAAATTTTCCTCCATTTTATCAACTGCATAACCCTTCAGTGGACCCAACAGAGACTTTAGAGACACCCGAATGTTCAGACAATAGATGAAAAAAGCAGAGTATAAAACTATTTTCAGAATGAACCTGAATCTAATTATGATGAACATGTGATGAAACAATAGACATACATATATAGTAAAAACGATTATGTCACTTAAGATATGCTCCTAGAATACACATATGCACTAATCATAGGAACACATAACTATGTATTTTCTATACTTTCATTCTGATTGCAGACTGAACAGACTATATGTATGCACATCAACTCAAAATTTTGTAACTTACTGCATGCTAGTTAATATGAACACTCAAATTCAATCATTTATTGTAAAACATGCAAATGTTTGAGCATTTTTCTAACCAGCAGTTCTAATGATCGTGCTTAGTGGTACGCCTGCTAGCACGGCCAGTATTGTGTACTCCAAATATGCTTACCTTTATAATGATATTTGTTTTTTGTTTTGTTTTTGGTTTTTCAACATGAAACGGTTTGTTGAGAACTGCCTTGTGAGTTCTTAAAGTACTGATCAGAAGTTTTCCCTCTGCATCTCTCAAATATTTTGTTTCTTAAATATACACCAGCATAGTCTAAAAAGCACGTATATTTGATATTTTTACATACTTTTGAAGAAATATATCTTTAGGGTGGTTACTGTTGTATTTATTTGTTAAATTTCGGAGCAATTCAGAAAACTTGTTAACCGTTATAAAAGAATTGGCTATAGCCTGGATATTATACGGCAGACTGCATGCCTAGTTGTCAACCCAATCATTGTCGATGGCTATGCTTCACTTTTTAATTGCACGACGGCGGTTCGGGCCTCAGACTCAATGACAGCCTCTTCGTAAAACTTTAACCTGTGGGCTGGGGCTTGACGATATATATGTCTTTGGCTTGGCACGCGGTGGGTAAACTATTGGTGTTCATTTACTCTGGCATACAGTAGAATTAGTCCTGTGTACTCGTCTTTATTTATCATTGTGATTTATTTGATTTTTTTTTCGCTTTGATGCATTGACTGAGTTGGGAGCTTTTATGCGAACCGAATTTCTATGTATTTCTGTATTAAGAATAGCATCGGGACCCAGGGTGAAGTTGGTTAGCTGTAAAAGTGTTTTTGCTCTACCGACCGTTCTAAGGCGGTGGTCCTGGTGTAAGTCTTACTCTTTGTTGCTTTGTGGTTTATTCTAATAGGCGATTTGTTGTATGTCTTTCCGTGTGTCAATTTGTTCTTGTGTTTTTCAGTCCTTTTAGTATTGCGATTACCTCGCTTGGGGAAGAGAGAGCTAATCTTAGTGCTTTTCGTACGTTTGTTCGGTTTGTGCTTGCTTAGATTTGTCGGTTTCCTCTTCCTCTTGGGGTCTGGGAAGGGCTGCGCTTTGTGATTGTGGCACTCCCTGGACTTTTCTCTTACCTTTTTTTAAACCCCCTCAATGGGTTATTCTACTGACCGTTCTAAGGTGGTGGTCCCGGTGTTAGTCTTACTCTTTGTTGCTTTGTGGTTTATTCTACGATTTGTTTTATGTCTTACCTTATGTTATTTTGTTCTTGTGTTTTTCAGTCCTCTTAACATTGCGATTACCTCGCTTGGGGAAGAGAGAGCTAATCTTAGTGCTTGCGTTTCATACGTTTGTTCGATTTGCGCTTGTTTGGTTTTGTCTGTTTTCTCTTCCTCTTGGTGTCTGGAAAGGGCTGCGATTTATGATTGTGGCACTCCCTGGGCTTTTCTCTTACCTTGTTTTGTATATATGATAACTTTGTTTATAAGAAGATTAAAACAAGTTTTAAAAATTTACTTGATGATTGAAGTACTTTTTCTGCACTTTTTCCAGGTTTGAAAGCATTAAATTTGTATCCCATTCTGATGAGCAGCATATCAAACTTGTCCTAGCAGCAACACTCCCATCATAAATCTGTTTAATGGTGCATTATTGCTGCAAATGTTTGCCAGCTTGTTTATTGCTTCTCGTGCAGTCTAAAAAAAGGTGAGAGAAAAGTCCAGGGAGTACCACAATCACAAACCGCAGCCTTTCCCAGGCACCAAGAGGAAGAGGAAACCGACAAATCTAAACAAGCACAAACCGAACAAACGTACGAAAAGCACTAAGATTAGCTCTCTCTTCCCCAAGCGAGGTAATCGCAATACTAAAAGGACTGAAAAACACAAGAACAAAATGGCACACGGAAAGACATACAATAAATCGCCTCCTAGAATAAACCACAAAGCAACAAAGAGTAAGACTAACACTGGGACCACCGCCTTAGAAAGGTCGGTAGAGCAAACCACCGGGACGTTTAAAGCACTTTTACAGCTAGCTAACTTCACCCTGGGTCCTGATGCTACTCTTAATACAGAAATACATAAAAATTCGGTTCGCATAAAGGCTCCCAACTCAGTCAATGCATCAAAGCCAAAACATAAAAATCAAATTAATCACTATAATAAACAAAGACGAGTACTCATGGCTAACTCTACTGTATGCCAGAGTAAATGAAAACCAGTAGTTAAACCACGGCGGGCCAAGCCAAAGACATATTGTCAAGCCCTAACCCACTGGTTAAAGTTTTATGAAGAGGCCTTCATTGAGTCTGAGGCCCGAACCGCCGTCGTGCAATTAAAGAGTATAGCATAGCCATTAACAATGATTGGGTTGACAACTAGGCATGCAGTCTGCCGCATAATATCCAGGCTATAGCCAGTTCTTTTATAAAGGTTAATAAGTTTTCAGAATTGCTCCGAAAAGTTAGATTTTCCTACAATTTTTCTAAATCTGTACACTAAGTCACCGTAAAATTCTGGTTCCGATATACCTTGTTGCAGAAGTGTTTTCAGACTGACGCTATATTTTTCTAACAAGGCACTGTGTCTGCGATAAAATTTCGAAAACGCCTTACGAAGTTTAAAATAACGATAGCCCTGGCTAAAAAGTTTGGCAGTAAGGGCTTTATTACGGTAGTTAAAGTCATTAAGATTTGAAAGCTCTGGCGAATCTTATAAGTTGAGATATGTATATCCCATATGAGGTACGCCGGGGGACATCGCCATCCAGAAAAGGGAAATTGACTATATCAAAATCAAAGTCGTCCCATTTATCATAAATTTTGGTGGAAACTGTACCATTAAATATACATAGATTCAATTCCAAAAAAGGTGCCTCGGTATCGGAAGAATTTGCTCTATTTAATTGGAGTTCTGTAGGGTATATCCGGTCCACCATTTGGTCAAAGTACATATTGTCAATATTTAATAAATCGTCAAGGTATCTTGAAGTTGAACTGAAAGCCTCAATAATGTCAGCCTGATTTTCACGTGAGAGAGACTTCATGAAATCTCTTTCATAACAAAAAAGAAACAAATCTGCAACAAGAGGAGCACAATTAGTTCCCATCGGAATACCAATAGTTTGTCTATAAAGTTAAGTTCCAAATCTAATAAAATATTATCCAAAAGATAAACAAGGACATCACAGACTTTTTGACACGACCATTAATTGTGATTATAAAACATACTATATTGTCTTGTGCAGTCAAAAACAACGATATTTTAGACTTGCTTTTACAGAGTCATAAAAATGCAAGAATGTCATTTAAAGGTTGAAACGGATTGATGTTGTCCCCACAGAAAGAGTTCCACTCTCTAATATAACATTGTAGTGTTTCTTTGTGGACTTCCGTTAGTATTCAATGATGATGTCGACTGCGCCATGATGTATACCTTGGCTTTGGAGCGATCCCCTGATAATCTGAAAACACCCAGTCGCATCCTTTTCAGCGGATGTCTGTATTGTAGATTGTGTGGAAAAGAAGGTAAGACAAAAGTCCGGGGGTGCCACAATCACAAACCGCAGCCCTTCCCAGACATCAAGAGGAAGAGAAAACCGACAAATCCAAACAAGCACAAATAGAACAAACGTACGAAAAGCACTAAGATTAGCTCTCTCTTCCCCAAGCGAGGTAATCGCAATGCTAAAAGGACTGAAAAACACAAGAACTAAATGACACAAGGTAAGACATAAAACAAATAGCCTCGTAGAATAAACCACAAAGCAACAAAGAGCAAGACTAACACCTGGACCACCGTATTAGAACGGTCAGTAGAGTAAACCACCGGGGGTTTAAAGCACTTTTACAGCTAGCCTACTTCACCCTGGGTCCCGATGCTACTCTTAATACAGAAATACATGAAAATCGGTTCGCATAAAGGCTCCCAACTCAGTCAATTGCGTCAAAGCGAAAACATAAAAATCAAATTAATCACTATAATAAACAAAGACGAGTACTCGTGGCTAATTCTACTGTATGCCAGAGTAAATGAACACCAATAGTGGAACCACGGCGGGCCAAGCCAAAGACATATCGTCAAGCCCCAACCCACTGGTTAGAGTTTTACGAAGAGGTCGTCACTGAATCTGAGGCCCGAACCGCCGTCGTGCAATTAAAGAGTGAAGCATAGCCATCAACAATGATTGGGTCGACAACTAGGCATGCAGTCTCCTGCATAATATCCAGGCTATAGCCAATTCTTTGATAACGGTTAATAAGTTTTTCTGAATTGCTCCGAAAAGTTAGATTTTCCTACAATTTTTCTAAATCTGTACACTAAGTCACCGTAAAATTCTGGTTCCGATATACCTTGTTGCAGATGTGACGCTGTATTTTTTCTACCAAGGCATTGTGTCCGATAAAATTTCGAAAACGCCTTACGAAGTTTAAAATAACGATAGCCCTGCCTAAGAAGTTTGGCAGTAAGGGCTTTATTACGAAGAATTTGTTGAGGGTTTAGAATTAAAAAGTAACGGCCGTAGATGAGTTTTATCAGAAATGCCCACCAAACCCTTGTTCTCCATATTGGGACAATCGGACAATCATCACTGCCTCGGCTTTGGCTTACTCAACTTTTGAAGAATGGGGAGAATAGGTCAAATGGGGAGAAAAATATTTGCAAAATCATCCACTGCAAGTTGATTTAAGTTGGTTATAGTTTCAGTTCAATTTGGTAACAGAGATAGCATCCTTTTTGTGAAACAGCTGGCAGCTCTGCTTGCCATCTGTTCATTTTGTGGCTGCTTTATTGTATGTGTTTGTCTTTCCCATTGGTGTAGGGGGCTTGATATAGATCTGATTGTATCGGTTCCTGAGTTCTCTTTTTACTTTGAAGCAAATAAATCTATAGACTGATCAGGAAAAATGTTCTTGAATTATGACAAACCGGTACTCATTCATTAACCACTCTAGGTCATCACTGAAATGATCTTGACATTTGCTACTGCTTTGCAAAATGGCAGCAATGATAGCTGGCATACCTTAAGTTATAAAATATTGATGTGTTTGACCTATTCATTCTGAGACCACTGACTTCCTCTCTTTTATTTCCCATTTATTCACTGTACCCCATCCTTAGGGAAGCAGTCATGCAGATTATGATTAAGAAAACACGCCTATTCAATTAAACAGAAAATTTCACCTTCAAAAACTGAAAATTTTCAGGTAAAAAAAAACTCTGATATTTTTCATATTTCTGCTCAAAACATAGATTATGGGTACTCGTTAGAACCGCCTCGGTGAGGCGGTTCTAACGACTACCCACAATCTATGGTTTGAGCAGAAATAAGAAAAAAATGTATACCCCTGTAAACTCCAGTTTTACTATATGAAAGTGGGGTTTAAGGGGTCAAAGTTATATAGGCATGGTTTCATGATGTAATGCGATGAGTCGTGTCTTGAAGCCACTGAATACTAAGCGAAAATATTTCCTGTCTTCTGATCTAATAGGAACGCCGTAAACTGTTTCTAATATAGCAATTTATGTAAACTAACAGTGTTTAAACTGTTTCAAGTTTAGTATATTCGAATTCTGCGATTCACACTTGTCCAACACACTTTTAATTCCTAATCCTGCACCATTTATGCGTCACTGGGATGGTCTGCCGAATTAAATGAACAAGACGTATAACAGGAGGTGGTGTGGGAATCCCATTTCGGGTACATAGATAAATCCCGCGTTCACTTCAGCAGACGTTTTGTTTGGATTCTTTTTAAAAAGCAAACTTGTATATGCAAATATTTGTTTATCTGCGTGTTAATATCATACCAATAAGGCATGTAAAATATGTCTGTTTCCCAGTTACAAAGCGAGCTAAACCCATTACCGAACACTTATGACGTAAATATAGCACATATCAGCATTTCCCCACATGTGAGAGCAATTTTATCATCTACATCAAACAGAATATCGGCGTGTCGCTGTAAATGTGTATTAAGTGGTGTTTTAGACATATCTTGTGAAGAAAGTAGGATCATCAAAAACGAGTAACACTTACGTAAATTACCCCCATCAAATACGACTTAAAGTCAAGGCGTAGGCATTTGAATCTTTTTATTAATTGTTTGCCATTTCGGCGATGAACTCAAGTATATGAATAGACAAGCTGCTGCATTTGATTCGTGTTATTATTGTTTGTTTCGGTGCGAGTTTCGGTGATGAATTCGAGTCCGTATCGGACAAGAAAGGTGAGTTCATGATTCCAGATGACAGTTCCTGATTTACTATGAAAGTCTGATTACTTAAATCGGCTTCGACGTTCAGCAGAAAAATCTGCCCTTCCTATGAAGATTCTGCGGTGTCAGTTGGCTCGCTGACCGCAAATAAAGGGATGAATAAAGGGATGAAAAACTCCATCCGAACGCACCAATTTAGGCGATATCGCGTTGCTCTGAAATAGATGTATCGCAAAGAAAGAATTCTTACCTAAGTTCCCTTAAAATGCCCTTAAAAAAACTTAATTTGCGTATTTTATGCCTCCCTAGAAAACTTCAAACTAACTTTGGAACTGATAAGCCTCGTTCTGATTTTGATGCTGATTGAACTACGTCATATCTGTGGGGTCCACTGAAGGGTTATGCAGTGGATAAATGTTTACTCATTACGAAAACACGCCTATTCAAATATACTGAAAATTTCACCTCCAAAAACTGAACATTTTCAGATAAACAATTCTGATATGTTTTCATATTTCTGCTCAAAACATAGATTGTGGGTACTCGTTAGAACCGCCTCGGCGAGGTGTTAGAACGAGGCGGTTCTAACGAGTATCCACAATCTATGGTTTTGAGCAAAAATAAGAAAAAAATGTATACCCCTGTAACCCACTTTTACTGTATAAAAGTGGGGTTTAAGGGGGTCAAAATTATAAAGGCATGTTTTCGTGATGTGTTTTTTGGCTCTTAAACTGATATTGTTAAAGGTTATCGTTTTGCTTATTATTAGCTCTTAAACTGATATTAAATACATTGATAAAGGTTATCATTTTACTTATTATTAGCTCTAAACAGTATGTTAAATACAGAGCCAAATGTTATGATTTTACTTATTGGTAGCATTTAAACTGATATTAAATGCAGTGTTAAAGATTATCATTTAACTCCATATTAGTTTTTAAAGTGACATCAAATACAGTGTTAAATTTTATCATTTTACTTATATTATTAGCTTTTAAACAGCTATCAAATACGGTGTTAAAATTTCTCATTTTACTTATTAATTAGTTACATTACGAAAACACGCCTATTCAAATATGTTGAGAATATTTTACCTCCAAAAAATGAAAACTTTCAGTTGAAGAATTCTGGTAATTTTCACATTTCAGCTCAAAATATAGATTGTTGGTACTCTTTAGACCCGCCTCAGTGCGACGATTTTAACGAGTAACCACAATCTTTGTTTTGAGCAGAAATAAGAAATTTAATGTATACCCCTGTAAACCCCAGTTTTACTCTATAAACGTTGGGTGTAAGGGGGTCAAAATTATATAGGAGTGTTAAGTATTAATGGATGCCATGTTAATCGTTCAAGTGAGATAACAATCCCAGCCTTCAACTTGAACCGAGTTTCGGATATATGTATCCATATTAAGTTACTTACATGAAATGAACGAAACGTCATTTTCATAAGATATTGTGTAAATGAAATTAATGACACGTCATTTTCATAAGATATATTGGGGATCTTACATGAGTGGTCATTTCGTATTAAATTTATGAATAGAGCCTTCGGCGAGTTTCATAAATTTCATATGAAATGATCACGAGTATAAGATTCTGTTTATCATATGACTATTTTAAATTGTTTTTTGTTGCCTTTAAAGTTGACAATTTATCAACAGAAAATGCCTGGTTGACATGACGTCGTCATTACGTTACTCCTTCCCGCCGAAGTAGTATGTAACGTGTGGTAAAAAGATTTTTATGACAAAGTGCTTTAAACTTTATTTTGTGCAAGACAGTAAAATATTAACACTATGCTAGATTCTTATTCTTTTTATGCATTTTATTGTTTGTGTATACATATTTGTTTGTGTATACATATTTTTTTTTTGATATTTCATTTTTTCTAATTATAATTTTTCTATTATAAAAGCACAAAGTTACATTAGTATATAAGTTTGTATTCGTTGCAGAGATAGGGATCAAGTTAATTCCGAATGACGGGTTGATGTACGTGTGAGGGTGAGGGTGCGGGGGGGGGGGGGGTCCTCGGCTTAGCCTGGCAATGAATTGTATGTATGCATATGTGCGTGTGTATGTAAAAGGTCCAATTGATTTGTTTCAGTTAGATCACACTGAAAGCATTATTTTAATAAACAGGTCATCTTTCCAAAATCGAATTTAACAAGTGGAAGGATCACTTTTTCAACACAAACAAAAGTAGATCTTCTTTCGTTTGTGGAATGCCTAACTTTATGTTCAGTAATGACATTATCTATAGACAAAATGAATATTTTTCAAAATTCTGTTGTTGACTTACTTGCCATTATCTCTGTTTTTCCTACTGATTATTTTAAGCGCGAGTGGAGACGTCATTCAATCTGCGGCTCAAATTTCCTGTACAGTCGAACCTCGATAGCTCGAACACCGATGGCTCGTTTACCATGGCTAATTCGAACTCGTTTTTTAGTCCCTACGAACTTCTTCCGATAGCTCAAGAAAACAAATATTTAGTGAAATTTTCTTATTCTATCGTGAAATTTTATGTTGTGTGTACTCATTAGAATAGCCTCATCAAGGAGATTCTAATGAGTACACTCAACATACAATTATTGTGTAGAAAATCGAAAAAAAAAAATCCCTAAATTTTCGTCATTTGCTTCCTGACTTGGCACCATAATTAACCCTCAGTGGCTCGAACCACCCATGTCTCGAACAAATTTTCTATAGTCCCAAAGATGTTCGAGCCATCGAAGTTCGACTGTATGTAAGGCCACGATTAAGAGGCAGAACCTTCCCAAGATAAATAAAGAAGAAAAATGAGGGCTAAGCAATGACAAAACAAAGGATAGTCACATCGCGAAAACATACCTATATAATTTTGACCCCCTTAAACCCCACTTTTATACAGTAAAACTGGGATTTACATGGGTAAACATTTTTCTTATTTCTGCTCAAAAACATAGATTGTGGGTACTCGTTAGAACGGCCTCTCTCGTCTATGTTTTGAGCAGAAATATGAAAAAAAAAAAAATAGAATTTTTATCTGAAAACTTTAAGTTTTTGATAGTGAAATTTTCAAAATATTTGAATAGGCATGTTTTCGTAATGACAATAGCTGACATACGCACAATGAAAACCCGCAAAAGGTGACCGCATTGGACCGGTCAGCAGAGATACTACTGCACGCGGAGGGTTTTATAAAAAAAAAAGAGTCCTGTTCGATCGAAACCCCGGCCTTAACTCCGATTGATATCAAAATACAAACAAAACTTTGTCCGCGGACAGACTCCACCCCACCACCCCCACGCCCCCACCACACACACACACACCACCACCAGCGAAACATCACAGAAAGACGTATATGCTCACAAACACTGTGTTGAAACAAAGTAAAGAGTTTAATGGCAATCTGAAGCCACAGCAAAACAAAATCACAAATAGCACCACAATTGACCCGACCACAGAAAGCGAAAGTCAGGCGCCAATCTTCTGAAACAGATTGACGTAGAGGCCGTCATTCAGTCTGAGGATCAACTCACCGTCATGTAGTTAAAGAGCGAGGCAAAATTAAGTTACCAACCGTGCATGTAAAACCGTGCGTGCAACGAACAACCTGAGAAATACATACACCACAGAATTAGCACGAGGAATATTGCCATCCAAAAATGGAAACAATACAATATCCAAATAAAATTCATTTCATTTGGCATAATATTTACTAGTAATACCATGATATAGTGAGGCGCATTATGAGCAAAAAAGTACCTTATACCATGTGCGCCCAACGAAGTCTGATCAGAGTCTTTATTGTCCTCAAGAAGAAAGATTGCATCATTGGCTATCTAAAATGTGCGCAGTGAAGATTCTTATCAGAATGTGCGATTGCGCATGCTGATCTGAATCTTCGCTTAGCGCATGTCGGAAGTTACGTCTTCTGACGTTGCAGCTCTACTGATAAATTTCAATCCAGAAACGGGGCTTCGGTATCAGAGGTACAGTCGACTCTCGTTATCTCGAATTCAGAGACTCTCTGAATACTTCGAGATATCCGTACCTCGACATATCAGATTTGCAGAATTGACGAAAAAAATAATTCGCTTAACCACATTTAACAAACATACATGTAATTAGATTCTTGAAGTTAGAGATATATTGAAAATATTGTGGAAAAGAGGAGAAATTGCTCCTAAGGAGCCTAAGGAGCAATTTCTCCTCTTTTCCACAATATTTTTGACCTGTTGTTAGATTTTCATGTTTAAGCAGGGACCAGATTTTCACTTCGAGAAAAGCGGTTATTCGAGATAAGCGAGCTCGAGATAGCGAGTCAACTGTATTTTAAATTGTGTTTGATAGAAATTCTTTTGGATAAATTATATCTACCATTTGTTCAAAGTAATCATTTTCCATATTTCGTAAAGCATCTATGTACCGTATTTTTACTCAGTTTTGAGACAGACAGGCCTGAGAGAATAGTGTGTATATCTAAATCAGGTAGTAAATCTTACCTCTTTCATTGCCCAACGGTGGGTCGGTCCTCAGAATAAAGTATCACTCCCTGATCAGTCTACCGTATTCGACCTAATTACCGCACTGTGCGCTTAGATTTTTCAAAATTACTACACAAACTTGTAGTGAAATATCAACCTAATAAAGGCACTTGTTAAAGAAAGATCAGCAGAGGATTTAATGAGGAGCGTATTAAATGATGCTTTTGCAATATTATTTTCTGATTTTCTTTATAAAAACATATGTTGTGGGCACTCGTTTGAATTGCCTCGACTTGTCGAGGCAATTCAAATGAGTTCCCACAACATATGTTTTTATAAAGAAGTAGATAAAAGTACACTAACAGTAATCTAAAGGCTTCTTAATTGCTTTACTGTGCGCTTATAAGAGCATGTGCGGTAATTAGGTCGAATACGGTATTTCAGATGGTTGGCGCCTGACTATCAATATCTGTGGTCGGGCCCATCGTGGGACTGTTTGTGGTTTCCACGTGTTCTGGCTTCAGATCGAAGTTGAACCCTTTGCTTTGTTTCATCACAGTGTTTGTATATGTTACACTGTGATGTTTCAAGTTGAGGTAGAGGATCCCTATGCGGACCGAGGATATATTTGTAATTTAGAGCTATATCAGAACTAAGGGGGAGTTTCACGCAAGTTAAACTGGTTTAAGCCTCCCAGCCCCACTGCTCCCATCCCCACGCACTCCACTCCCCTCCACCTCCATGCATCCCCCTCCCCCCCCCCCCCCCAACACACACCAGTATTTTACTGACCGTTCTAATGCGTGTCCTCCTTTTCAGATCTTGTTTGTTTGATTGTCGGTGGGTTCATATGTGGCATTTATTTTGTCATTATTTGTTCCTCGGCTGTCCTTCTTTTGGACCCTCGGGGAGGCGGTGCTCAGTGATTGTGGCATTTCCTGGGTATCTTTGGTTACATTATTTTTAAATTTATAAGTATGGAAAGGAATTAAGGTGTCCAGGGTAAATACGGTAAATCAAAGTTGAAATACTAGTTTGTGCATTGTCGTTTAACCCATTGTAGTCGGGAGACCACTAAAAGGGTAATTGGCAAACAGTGTAGACCCAGATCAGATGCCACAGCACGCGGCGTCTGATCATGGTCTCAACTGTTTGCAAATAATTCAACCATTTTTCTCTAGGATTATCTAAATCACATAGCCTGACACACCTAAAATTGAAATTAGAATCTTCTATTATATGATGTGGGAGAGTTCATTCTGTCTACAATGGGTTAAAACTACATTATACAATAGTATGTCAGTCAATATGAGCCGCAACGTCAAAAACATGCCCTCGAACATGGAAGCTCAGCAATCGTTAGATCAGCCTGCGCATTTTCACTGGGCGCATTTTGGTTAGCCAAGGATGCTAAGTTAAGTTTCTTCATTCAGACAAGGAAAACTCTGATTGTAATGCGCAGATGGGCAGACTTATCGGAACGCACCTGTCTAAAGGTACGTTTTCTCAGACTGCGGCTCAGTTATATTTATTAATTTATTGGCAACATGTATAGCAGTTACACACAAACACTATCGTAAACAAGGTTTAGGTTATTTGAATAGATCTTTCAACTTGGTAAACATTCTTAAGTCCATTCTCCAAAGTCTGTGGGTCGAACTCTTTCATCTGTAAGTAAAACAGCAAAACTATTAACTGTTGAATAAATAGTAACGACTGCCCATGGTGTATCAAAACGGTAGACAGAAAGAACACCGATAACTGTGCACCAACAAAAATTTACAGGAATATTTTCTATCAGTGCAGTGATAAACTTCTTGGTGCACTTTTAACATTCATTTCGTTGGTGTACCGATAAGAGATAAAAATGCATGTATGGTTTGTGAGTGCATGAAATAAACTTGGTTTACAAACTTTGTGGTTTATTCTACGAGGCTATTTGTTTTAAGTCTTGCCTTGTGTTATTTTGTTCTTGTGTTTTTCAGTCCCTTTAGCATTGCGATTACCTCACTTGGGAAGAAAGAGCTAATCGTGATGCTTTTCGTACGTTTGTTCTATTTGCGCTTGTTTGCTTTTGTCTAATTCCTCTTCCTCTTGGTGTCTGGGAGGGCTGCGGCTTGTGATTGTGGCACTCCCTGGACATTACTCTTACCTTTTGGGGCATACTTTGAATAAATGTAAATAAGCGAACCTCTAAATCAACGTGTCCATTTTCTTTCTTTGATTTTTCTATGGCTTGTTTCGGATCTCTGACTTGAGCTAAGGCAGCAATCTTGTTATACAGGGGAGAGAGTAACTTCCGGTCAACTGGTTTGTTACGAGTTCCACCTATGAATCAAAGAAAGTAAACTGGAATATAAAAATTCCAAACAAATCTTGCACATCAAAATTGTCAAGTATTAAAATTTGAATTTGACCAGATAAAGTTTACAGCCCCCTATTCATGTATCTTTTTTTTTTAATTTATTTTTGTTGACAATAACTATGGCCAAAGTTGTTTCAGACATAAACCCTTTCGTCCCCGAGTTTCTGAAGTGGAGCCTCCCATCCTTAAATTTGGACATGTCCGCTGATAAAAAAAAGGGTTTGAGTCTAAAATAAAAATAATAATAATAATAATAAAAACAGAATGCTTTCTCACTGTTGCAAATGTATCTGTATTGATCTGTAGGTATGAAGACGTTAAAAAAAAGCACTGCAATCAGAACTGCCGTTAATCATTGAAAACAGTCCATCTTTATTATTATTTTATTTATCGTTAATAACTGAGCTGAAAAGTTTTATACACTCTACATAAACCTGCCATTTAATATTCTGTATGACAGGTACTTCGGGTACCTGTACCAAAAAATAAGCACTGGCACTATCCCACCAACCACGAAAAGATTACTGTTAAAGCGATTTTAAGTTGTATACATCTTCACTGATCCATATACGTATCTTCGACTTTTACCAGCGGATATTCAACCGTATTTCTTGATATCTGGTTACACGGGCACCCATCACGAAAACATACCTATATAATTTTGACCCCCTTTAAACCCATTTTTATATAGTAAATCTTGGGTTTACAGGGGTATACATTATTTTTCTTATTTCTGCTCAAAAACATAGATTGTGAGTTGTGAGTACTCGTTAGAACCGCCCCGGCGAGGCGGTTCTAACGAGTACCAACAATCTATGTTTTGAGCAGAAATATGAAAAATATCAGAATTTTCTATCTAAAAACTCAGTTTTTGGTGGTGAAGTTTTCAATATATTTAAATAGGCGTGTTTTCGTAATGACTGAACAAACCATCATGGATACGAGCAAAGATAAAAGGAGCCGCAACGTGGAAAAATGTACCGTCTAACATGTATGACCAACGAAGAATCGTATCCGCTTCTGCGCATCCCCACAGTCTGATCAGAGTCTTTATTGTCAACATGAAAAAAAAAAACACCTTTGCATCCTTTGCTATCCAAAATGGGCCAGTGAAGACTCTGATCAGACTGTGCGAATACGCAATCTTTGCTGGGCGCACATGTCCGAAGGTACGCTCTCGAATGCTGAGGCTCAAATAAAGTTACCCAGGCCACGAGGTTATAAAATGTTTTCATGCTCAACTCAGCTGAGCATGAAATTATTCGTGCTAATAAATTTCAAATTCCTACCATCTGCAAATTCTTACTTGCTAAACATAGCTGAGCATGAAAATTTCTCTGCTAATAAATATGAAAATGCCAACTATTGTTGGCATTTTCATATTTATTAGCAGAGAAAAGTTCATGCTCAGCTGAGTTGAACATGAAAAAAGTTTTATAACCTCGAGGTCAGGGCTGTGTTCAATAAAACAAAACATTCATAATTTTGTTTCTTAAATTTTTTTGCATCTTTTGAACGGTTAATGTAAGTCCGCCTTATGTGACATCGAATTAGAGAGTAGACGTTATTCGTGTTGACGAGACTTGATATTACATTGAATAAATTTAATCAATAATTATTAATTTTATAAGGGATCAAATGTACATCTTCAACCCATTTTTTTTTGTTACGAACAAGCATGCAAACTTTTATTTGCGTAGGCTGCCATTTTTGGTTGTGCCAAAAGACAGCCTGAAAATAGTTTGCGGATATTACCTGTAGTCCACCGAAAACTGTCACAACTGAACGAAAGGTTTGCTATAGTTTGGAATAACTGCGAAATTTCGGTTAACTGAAAGCAGCCCTGGAAGGCCATAATCATGAAGCACTGCATTACCGAAGCGCCGAAAGCAGAAGACATGAGAATGGCAAAACAAAACAATATTACCATTATACGAACAAGGAAGAATTGCAACATAAGGGAACGGTCAGCTGAAACAAGACGTACATGGGCAACGACTCGCTCCTCTGCGTGAACAGCAATTGCAAATACACATACGGATGCAACGTTTCTTTATATTGCCGCAGCAACCAATAATCAGCGTTTAAAGTGTTTCAGCATTTAAAGAGTTCGTCATTTTATACATGTATATAGCCTGGTTGGCTGCACAGGTAGAAAATCCTTGGAATGAAATTTGCATTGTAATTGAGGGTTGTACTACTTCAATCACATTTTGTCAGTTTTTGTAACAGAAAAGGTAAGAGAAAAGTCCAGAGAGTGCCACAATCACAAAAAAAGTAAGAGAAAAGTCCAGGGAGTGCCACAATCACAAACCGCAGCCCTTCCAAGACCCCAAGAGGAAGAGGAAACCGACAAATCTAAACAAGCACAAACCGAACAAACGTACGAAAAGCACTAAGATTAGCTCTCTCTTCCCCAAGCGAGGTAATCGCAATACTAAAAGGACTGAAAAACACAAGAACAAAATGACACACGGAAAAACATACAACAAATCGCCTCGTAGAATAAACCACAAAGCAACAAGGAGTAAAACTAACACCGGGACCACCGCCTTAGAACGGTCGGTAGAGCAAACCACCGGGGGGTTTAAAGCACTTTTACAGCTAGCTAACTTCACCCTGGGTCCCGATGCTACTCTTAATACATAAATACATAAAAATTCGGTTCACATAAAGGCTCCCAGCTCAGTCAATGCATCAAAGCGAAAACATAAAAATAAAATAAATCACTATAATAAACAAAGACGAGTACTCATGGCTAATTCTACTGTATGCCAGAGTAAATGAAAATCAATAGTTGAACCACGGCGGGCCAAGCCAAAGACATATCGTCAAGCCCCAACCCACTGGTTAAAGTTTTACGAAGAGGCCGTCATTGAGTCTGAGGCCCGAACCGCCGTCGTGCAATTAAAGAGTGAAGCATAGCCATCAACAATGATTGGGTTGACAACTAGGCATGCAGTCTGCCGCATAATATCCAGGCTATAGCCAATTCTTTTATAACGGTTAATAAGTTTTCTGAATTGCTCCGAAAAGTTAGATTTACCTACAATTTTTCTAAATCTGTACACTAAGTCACAGTAAAATTCGGGTTCCGATATACCTTGTTGCAGAAGTATTTTCAGACTGACGCTATATTTTTCTAACAAGGCACTGTGTCTGCGATAAAGTTCCGAAAACGCCTTACGAAGTTTAAAATAACGATAGCCCTGCCTAAGAAGTTTGAACTAAGAAGTTTAAAGCACTTTTACAGCTAGCCAACTTCACCCTGGGTCCCGATGCTACTCCCAATACAGAAATACATAAAAATTCGATTCACATAAAGGCTCCCAACTCAGTCAATGCATCAAAGCGAAAACATAAAAATTAAATTAATCACTATAATAAACAACGACGAGCACTCATGGCTAATTCTACTGTATGCCAGAGTAAATGAAAACCAATAGTTGAACCACGGCGGGCCAAGCCAAAGACATATCGTCAAGCTCCAACCCGCTGGTTAAAGTTTTACGAAGAGGCCGTCATTGAGTCTGAGGCCCGAACCGCCGTCGTGCAATTAAAGAGTGAAACATAGCCATCAACAATGACTGGGTTGACAACTAAGCATGCAGTCTGCCGCATAATATCCAGGCTATAGCCAATTCTTTTATAACGGTTAATAAGTTTTCTGAATTGCTCCGAAAAGTTAAATTTACCTACATTTTTTTCTAAATCTAAACACTTAGTCACCGTAAAATTCTGGTTTCGATATACCTTGTTGCAGAAGTGTTTTCAGACTGACGCTATATTTTTCTAACAAGGCACTGTGTCTGCGATAAAATTCCGAAAACGCCTTGAGAAGTTTAAAATAACAAGAGCCCTGCCTAAGAAGTTTGGCTGTAAGGGCTTTATTACGGTAGTTAAAATCATTAAGATTTGAAGAAGCTCTGGCGAATATAAGTTGAGATATGTATACCCCATATGGGGTACGCCGGGGGACATCGCCATCCAGAAAAGGGAAATTGACTATATCAAAATCAAAATCGTCCCGTTTATCATAAATTTTGGTGGAAACTGTACCATTAGATATACATAGATTCAAATCCAAAAAAGGTCTCTCGGTATCTGAAGAATTTGCACAATTTAATTGGAGTTCTGTATGGTATATGCGGTCCACCATATGGTCAAAGTAAATATTGTCAATATTTAATAAATCATCAAGATATCTTGAAGTTGGATTGAAAGCCTCAATAATGTCAGCCTGATTTTCACGTGAGAGAGACTTCATGAAATCTCTCTCATAACAAAAAAGAAACAAATATGCAACAAGAGGAGCACATTTAGTTCCCATCGGAATACCAACAGTTTGCCTATAAAGTTTAATTCCAAATCTAATAAAACTATTATCAAAAAGATAAACTAGGGCATCACAGACTTTTTGACACGACCATAAATTGTAATTATTGTATACAGCAGAAGTGAAAAAAGCACATTCTTCGTTGCAAGCCAAATATTAGGTATTCTCCCGAATAGACGTTCGGTCAATTAAGTCAATAAGTTTATCTTTTATAAGATGATGAAGTAACGTAGTATTCAGTGTAGAATAAAACTTGAAGTCTTGAATACAGTGAGAGAAAACTTTCCAATATTTTCCACTTCGAAATGTATGGGGAAGTCAATATGACTTTGTCGTAAGAAGGTCAAAGGACAACTATGGAGCATCAGACTATCTACCTTGGAACGGACAGCAGTATAAAACACTGCAGGGCTTAAACGAGTTTTACTGGCGCAAAACCTTACCCTTAATTCTGATACCAAATTACAACTACATGTTCGGTCCGCATACACCTCATCTGTGAAACATCAATGAAACAAAACACATATAATCAAGGATACTGTCGTAAAACAAAACAAATTGCTCAGAGGCGATTTAAAGTGAAGCCAAAACACAATTAAACCACAAACAGAACCACAGGCATTGATGTTCAGGCAACTATCATCTAAAACAGATAGAGGATGGAGCCATCATTTAATCTGAGAGCCGACCTACCGTCGTGCAATTAAAGAGGGAAGCAAAGTTATCGACCATAATTGGCTTAACAACCGCGCATGTAGGTTGCCGCAAATATCCAAATTCTAACCTATCTTTTTGTAACGAGTGACAATCTTTTCAATTGTTCCGAAAAAAAATGCCAACAAACTTTCTGAATTCATGTCGGAATTCATGTCGGACGTTTTGATCAACAGCATATGACCATTTGAACAAACTCTCTAAACCCCGGTTTGACAGAAGGCTGCTCATGAAATCTGTAAAAACTGGCTCAGTGATTTCCGAGAAGCCGTTAAAATTTCATGATTTAAAAATGTTATCTGCCAAATTGGAGGAGAAGGTAGCCTCAAGGGAAATAATGCTTTAGTACCTAAAAGTTTTTCCTACTTTGATCATATATAGTAGATTCCAACCTTTCGGTAAGCCTTACATTTTGAGAAAATTATTCTTCAGTATTTTTAACATACAAATATACAGGGAAGCAAATTTTAACTTGCCTTAAAAGGTCAAAGGTCAACCTAAAATCATCATTTGAACAACCTTGATAGGATTGGATGCTGTATCAAAGCCTTTTTGGTTCTGGAGAAGAATATTTTTAAATGCTTTACAATATATGGACACTAGAACAAATTTTCAATCCCTGTTTGACAGAAACTTCCATATGAAGTCTGGTCAAAACTAGTCCAGGGGATGTAGAACAGAAGCAGTTCAAAGGTGTCGACGGACGGACGACCCCAATATCTCATGCTGAACTTTTCTTTCAGGTGAGCTAAGTAAGGTGGTCAGGAACTGATACAATCAGATCCACATCAATTTCTCAACAGCAAAGGGAAAGACAGATAAATATAGTCAAAAGCCACAAAAAAGAACAGATGTCAAGCATATATCCACCCTTTCCCAAAAACGGTGGCAACAGATGTTACCCTAACTCAATGACTGCCTCTTCGTAAAACTTTAACCAGTGGTTGGGGCTTGACGACATGTCTTTGGCTTGGCCCCCGTGGTTCAACTATTGGTTTTCTTTAATCTGGCACACAGTAGAATTAGCCATGAGTACTCGTCTTTGTTTATCATAGTGATTAATTTGTTGTTGTTTTTTTTTTTAGTTTTTTTTTCCTTGATGCATTGACTGAGTCAGGAGTCTGTATGCGAACCGAATTTTTATGTATTTCTGTATTGGGAGTAGCATCGGGACCCAGGGTGAAGTTGGCTAGCTGTAAAAGTGCTTATAAACCCCCCCACCCCCGGTGGTTTATTCTACTGACCGTTCTAAGGCGGTGGTCCCGGTGTTGGTCTTACTCTTTGTTGCTTTGTGGTTAATTCTACGAGGCGATTTGTTTTATGTCTTACCTTGTGTCATTTTGTTGTTGTGTTTTTCAGTCCTTTTAGCATTGCGATTACCTCGCTTGGGGGAAGAGAGAGCTAATCTTAGTGCTTTTTCCGTACGTTTGTTCGATTTGTGCTTGTTTAGATTTGTCGGTTTTCTCTTCCTCTTAGTGTCTGGGAGGGTCTGTGGTTTGTGATTGTGGCACTCCCTGGACTTTTCTCTTACCTTTTTTTTGTCTGTTTCATCTTCCTCTTGGTGTGTGGGAAGGGCTGCGGCTTATGATTGTGGCACTCCCTGTACTTTTCTCTTACCTTTTTTACATAATTGGTAAAAAAAACACGTTCGTAAGTAAAACACTACATAACATTTAACAAATTGTACCACAATGAAAGTACCGCCTTGGAACGGTCGGTAATAAATTACTGGATGGGGGAGCTTAAGCCAGTTTAACGGAATCATAACTCTCGCCTTCAGCTTCCATGATGGTAAAAACATATATGTGTTCGGTCCGCGTGGAGGTCTTCTAACTATTCCTTGAACCATTACGGGCAACAAATCAATCACAGTTAAAGCCTTTAATAATGCAAAGATTAGGACTCGATAGAAAAAACGTGTCAAGGCACTTCATGAGGTGAAGGTTGGGATCCCGTAAAACTAACTTAGCCCCCAGTAATTCATTACTGACCATTCCAAGGCGGTACTTTCATTCTGGTACTTTTGTTAATTATAGCCCTACTGTTGGTTTTCTTTTTCTTCAGCATTTCAGTTATTTCTTGATGTCGAGTCCTCATCATTCTTTCATCTCTGTATTCGTTTGATTTTTATGTTCTCGGAGATGTTGCACTGATGAGTTAGGAACCCTTCACGCGGACTGAACAAATGTCTTGTGTATAGCAGCGCAAAATTAGGGGCGAGGGTTGTGTCCACGTAAAATCGATTTTAGCACCTCCGCCCCAAGCCCCCGCCCCTCTCCCCCGATATATTTTACTGACCGTTCCAAGGCAGTGATTCTGCTGTTATTTACTATATCTGTTATATTATGCCTTTGCTTGTATGTCTGGTGAAATTTTTACTTTGGATAGCCGTTTGGCCATTTTTTGGGAAGAAACTATCCTTTTGGCTTTCTGCTTATAGTTTTTTGATCGTGGTGCCGTTACCTTAAGTGCGTCCTTCTTTCTCTTTAGTGTCTTGGAACGGAAGGTGTTAGGTAATTGTAATTGTATCGATTCCTGATCGATTCCTGATCGATTCCTTTCTATTTTACACTTTCTAATATTTTTCTTTTAATGATTGTGTAAGTTGATTAAATATTCAGTTAACTTTGGGTAACAAAGTTCCCACCTTTTCGGGAAAGAGTTGCCAACTCTGCTTGTCGTCTGTTCGTTTTGTGGTTGTTTTATTGTATTTGTCTGTCTTTTCCTTTGGTTTTGGGGCTTGATGTGGATCTTATTTAAAGATCCCTGGTATGTCAAACAACACCACTGGAATGCTGTAGCAAAAGGAAACCGCCAGCTGAACGCCGGTGGACCAAGAAACAAACATAAAAAGTTCCGAACTAGACAATCTAAATAGATAGTTTTTGTCGGGGCCATCATAGAGTCTGAACCCCAACCCACCGGCGTGCAATTAAATAGGTAAGCAAAGCGGTCAGCCGCTAAGCAAGCAAACTGTTTTGTGACATCAGTGTTCTACCCCTTTTATTATAAAATGACAATTTTACTAAACTATCACTGAAGTTAGGTTTAACTACCATTTTTTTATACTTATACACTACGTCACCATAAAATTCAGGTTCCGATAGGCCTTGTAGCAGAATTGTTAAAGTCCTTTTCTTAAACTGCCTTTGTGAGAGCCGGGTGATGTGGCTTACACTAGTTTTACTCTATCAAAACACGTCTCTGATGCAGAAAAATATCAATGAAGAAGTTCAGAAAACGCCACAATCACAGATAGTCGTCTACCACGACAGCGAGAGGACGAGCAGGAACCTCCACACTCAGAACATATAACTAAACGAACGACCTAGCAACCAATTTACAAATAAGTGTCTATGCAGAGTCCCCTACCCCAGGAATGAACTACCACAAGAATATAAATAATCACAAACTAAATGATGATACAAAGTAAAGGGTTCAATGACATCTGAGAAAAGAAATCCATAAGTAGAATCACAAAGGGCAAAACTACAGACATCGATAATCAGATGCCAACCGTTCGCTGGGCATACATTCGTGCTATAACAGATAAGAATGTTCTCTATAACAGAGAAGTATGTATTAAGCAAAGAAAGGCACAAAGAAAAAGAAAAATCTAAAAGGCTATTTTCTCAATCATAGAACACAAAAGAAATAAAATCGGAGACTCGGTTTTATTAAGTCTCTTCATATGTAGCATTGTAGTTTGCGAGCCAGCATACGGCCCCTAGCAAAGGCTTAAGTAGTATTCGATTTTTAAAGTAACCAGAGTGCGCTCAGAGGTCCTATAATCTGCACAATGGTGAAGTACGGCTGATGTTTTACGACCGCCAAACGGCACTAAACACCAGCTGCATAACGTAAAATGTAAATCTAAAAGGTTGTTTTCGGAAAGAAAGAACACTGAAAAGAAATAAAATCGGAGACTCTGTTTTATCAAGTCTCTTCATATGTAACAATGTAATTTGCGAGGCTACGTATGCCCTCCCCCCTCCCTCAGCATCGGTTTAAGCGGTATTTGATTTTCAAAGAAACCAGAACGAGCTCAATAACCCCAAAAGGAAATACAAATATATTCTGCACTGTGGTGAAGTAAGGGATGTCATTTACAGCCATCACACGGCACTTTACACCAGCTATTGAAATAAACATACTTTTTGCAAATTAAGCCGAAAAGCATGCCCACTAAAAACGGTGAATAAATCTGAATTGTATTTCACTAAACACATATTGGGCAAAAAAAAAAAAAAAAAAAAAAATGAAAAAAAAATAAAAATGTGTGTTTAGGGTATAAAAGGTAAGAGAAAAGTCAAGGGAGAGCCACAATCACAAGCCGCAGCCCTTCCCAGACATGAAGAGGAAACCTACCCTACCTAATTTTCATGATGAAACCTAGAATTTTTAGCATGTATTTTTTTTTTCTTTTTCAAATAGATAATGTTACAAAGGCAAAATATTTATGTTACAATATTTATGCTAAATATTTGGACAAACAGGGCTGAACAAATAGTATAGGCCCCGATCAAACTGCGCCTACAGAAGACGTTTGATCAGGGTCTAGACTATTTGCCATTCTGTTGGTACTTTTAGACACAACAAAAGAGACTTAGTAAAATTTATGTGAATAATGTTGCAGAGTCCAAATATATTTGGTAGTCTTAGTACAATTCTATGTAAACATGTAAAAAAAAATAATAAAAAGATAATAATACGCCCTACCTACCCTACCTACTTTTTCCTAGCGTGTTACTCTCAAAACACTTTTTTTTATTTGGTCTTAGTAATATTGTATTTGTTACCTGTAAAACAGCTGATTATCAGTGCAACAACAACAGTGACACTGACTGCTAGACTACTGTACCACATGTATGATAGTTGATAAAGCTGGGCAAGACCATCACTGAAACAAACCAAATCTCACAGCAAACACACCACCAAACCTAAACCTTGACCTCTATATAATACGAGCGCAACGTCAGAACACGTGCTTTCTGACATGCGCGCCAGTAGTTAGGGCGGCACTCAGGCCCGGTGTACTACTTGCGCCCAACGAAGACTCAAATCAACATGCACATTTGTGTAGTCTTATCAGAGTCTTCGTTGCCTGTATAAGAACATTTTCATCCTTGGCTATCCTAAATGCGCCCAGTGAAGATTTTGATGAGACTGATCAAAATCTTCACTGGCCGCACATGTCCAAAGGTACGTTTCCTGGCGTTGCGGTTCATAACCGGAGTATTTGACTAGCTCTCTAAGTAATTTAGGTAATCGCTGACTACTATCGACGAACAAAGACGTAAACGTCTAAGTACCGGCGCAAATTTTGTTCATGTTTACATTGAGATATGGGACAAGGGTATACTAAAGTTTACTAAATGTTCAATGTAACAGGTAAAAAAAGAACAGCAATGTGATTCTTTAACGTTTGCTTTTATTACGCTTGATGAAATTTCTTGATTGAAATGAAAATAAAAATAGACATTAATCTGCTTATAACACTGTTTTAAGATTTTTTATATTTGCCGGGGTCGTCACAAACCGATGTCTCGGCATATATAAAACGGAGTGAGCTAATCGAATAGTTTACCATGTGTAAAAAATCCAAAGCTATATTAAGAGACCGACGCGATTTGCGCACCGGTCATTAATAATTATGGTGATTAAAACACCATTAAACGTGGTTAACAGGGCACATTTTCTTTACTAACTGAGTGCTTTTCGTACATTTGTCGATTTACGCTTGTTTGGTTTTGTCTGTTTCCTCTTCCACATGGTATCTGGGAAGGGCTGCAGTTTGTGTTTGTGGCACTCCCTGGACTTTTCTCTTACTTTTTTTGGTAAAAGAAAACTATGACCATGCCTTCTTTATCCTATGTATGATGTAAAATTACTGAACCGACAACATTTGCTCGTGCAAACTTGAACTTTGTCACAGATCACGTATCAATGAACAGATCTTTCTATACTATGTGACACTGCATCTCTATCACACGTTCTGTTATGAAGATTTGACATCGTGTAACCGAAAATACTTGTTGAAGTTCCTAAGCCATATTTTTGTGGTGTACACGTTGTACTCGTGTGACCGTCACTGTGTTAAACAATGCCCGAAGTTGCTCCAGTAAAAGTACTTGTACCTATCACTGTTAGTCTCCTCCAAACCAGGATGCTCTGTAATAGCTTGCACAGTCGTGTGGACATATGCCGTTGTGATTTCTGTCTCATTAAATAGGTGTACTTCCTGGCATAGCACAGCTGGTTGCCGGCTAGCTCTATAAAGTATGGAACCGATCGCAACCCAGGTTGTAACGGCGAAACTGGTCACCACACCTACCAACGCACCCTGTTACAACAAGGAAATATATGGCATATGAACAAATTACCTCATTTGACCGGGCCACGGTTAATGTATGGGTCAGTTTTGCCAAAAGCTGTGCAATATGATCGTCGAGACACTGTTATGCACTCTACGAGTTTCTAACGCTTTTTGTTTTTGTTTTGTTTGTTTGTTTGTTGTTGTTGTTGTTTTTCTTCTTCTTCTTCTTTGCGTTTTGCATCCGTTCATCTTGCTTTTATAATAACTAAATAAATAGGAAAGTCATTCGAACTAAAGAAATCATTTATAGATATGAAATTTACCATTTTCTGAATGATACAGGTACCTAAACTCATCAAAGTCCTCATAATATATGAACTAATACAAGCATAGTGAAAAAAGCAATGTCAGTAACATCTTTTTATATCTACTACCAAACCCTTTTAATCTTTACATAAGACTTTTGAGGCCCATTCCCAGCTTCTGAAAATGCTTTCAAATATACTTATATAGAGACTTAATAAAATCGAGTCTTCGATTTTCTTTCTTTTGTGTGTTCTTTGTTTCCAAAGGCAACATTTCAGATTTCTAATGTAAGTTCCTTCGTAAAACGCTCATGGAAAAGAGTGTGTATCAATGGACATTATACTCTTAAGTTCCTAATGCCGCAAATAAGCTTGTGAACGTGATATCAAACCTGTCAGCCCTATTCAATACAGTTCTAGAAAGACGGGTGCGAATGTGCAGGCTGATTTGAGACTTCGCTGGGCGCACGTGTTAGTAGGTACGTTTTCTCACGTTGCGGCTCATTCTATTTCGTTGCGAGTGTCTACTGTTTCTGTTTCTGATGTAGTATTTTCCTCAACAAGGGAGCACCACTCATCGAGTGTAGGTAGGACGAGGAAAGACTTATCTTTCCTAACTAAAAGCTTGAATTAACCCTGCAGACTAACACCGATACCTATGCAAGCAGTGTAGATTCAGATGAGACGGCTCGTAACGTCTCTTTAGTATCTACACTGTTGGCCATTCTGTTATTATTTTTTTGACTGAAACCCCTATTTGCAACGACGGATGTATCCAATTTCAAAAGTCCATTTCAGAAACTTAGGGCAAAAAAGGTTAAATGTATATCTAATATGAATCTATGTATATCTAATTGTACAGTTTCCATTAAAATTTATGATAAACGGGACGATTTTCATTTTGATATAGTCAGTTTCCTTTTCTGGACGGCGATGACCCCTGGCGTACCTCATATAGGGTATACATATCTCAACTTATTAGATTCGCCAGACTTTCTTCAAATCTTAGTGACTTTAACTGCCGTAATCAAGCCCTTACTGCCAAACTTCTTCGGCAGGGCTATCGTTATTTTAAACTTCGCAAGGCGTTTTCGAAATTTTATCGCATACACAGAGCCTTGATAGAAAAATGTAACGTCGGTCTGAAAACACTTCTGCAACAAGGTATATCGGAACCAGAATTTTACGGTGACTTTGTGTATAGATTTAGAAAAATTATGGGAAAGTCGAACTTTTCGGAGCAATTCAGAAATCTAATTAACCGTTATAAAAAATTGGCTATAGCCTGGGTATTATGCGGCAGACTGCATGCCTAGTTATCAACCCAAATATTGTTGATGGCTATGCTCCACTCTTTAATTGCACGACGATGGTTCGGGCCTCAGACTCAATGACGGCCTCTTCGTAAAACTTTAACGTGGGTCGGGGCTTGACGATATGGCTTTGGCTTGGCCCGCCGTGGTTCAACTATTGGTTTTCATTTACTCTGGCAAACAGAAGAATTGCCATGAGTACTCGTCTTTGTTTATCATTGTGATAAATTTGATTTTTGTGTTTTCGCTTTGATGCATTGACTGAGTTGGAAAAAAAAGGTAAGAGAAAAGTCCAGGGAGTCCCACAATCGCAAACCGCAGCCCTTCCCAGACCCCAGGAGGAAGAGGAAACCAACAAATCTAAACAACTAGACGGATTGGTGCAGTAAGGGAATCATGTATTTTAAAGATATTATAAATGAAACAGACAAAACTGTAGAATCATTTGGTAAATTAAGAGAAAGATATTCGCTATCAAACAATGACTTTTTAAAATACTTAACACTGTTGCACAGTATCCCAACTGCATGGAAATTAAAGATAAAAAACGAAAATTTAAATATACCAATTGCGCCAACATTGATAAGTCAAATAGTTAAAACAAATCAAACAAACCAGTATATTTATAGACATATTTTGAAAAAACAGACACCGGTTAACAAAGCAGAAGAAAAGTGGATTGAAGAATTTGAAAATCTAAATTTAAATTGGAAGAAAATCTACACCATCTCACTAGCTGCAACGAAAGATGTAAAGCTTAGAAACTTTCATTACAAATATATTATGAGAATAATCCCGACTAACAAATTTTTACTAAAATGTGGTATAGGAGAATCAGCTCTTTGTGATTTCTGCAATATGGAGATCGAAACAATAGATCACTTATTTTGGCAATGCAAACACGTACAAACTTTTTGGACGGAATTTTCCCACTTTTTATCAGACCTTAATATTGACATTGAGTTTAACCTAATAAACATAGCATTTGGCTTTACCATCACAATCGGAAAACCAGAAATTATGTTAAAGAACTTCCTCATAATACTTGGAAAATACTTTATTTTTAGAGGCAAATGCTTAAAAATTATACCTACTTTAAATCAGTTTAAGTCATTCCTAAGAAACAGAATCAAGATAGAAAAAGAAATATACTTCATGAAAGATAAACTTGCCCAGTTTGAAATAATGTGGGGTAAATTTGATACATTCACCCTTTAAGATAATAAACAAACTTGCTAAAAAGCTAATAAGGAAGGTAGCACTCTTTTTTTTATTTTTTTTTTTATTTTATAATTATTATTAGTGCTTAAACTGGTACACCGCTTTTCTTTATTTTTCTTCTTTATTTATTTTATTTTAATTTTCTGCTCTACTATTTGGTTTTCTAGTCTTCTTGTTATATTTTTTTTTTCCTTTTTTTTTTTTTTTTTTTCATTGTTCTAAAATTTCCTCTGTCTTTTTTTTTTTTTTTTTTTTTCCCTATATTACAATGTTTCTGAAAATGCATCATATAAATGTATTGAAAATAGCATTTATTATCTACACCGATAAGTACAAGCACACTTAATACATCTGTTTCAAATATCTTTATGATATTGATATTTCATCACGAAAACATACCTATATAATTCTGACCCCCTTAAACCCCACTTTTATATAGTAAAACTAAGGTTTACAGGGGTATACATTATTTTTGTTATTTCTGCTCGGGACGTGGATTGTGGGTACTCGTTGGAACCACCTCGACGAGGCGGTTCTAACGGATGCCCACGGTCTGTGTTTTGGGCGGAGATATGAAAAATATCAGAAATTTTATCTGAAAAATTGCCATTTTTTGGTGGTCAAATTTTCGGCGTATTTGAATAGGCGTGTTTTCGTAATGATTTGTAATTATTTGCATGTCTTGTATTGACTATGATTTTGTTTGAATAGAATATATTTGTAAAATGTATTTTCGGAAATAAATATTAAATAACAAAAAAAAAATCTAAACAAGCACAAACCGAACAAACGTACGAAAAGCACTAAGATTAGCTCTCTCTTCCCCAAGCGAGGTAATCGTAATACTAAAAAGACTGAAAAACACAAGAACAAAATGACACACGGTAAGCCTTTATGCGAACCGAATTTTTATGTATTTCTGTATTAAGAGTAGCATCGGGACCGAGGGTGAAGTTGGCTGGCCGTAAAGGTGCTTTAAACCGCCGGTGCTTTATTCTACTGACCGTTCTAAGGCGCTGAACCCGGTGTTAGTCTCACTCTTTGTTGCTTTGCGATTTATTCTACGAGGCGACTTGTTTTGAGTCTTGCCTTGTGTTATTTTTTTTTTTTTTTTTTTTTTTTTTGGTCCTTTTAGCATTGCGATTACCTCACTTGGGGAAGAGAGAGCTAATATTGGTGCTCTTCGTGCATTTCTTCTATTTGCTTGTTTGGTTTTGTCTGTTTTTTCTTCCTCTTCGTGTCTTATATAGGCTGCGGCTTGTGATTTTGGCACTCCAGGGACTTTTCTCTTATTTTTTAACGTATATACAAACAGTATGAAGGCGGTTCGTTAGGCTTGCATGTGTTATATAAACAGTCCATTCCAATTTCCTCGAGGCGACATTCAATCTTCTTTGAGCGAAGCATATTATATTCTACATACATTATAGTTCCAACATTCACTGAACTAACTATCCCAGATATCAACTCCAGAACACCGCTCAACTCCATTCTTAACCCTTTCATCCCTGAGTTTCGTCCTTGAATTTGGATATGTCCACTGACAGAAATAAAGGGTTCAGAATGAAATAAAAAATAGAATGTCAGATAGTGTAGATCATGATTAGACCGAGCCATTTCATTAGGATCTACACTGTTTGCACAGGTATTTGTTATGGTCTCCAAGACTGAAAGGGTAAATTGCTGCATCATAGAGGTATGAATCTCGATGAAAGCAAGGAAACGAGACAGCAGGTGAAATATATCCTCATCCTCAAAGCGGCACCACAACTGCTTTGTGGTGCCGCTTAGTGAGGAACTTACATTTTAAGAATTTATCCTCATTTTAATTAATGACAGCTCCGTCACTCAAAGGGCAAACACATCAAATTCAATTGAACATTGCGTTTTTCTTACAGCTTTAATCTCGTATATTTTCATGAACTTTACTTCTGCGGAATGCTTTGTATTTTTTTCTTTTTTTTAGACAATGAACATGTAGAGATATTTCATCGGAAACGTCACAAAGTGGCAGAAAACATTATATCCAGTGACTTTCTGGTTAGTAGATTTTAATATAAACGTCCTAATCAGCACGTGCGCTTTTATGATTGCTTTTTTACAGCTAGTTCTAGTTTCTCCAAACCTAATACGTTGTATCAATACGTAGATTTCGAGTATATACTATATTGTAAAGCCCCACAAAATTCCCTTGGCTCAATGATCTGATAACGCTGTGATGGTTACTTCTTAAATCAGCTTAAAATAGCTTTAGATTAAAACAAAATCTTTAGCCTTTAGTACGCTGGTGAAAAAGGAAGAAATGATTTTTTTTTTCAGAAAAGAGGTTTTGATATTTCATGCGAAACATCTCCTAAGGAGACGATTCGCAGGAAATGTCAAATCCTATTTTCTGCAAAATAAAAGGTAAAAAATAATTCTAAACCAATTTGCCAAAACTAAATTTGACGAATAAAGATTCCAGCGTTGCAAATATCTTTAACCTCAAAGGTTTGACCATTGTAACCCATTAGAACATCTCTTATTTAACAGTTATAATCTCTTATCAATGATCCTTTACAAATAAACATGCCATGCCAAAACTTGAATCAGAATATGAGTTTGGTGTCTGCAGAAAAAAAGTACAGTAAAATTCCGCCATTAAGATTCACAAAATTCAGACCACTCCACTATTAATTAAGGGTAGCCTTTGCAAGTCCGACTAGTTTCTTTTCTTATTATTCTATATTCAATATCAAGACCACCAAACTAAGAAAACTTTTTTTTGAGCAGTCCCAAAGGTGGTTTTAAAGACATATGCTATTTTGTAAAATGGTCAGAAATGAAAATCATACTAAAACCAAAATATATGGCTGTTATCTGATTCCAAAATGGCGAAATTTGTTACATTAGGTATAATTTATAGTACCTTTAAGTATAACGTACGCTAAATTTGGCTCCCAACTTGTGAAAAATGTTTAAACAAGATTTCTTCACAAAACTTATAGTTTTAGCATTTATTCAAATAAAATATATCTTGTTGGATTACATCTCAATAAAATGACTTATTTCCATGCAAATTAAGTCCAAATACTTTTCACAAGTCATATATATTTTATCTAATATGATACTACGTCGTTTTCGTGATTTCATGTATATTTTGACCTCTAAAACTATTAAGAGGTAGGAGTGAAGTTTTTTTGGGTTTTTTTAGGAGTAAAGTTTTTTTTTTTTTTTGTTTAATAAAAGGCAATTAACTCGGTGACCAATACTTTTCATTTAATGTTGTGTTGTCTAGACACTTTTTCTAAAGTAAAAGCCTTGTTTGTTAAGTATTCCAATGTAGGGAGTGCTGCATGGCCCTCAAAATGGTAAGAAATGGATTATTTTCAGGATTTTGGAGAGGGGTTTGGGGGCGAGTGACAAAAATCGTGTTTGTAGCATTTTACCTTAGGTTGACAAATAAGCTTAAACTGTGCATCAGTACCCTTTCCTTCTTCATTCTGATACAATTAAAAGCTAAGAAAACGTTATTTTGGACATAATATTCACCAGCGGTGTCATTTGTCAATATTTACGGAAATGACGTTGCGAGTTGTGTCTTTGCCAGGACCCAGGGTGAAGATAGTAGGCTGTAAAAGTGCTTTAACCTCCCGCCCCTCCCACCCCCGGTGGTTTATTGTACTGGTCCCGTGTTAGTTTTACTCTCTGTTGCTTAGTGGTTTATTCTACGAGGCGATTTGTTTTAAGTTTTGCCTTGTGTTATTTGGTTCTTGTGTTTTTAGTCCTTTTAGCATTGCGATTACCTCACTTCGGGAAGAGAGTGCTTTTGCGTACGTTTGTTCGATTTGTGCTTGTTTGGTTTTATCTATTTCCTCTTCCTCTTGGTGTCTGGGAAGGCTGCGGTTTGTGATTGTGGCACTCCCTGAACGTTTCCCTTACCTTTTTTTTTCATTTCAGGTTATATAAAATTTAGTCCGCTGACATGCTATTTTTATTTCATAAATTATGTGTCAATATATGAAACTAAAAATTCGCAGAATATTCAATCATTTTCAATGTAGGAATCATCAGGTAGCATTTGTTTTTAACTTTACCATTATCTGGGCTAATTCAGCAGCCGACAAATATAGGGGACAATTTGCATGAAATATCAAATCCCATTTCCTGGGGAAAAAATAAGAAAATACTTCAAAATGTCATCTGCTCTTTTTTATACCCAGCATGCTGTGTGGATACTGTAAGAAACCAGCTGACGTCGTTCGTGGTGTTATCGCTTATTTCTTACTAGACTAGCTATTTTCCCAGGAAGCATTCTTTATAAATTTATAACGGGCCGTTATCGGCCCGTCAGGGTAGCTGACGGGCCGAGAACGGCCCGCTATAGATTTATAAAGAATGTTAGCTGGGTTCGTTCTTGTGCTTGTCCTTTTTACGTCACTCTTTCTACCATTTCCTATACCTTAATTTGTCTCCTTAATTCCATTTCGCCGTTTTATTGCAGAAGCGACTATCTTTTGTAACTGTGGGACATAAAACTATTTTAAGCTACGCTAGATTGTACATGTTGAAAGAAAGGATAGAACCTAAAGACTGGCAAGTAACTTACCCATGCATTTATTATTGGGAAGAACATAGCACACACAAACAAACCAAGCAGTGGTCCTCCTACCATACCAAATATACTTAGCGCCACCTGCAGGATCAAACTGCCAAAAAACTGGGCCAGGAACGCTAGTCCTACGGTAAATATGCCAAAAATAATCGCTGGAAATAAAAACAAAGCACTGACATCACTGGTCGGTCGATTGTTTCTAGGTGTAGGGTGGGCAAATGGCCTGAACGGGGACTCGCAATGTTTCTTTTAACCTTTAACTTCCTGTGATTTATGCAAACAGTGCAGACCTTGATCAAACTCCGCGTTTTGCTGCGTCTGATCTGGGTCTGCACTGTTTGCTAATGTCCCAGGACTAAGCCCAGTCAAGGGTTTACAGATAAACCCTCTTTACACAGCACTCTGGCGTCACAGCGAAACATATATATATATATATATATATATATATATATATATATATGTGTGTGTGTGTGTGTGTGTGTGTGTGTGTGTGTGTGTGTGTGTGTATATATATATATATATATATATATATATATATATTGTATAGAATATGTCCAAGAAGATCCACAAATCTATAATTCAAGAGCATAGCCTACCAATTTTGCTTTTTTTGTAACTTCGGTGTATTAACTATGTTCTAAACATAACATTTAATGATTCAGGATATTTATAAAGGAATATGTTTTGATAATTTAGTGAAGGTAAAAACATTCTTCATATCATCTATTATGCGGGTAGGCCGCCATACTTAACATTGTTTACACATATGAACTCATATAACATTCCATAGTATTATTCTATAGTAGTCATATAACGGTAAATTTACTACTTGCGGGCCATATCTCCACGCTGAACGATTCTAAAAGTTTTAAGAAAGGCTATAATTTTATATAGAAAATTCAAATCCCAAGAAAGGTGCTTTCGTATCAGAAGAATTAACGTTTTCGGTGGAATAGATCCGATCGATCATTGTGTTCAAAATAAATATTATCAATATTAAGCAGGTCATCTAGGTTCAAGAAACAGGGAAAATTATATGTGGATAAACCGGACGGAAATTTGAACTTAGGAGGAAGCTGGACGGGTCCTTTAGAGTAAAATGAAATTCGTTGATCGATTATATTAAAATGTTGAATTTCCAATCGTTTAAAGCATTAAGTTCAACATGTTCTCTTTTGCCCCAACGTTTACAAATTCTTCCAAAGACCCAGTATTTTCTTCTCGACATTTAGCCAAGTCAATGTATGATGGGAATTTGTATATAGGTCCCTTAAAAACTAATAACAGAATAAACTAAATTTCTTTGTTTGCTTTTTACATAAGCGCATTAGTTTTGAGTTTAAAGGTAAAGGTAAATGTGTCCCATAGTCTTGCAGCCATAAGGCGGCGAGCAAAAGAGCCTGCCATGTCTAGAGCAATGGCACACGAAAGGCGGGACCCAGTAATCTAATTTGGATGCCTTTAACCTTATCCCGAAGGGTATCCTTTCATTGCTGGGTGGACAGAGAAAGTCTTTCAGTCGACAAGACAATTCTGATGAATAACATATATTGCCATGATAAAATAAGAAAAACTCCCCAACTCCCCGTGTAGTATATATTTTCTGGGCATTTGTGTGTGTTCATCGCTCTCCAGTGTGATTCGCTTTAGAATCTATTTAATTTTGTTTCAGGTTTTTTTTTTTTTTTTTTTTTTTGTTTTTGAAAACACTTACAGCGCTTCTCATTTTCGGTTCATTTTTGTTTAGTTGTTCCAAGTTTTCTTGGCAAAAGTTGAAATATGTGAGGAAATCGAATATACAAAGTCGAATATATGCCGCTTATGCTAGCCATAGAACAAAATCTTGCTTTGGAAGACCGAAGAAAAATGTCCCGTTCTAAATTGCCTTGCATGTGATGTAAGCTCAACGATATACAACATGTACCACAGGATTAGTTGCTCGATTGTTATAATTAAGCCACAATAACATCACGAAACCTTCTACGAGCATGAGCGAACTGAGCATGCGCATAGTACAATCTAGTTAGATCATGCGCAGCGTACTTTTAACACTCTACAAGGTGTGTTATTTAGGCGAATCGCGCACGCTCAGAGAAAACTGATTGCGTATTTCTTCTGGACACGTGCAGTTTGCATATGCCCAATTTACCGTATATACCACAGAGACTCCTAATCATACTTGTCATAAACTTTGAAAATTCTGTTTGACTATCTAACGATGTGTCTATAATTTCCTACTCAGTGTCTACACTGTTTGCTCAGGAGTGTTGGTCCCAGTAATAGGATTATTTTGGCATTTCAACGAGCCTTGTATAACTGGCAACTGCGATACGAAAAAAAAATGTATATGTATTTACTTTTCTGCTAGCAGAATAACACTGCTACCCCGCCCTCGGTGGCGGCGTATGATAGGTAGGTCGCGGGTTCGATCCCCACAGGGTCCAGCAACCATCTTTCGTAGAGATTGATTATGAAACACTTTCTACGGCCATTCGCTCCCTTCCGCTGATTCAAGAATGGTAGTTGTCAGCTTCGGGCGAAAGAATGTGCACAAATACTCTTAATTGCTTAGAGGACTAAGCCTGCCTAGGAAAAGTGTGGTTTAGTTACCTGACCGGCTTGACTTGACCCTAAATGGTTGACTGGCCGTAAAACCATAACTCAATCGATCAATTAATACCACTGATACACATATTTGCAATGAACACGTTAATGTAAAATAAGGATTTCCATATGCGTGAGCTACAATATCAGCATCTTTGGACATATGCGCCCAGAGAAAGACAAAGCAGCGTGCGCATCCACACAGTCTGGTGAATGTCTCTGCTGTCCGACGGAAGAAATCCTAAAAAAAAAGCTCAGAGGAGACTAATCATACTGCGCAGTCTGATATGAGTCTTCGCTGGACGAACATGTCCGAAGTAGTCTTCACTGGACGAACATGTCCGAGGTTCTCACATTGCAACTAAAATGCTTATTCTTTGTATGTCACGTCTGTATGCGCAAGGTCTGCGTCGGATACCGATATAGCATTAACGCTTAGCACTCTGGGAAAAGTTTCCTTTTTTTCTTCTTTTTTCTCCCCGTCACATAATACACAGAAGCTCGGATGAATAAAATTTTCAGCAAACGAAATTTTGGAATATTTTTTTTTTATTTTTCACAGAAAAAAAAACAGGATTCGACATTTCATGCAAATTGTCTCCAATTTGCATGGAATGCCAAATACTGTTTTTTGAGAAAAATAAGAAAAATATCGCCAGTTTGTTGTCTGCTGAATTAGCCCAGAGAGTGGTAAGTGTTAACTTGAGTTTGTCTTAAGAGGACTGGATACACTGTAGATTTGTGGCCATTTTGCACAGAAGACAACTTTTATGACTTCTTGTTTGTTTTCTATACCCCTAATCCTGTCTGAAAAGAGGTCTATACTTAAAGAAATGATTTTGCCCACAAAGAGGGCAAAACCTTTCTTTTTAGAGTTGATCCCTACTAGACTGGAGACAAAACATTTCTAACAGAGTTGCATCCCTTGAAAGTATATCCATTCCCCTTAAAAGAAACAAGGCCCTCCCAGGGGTGTGGGGGGTCCTATTCCCTTGTTCCCTAAAAAATCAGCATTTTCCCCTAATCCCCCAAATCAAAATCTTCATTTTCTATGTTCCCTGTTCCCAAAATTTGCCAATGTTCCTTTGTTCCCTTCAGTTTTAGACTTTTGTTCTTTTGTTTCCCTGAAATAAATGGCCTTATTCCCCTATTCCCCAAAACCTCTGGAAGGGCCTCAGAAACAGTGTGACTTCCTATTTAAGGAAGCGTATTTTAGAACGGTATCTATTTGCAATCAGAAGCAAAAACATAAAATAAAATAGGCCAAATATTTACCTAGTATTTTCGATAGGATGGTCGAGCTGGTCTCTGACAAACGGTTCCCTGTTTTAAATCTGTAAAGCGGCTTGGCAATATCTGTCAGGAATACGAGAGCAAGGGCGTTCACTCCTGAAGACACTGTACTGACAAAGAATATAGAATGTAAATGATGGTGCTTTTACACCCAGTCAAACAAGAGGTAAATATAAATTTTCAAAACTCGCAAATGTACAGAAAATAAATGTTTTTGAATTGAAGACTGAAAACTGTTGCGTGATGTATGTTCTTCTATATTTACATTTACCTATCTCTGGGCTAATTCAGCAGACTACAAAAGCAAAGACAATTTGTATGGAATGTCAAAACTTTTTTTCTGGGCAAAAAAGAAATAAAAATATTTCAAAATTTCGTCCGCTGGATTTTTTACCCAGAGTGCTAAGTGTTAACATGAAAACCTGTAAAGAGAACTAAGGGTTGGGTTTCGCGCGAGTAAAATTAGTTTCAGTATGCTCCCTGAGTGGTTTATACTTCCCTCCGTTCCAAGGCTACTTTACAGATACAGACTCTTTATGCTGTAATTTCAGTATTGCGGTCAACCGCTGTATGGCTGTCCATTTTGCTTTGTGTTTAGTTTTCATGTATTTGTTTTCTTGTTTTGGTGCCAGCTTTGTGGTCATGACTGCCCACTCGTGAATCTTTTTTTTTTTTTTTTTTTTTTTTTTCTCAGCTTGTGCTTTCATGAGTGGCTTGTGTCAGAAGATAAGGGAGCGATTACGGGCGAGAAAAACTGGTTTAAAGTACAGTCGACCCTCGTTATCTCGAATTCCAAGGGACTCTCTGAAATACTACGAGATATCCGTACCTCGACATATCAGATTTGCAGAATTGAGGAAAAAATAATTCGATTAGCCACAAATATATTTGTAATTAGATTCTTAAAGTTAGAGGTATATTGAAAATATTGTGGAGCAATTTCTTCTTTCCACAATATATTTTTACCTGTTGTTACGGGCATAGATTTTCATGTTTAGGCAGGGACCAGATTTTCACTTCGAGATCAGCGGTTATTCGAGATAAGCGTTCGAGATAACGAGAGTCAACTGTAATTAAGTGAACTCAGGAACTGATCAGATCCACGTCAAGCCCCTAACACAAAAGGGAAAGACAGACAAATACAATTATGCAGCCATGAAATGAACAGATGGCAAGCAAAGTAGGCAACTGTTTCCCCAAAACGTGGCAACTCTGTTGCAAAAAATTAACTGAATATATCATATACTTACATATTTGATAAAAGAAAATCACATTAGAAAGTGAAACACTACATAACAATTAACAAAAAAAAACACAATGAAAGTACCGCATTGGAACGGCCAGTAATGCATTTCTGGGTGTCTTAAGCTCAGTAATGCATTTCTGGGTGTCTTAAGCTCAGTAATGCATTTCTGGGTGTCTTAAGCTAGCTTAACAGGATCCCAACCCCCCCCCACCCCCCCACCCCTCATCATCCATAATGGTAAACATACATATTTGTTCGGTCCGTGTGGAGGTCTTCTAACTTATCCATGAATTATTACGGGCAACAAATAAAGCCTATAATGAAGCAAAGATGAGGACTCAACATAAACGTATTGAGACACTTGGAGATTCCTGGGTTGTCAAACAACACCATTAAAATACTGGAGCAAACGAAAGCCACCAATTGAGTCCCGGTGAGACAAGAGACAGACATAAAAAGTTCCGGCCCAAACCATCTAATGAAGAGTTTTTAAGTCGGGGCCATCACAGAGCCTGAACCCCGACCCATCGACAGGCAATTCAAGAGGTAAGCAAAGAGGTCAACCGTGATCGGATTAACCGCTAAGCAAGCAGGGCCCAGTTGTTCAAAGCGTCGTTAGCTTAACGAGCTCGTTAAGGGTCATTTCGTTAACTGTTTTAGCGGATTCAATATACAATATTCTGATATTTTTTGCTGGAAAAATGTGAGTAGCTTTTGCACTGCAAAAGCTACTCACATTTTTTCAGCAAAAAAATTCAGCATATTTGCGTATCACTCGATGTAAATTTTAACGAATCGTTAACTAACGACGTCGTTAGCTTTGAACAACTGGGCCCAGACTGTTTTATGACATCAATGATATAAGTTTATGATACCATACCCCTGTTGGAGAAGTTTGGCAGTCAAAGTTTTATTACGAGTATTAAAGTCAGCCAAATGACTAGGCACGCTTGCAAACCAAAGAACAAACCACATCAGAATTATAGCCTAAGAACAGTCAGTCAGGAGGAAAAACTACCGGGGTCGGGGTTAATTCAATATTATTGGTACCAAATCTTTAACCAACGTTCAAATGTTGTATCATAAAATAATAATAACAATAATAATAATAATAATAATACCTCGGCTCTCGTAGACACAAAAGGCACAAAGCACACACAGAAAGAAACAGAAAGCAAGAGGGTGAAGTGAAGTGACTCGAAATAGCGCAGTCTGATCAAAAAATTCACTAGGCGCATTTTGTATAGCCAAGGATGCATTATATGCGGACAACGAAAACTCTGAACAGACTACGCGATTGCGCAGGCTGATTTGCGTTCGTTCGGCGCACATGTTAAAAGGTACGTTTTCTGATGCTGCGGCTGAAATGTTGTCGAAAGCATTACCTAAGGGAAGCACTGAATATACAGGCAACCAGAAGTCCCGGGAAGCCATGGAGTTTTCCCAACACATCCATTACCAGCCAGGGTATGAGCTGAAAGAGGAAACTGCTACAGTTTATTCCACTTAACTCTTGTAGAACACTATAATACATGTATCAGCGGGCACATGACATTTATATAACGTCAAAGTAATGTGCCCGCTGGGGTATAATTTGCGAAGCATGAGTTTCTAGATAACATCCATGTTGTCACAGACCGGAAAGGACATTAATATCCTCAGAGGATACATTGACAGTGACGTCACTGATTGTTTATATTGTTAGACCAAGTCCATTTTAATAAATAGGTAAATGCCATCCGAAAAGCTACCTTTAATAAATATTATGAGCAGAAGTAACATTAAATCCGCTGTAGCTCAGTGACAGTTTTCCTAGATTACAAATCTGGATATTGTTTGTTCGAATCTTAGTGTTTTTTATTATTTTTTATTTAAAAACCTTTCAAGTAATATATATATAAAAGAAACTATGTTAAGAAAGAAAATGTATTTTGCAATTATCAATTGGGAAACAAATTTTCAATGTAGCATCACTTTTATTTTGCATATCTTTTAAAGTTAAAAAAAAAAACAAGAAGAAAACCGGCTAGTCTAGTTAAACTTTTAGTTTGAATGATTAACACGTGCTGACAATCCCAAGGATGCTGGAAGCTAGACATTTGTATAAAAATGTCAACATCGCCATAATAATGTCTAATAATATCTATTTAAAATGGTATAATATGTAACATACAAGGACCATAAACGAGTAAAAGTATTTTTGTTTAAAAAATAATAAAGCTGAGGCGCTTCTGGATCTCGTGTACTAAAAATCATCTAAGTGTTCGTCCAGAACTCTCCTCTCTACCAGCTGCGCTATTGCAAGATACCAACCAATAACACACTTACAGCAATAAGATTGTATACTACATAAAATTATTACTAACGTTTTCCAGATCAGTCATGCAAAACCTGCCTTACCCAGGTAGAGTGGTAGCCGCCGTGACGTCACTGTCAAATTATCCTCAGCACTATAGAAATATGTCATGTGATAAATGCTCCTTTCTTATGTTAAGGCTCATATAACTCGGACTCACCAGGCCCCGAGGTTATAAAAACTTTTTTCATGCTCAACTCAGTTGAGCATAAAATTTGTTTTGCTAGTAAATCTAAAAAATTACTAACAATTGCAAATTATTTCTTGCCAAACTAACCTGAGCAGGAAAATTTCTCTGCTAATAAATATGAAAATGCCAACTACAGTTGGCATTTTCATATTTATTAGCAGAGAAAATTTCATGCTCAGTTGAGTTGAGCATGAAAAAAGTTTTATAACCTCGGGGCCTGTTGTAATTTAGTAATAAACAGTCCAATTATCAAAATTAGCAACTGTAATTTACTGCATTATATTAGAGCAAGTGCATATTACGGCATTCCACTTGTTATTTCGTATCAAACTGCATAATAGGATAAAATATATACGTCCTTATATAAACAAAAACATGAGTTAACATAAAACAACATCATGAAACTGATGGAAATGTTTGCATACCAGATAAGGATTTATCATATATTTGCACGGGGTAGAAATTCTTATCTCACCCTTTTTTATGTCATCCAGGTTATCCTACCCAGAAAACTGATTTTCAGGAGATTCTATTCTATTCTTATGCGTAATTTTACTACATTGTATCCGCATTTGGGTCGTCAATAGACGATAAAGTGGAATTGAAAATATGCATGATATGTATTCATTACGAAAACACACCTATTCAAAAATATTGAAAATTTTACAACCAAAAAAAAGGAAAAAATTCAGATAAAAAAATCTGATATTTTTCTTATTTCTGCTCAAAACATAGATTGTGGGTACTCGTTAGAACCGCCTCGGTGGCTCAGTTGGATGCGCATCCGACTGGAGACCAGGAGGTCGGGAGTTCGAACCCCGTCGAGGTCGGTAACATTCATTCGTGGAGATTGATCATGAAATATTTTCTACGGTCATTCTCTCCCTTCCGCTGATTCAAGAAGGGCAGTTGTCAGTTTCTGGCGAAAGAATGTGCACAATACTGGTTAACCGCTTAGAGGATTAAGGCTGCCCAGTAAACGTGTGGTTAGGTAAACTGTTAGAAAAATATAGCGTCAGTCTGAAAACACTTCTGCAACAAGGTATATCGGAACCCGAATTTTACGGTGACCTAGAGTACAGATTTAGAAAAATTGTAGGTAAATCTAACTTTTCGGAGCAATTCAGAAAACTTATTAACCGTTATAAAAGAATTGGCTATAGCCTGGATATTATGTGGCAGACTGCATGCCTAGTTGTCGACCCAATCATTGTTGATGGCTATGCTTCACTCTTTAATTGCACGACAGCGGTTCGGACCTCAGACTCAATGACGGGCTCTTCGTAAAACTTTAACCAGTGGGTTGGGGCTTGACGATATGTCTTTGGCTTGGCCCGCCGTAGTTCAACTATTGGTTTTCATTTACTCTGGCATACAGTAGAATTAGCCATGAGTACTCGTCTTAGTTTATTATAGTGATTAATTTTTATGTTTTCGCTTTGATGCATTGACTGAGTTGGGAGCCTTTATGCGAACCGAATTTTATGTATTTCTGTATTAAGAGTAGCATCGGGACCAAGGAAAAGTTAGCTAGCTGTAAAAGTGCTTTAAACCCCACGGTGGCTTGCTCTACCGACCGTTCTATTGCGATTACCTCGCTTGGGGAAGAGAGAGCTAATCTTTGTGCTTTTCGTACGTTTGTTCGGTTTGTGCTTGTTTAGATTTGTCGGTTTCCTCTTCGAAAAAATCGTTTAAAAAAGCGTTATAACTCTATCAAACATTTGATGTACTGTAGCCTCGAGACCATATACGCTGTACCACATTATGGCCTATCTGTCCACCAGTTTCCAACACGATCCCATGAAAACTGTAGGAGGAGTTATCCGGAACGAAAGTCAAGGCCGAAAAATCGTACAAAAATTTGGTGTACTATAACCCTCGGGTTGGAAACGTCTATATCGATTCCATACGCATACTTTGATATCCCAGCTCTTGACAATGTTCACCAATAATCAGTACAATAACACAACAATATTGCTCACAGTAACCTATCTGTATTCGGGCTCAGGTTGTACACAGACGTTTCCCATTATTATTATTATTATTATCATTTATTTACTTATTTATTTATTATTGTTTGTTATGATATCAACCTACTTCGTTTGCATTATATTGCAGTGTATTGTGGCGCCACTTAGTGTTAATCCTACGCTTAGTGTATCCGATCAAGCATTGCATCGTGCCGTGGTTACACTAAGCGTCGATCATGTCGATAAAATAACAAGATCAGCCGTTACTATATCCCTTATATAGACTATCACTTTAGCCATACCGGAATGATTTGCTTTTCAGCTTTGATTGAAACTTAGCATTTCTTAAGGGCAAAAAGGGGCCTTAGTACAATAAGTCTCCAAACCTACGTTCAAAAGCAGGGTTGAAGATTTGAAACCTGTATGTGACATTTAAATCTATATTTAAAGTTTAAAGACCTTGGTTTAAATACTTATTGTGCATTTAGCTTGCCGTAGTTACGTCTGTAAGCTACAAAGGTAATTCGACAACCACCTACCAGTTAGCATTCATATCATGAAATAAACCTTATTCTGGTCAACTTTTCTTTGCAAACTATCCTATTCTAAAATAAAATGAACCATTGTGTATCTCCTGAAACGGCTTAAAAAATAGATAAAATCACTGGACCATAATACAGGCTTTCGGGTGTGTTTTTTTCCTCTGTCTCAAGATAAATTATCATTTTAGTATGATATACCCTTCCGGATACAAGGGAAAATCAATCAACCGTGAAATACCGGTTATTCTGACTGACATGTTATTCAAAGCCAACCTGTGAGGAATATACATCATGTTCTGACATAAGGCAGAGTCACTGGACCACTGTAGAATTACAACCGTATCTGTAACTTGGGTACTTGGTAAGCTATATTATCACAATGCAACAATGCACTGTTATCAATGTGTAATGGATGCTGTCTTATAGGAGTATTTCTAATGATATGGGAACTTGAAAAACATGAAGCGAACAAGTGAAACAATGAAGACCGAAACTGGCAAGGTTAACACTATGTGTTGTTATTGCAAAATGTATTGACAACACGGACGCTTATTGTCCTCCGTTTACACTAAGCGTTGCAGTTGCGACGATAAGTGCTCACGGGTATCAGTAAGCGTTGCAATAACAACCTTAAGTTGTTAACGGTTAACACCAAGCGTTGTTTTTGCAAAAGTGTTAACGGGTTACACTAAGCGTAGAGTACATACTAAGAGCCTTACAGTGCATATTGGTATTTTGCATATACAGTAAAACCTCAGTGGCTCGAACATCGTTTGGACCATAGAAATTAATTCGAGACATGGGTAGTTCGAGCCCCTGAGGGTTTATCATAGCGCCAAGTCGGGTAGCAAATAAGATAATTTAAGGATTTATTTTCGATTTTCTACACAATAATTGCATGTTTCGATGAATCAATGAGGCAATTCTAATGATTACACACAACATACAATTTCATGTTAAAATAAGAAAATTTCCCTAAATATTTGTTTTCTTGAGCTATCGGAAGAATTTCGTTGGGACTCAAAAGCGAGTTCGAAATAGCCATGGTAAAGGAGCCATCGATGTTCGAGCTATTGAGGTTCGACTGTATGTAACTTGGGTACTTGGTCAACTATAGTATCACAATGCACTGTCATCAATGTGTAAGGGATGCTGTAATGGATGCTGTTCTTCTAAGAATATTTCTAATGATTTAGAAACTTGAAAAACATGAAGCGAACAAGTGAAACAATGAAGACCGAAACTAGCAAGGTTAACACTAAGCGTTGTTATAGCAAAATGTATTGACAACACGGACGCTTATTGTCCTCCGTTTACACTAAGCGTTGCAGTTGCGACGATAAGTGCTCACGGGTAACAGTTAGCGTTGCAGTAACAACCTTAAGTTGTTAACGGGTAACACCAAGCGTTGTTTTTGCAAAAGTGTTAACGGGTTACACTGAGCGTAGGTTACATACTAAGAGCCTTACAGTGCATATTGTCATTCTGCATATACAGTAAAGCCTAGGTGGCTCGAACTTCTTTGGGACCATAGAAATTTGTTCGAGACATGGGTAGTTCGAGCCGCTGAGAGTTAATCATGGCGCCAAGTCAGGAAGCAAATAGCGATAATTTAAGGATTTTTTTTTTCGATTTTCTACCTAATAATTGTATGTTGCATGTACTCATTAGAATCGCCTCGATGGGGCGATTCTAATGAGTACACACAACATACAATTTCATGTTAAAATAAGAAAATTTTCCTAAATATTTGTTTTCTTGAGCTACCGGAAGAATTTCGTTGGGACTCAAAAGCGAGTTCGAAATAGCCAAGGTAAACGAGGCATCGGTGTTCGAGCTATTGAGGTTCAACTGTATCTTCAAGAAGTGTTATATCACGCCAATTTGACTGGGTTAACGTGACGTTGCAGCATCTATTTTCTTGGAAAAAAATATGAGACACGGTTTTCCGGTACTGAGTTACGGTATAAAAATGTTGTTGTTCTTTACTTGTTTGTTATTTTTTCTGCCAGAGGTGAATCTAGAAATTATGAGGTCAAACGGTAACATTAAAACTAGTGCGTGATTAAATATTATAGAACGAGAATAAAACACTTGCTTTTATAACCGAACACATGTTTTAATTTAGTGACAAACAATTGAATTATCTAAATTAGCAGTTGTAATTTTCTTATTTGAGTATTTACATACAACGGCTTTACAATTGATATTTAGTATTAAATTGCATATACTGAGCCAAATATGCTTTAAGAGCCACACTCTCAGAAAACGTACCTTCGGACATGTGAGCCCAGCGAAGATTAAGATCACCCTACGCAGTCTGATCAGAATCTTCATATGGTTCATTTTGAATAGTCAATGATACAAAGTTCCTCAATGCGGACAATGAAGAGTTTGATCAGACTGTGTGGATGTGTAGGCTGATATGAGTCTTCGTTGGGATTACACGTCTGAAGGTACGTTTTCTTACGTTGCGACCCTATTGGACATAATCTTATACACACTATTAATTGGACATGATCTTATACACACTACGCAGTATATTATCGACGGTAAGACATAAAGTCCCAGTGTCAATGATCACACTATGTGTTTTACATATACGCGTATGAATGCAATATTGTGCAATAATGTGAATATAATATTTATGATGAAACGTATACTGATATAGGTGTAGCTTTCACCCTTTCACCCTGAGTTTCTGAAATGGACTCTTCCATCTTAGAATTTAGATAAATTCACTGTTACAAATAGGAAATCAAGAGCAGAATGGCAAACAGTGTAGATCCAGATGAAACGGCTAATGAGCCGTTTCATCTGGATCTACACTGTTTGCAAAAGAGTCTGTCTCGGTCTACATGGCTGAAAAGATTAATCAGACGAATTTGTTTTCATCGGGTGCAATACAGAAAAAAGTATGGCTGCTCAGGAAAGCCCACGTTCTCAGAACAAAATTTACGAACAGCCGCATAGTTTCATATAAGGGGTATATTGCCTGTCTGTACATCCTCTGTCTTGAGATATTTGTGCCCTCACCCTTTGTGTTCCGTACAGTGTCTTTATAATTGTACAGAATAGTGCGCCGTAAAATATATACCGATAGACAGTGTGTGACATATGTGTTTGTTTGTGTTGAGGTTTTACGGCACAGTCAACCCAATGGGGTCATGTCGAGCGCGGTCAGTTTACCTAGGGCAGGCTTAGTCTTCTAAGCGGTTAACCAGTATTGTGCACATTCTATCGCCAGAAACTGACAACTGCCCTTCTTGAATCAGCGGAAGGGAGAGAATGACCGTAGAAAATATTTCATGATCAATCTCCACGAAAGAATGTTGCCGACCTCAGCGGGGGTTGAACCCGCGACCTCCTGGTTTCCAGTCGGACGGCGCATCCAACTAAGCCACCGAGGCCGGCTTAAACCATATGTGACAAGACAAATAATGTACTTATCCTTTACCTTTTTATGTGCAAACTCAACAGACGACAAATGGACTGCATGTTTTCCCAACAAAAAGGGTTGACGTTCAATGCAAACTGCCTCCTTAGGCAAGCTATCTCGTGAAGTGCTATTTGAATACAATGCCAATTTTCTAGGAAAATATTAATAAAATATTTTGGAATATTGCCTGTAGAATTTTTACCCAGTGTGCTAAACGGAAATACACTCTATGAGTCCCTAGAAACCTCGCCAAAAGGTGATTGCATGTACATTAGATATATTATGACTTCAAATATACAATATAGCATCAGCAATCTGTAGCGATTATTACAATATGACACATCAGTAATAGATAAACATTTTCTTATATTTTCTTTTAAAATTCGGTGAATATACAGTCGACTCTCGTTATTTCGACTTCGCTTACCTCGAATAACCGTTTGTCTCGAAGTCAAAATCTGGTCCCTGTTTATACATGAAATCTAATAACAGGTAACAAAATATTGTGGAAAAGAGATGAAAAAATTCTGCTCGTTTCCACAATATTTTTAATATCTCTCTAACTTAAGGAGTCAAATTACATATTGATTTGTGAAATGTGCTAGTTCGATTTATTTTTTCCTCAATTCTGCAAATCTGATATGTCGAGGTACGGATAACTCGAAGTATTTCAGAGAGTCCCTTGGACTTCGAGATAACGAAAGTCGACAGTATTTGGATCATCAAGTAAAACGACCCCAATGAAATGGCATGTCTTATGTGTATGACAAAATGTACATTTTGAATCATGCATCGCGTTGCTTGTTCCATGGTAAAGGCAATTATGTCTCCCAGATATATCACAACTATATTACCTGATCTCGTTTGGTAATTAGACAGTTTTGGAGAGGATCGTCATCAAAGTAGCGGGCGTATAACACGAGACCTGTATATACTAGCAGTGATGTAAAAACTATACTGGCAGGTAATTGAAGGTACAAAGCACTGAAAAATATGGAGATTTTTATATGTCAGTATGTCAATATTTATATCATTATCATACCCAATATCAACCCGAGATACCCATACCTTTGACCTTCGGGATGATAAGAATGTCTTGGGTTTATATTGGGTATAATATGACAAATTGCTGTTACATAATCTATTTATCATATGTTTTTCTTACTTATACATTTGCCTTATTCATATCATATCCAGGGTGATAAGACAATACAAGATAGCGGATGACTAGCTGCGCTAGCAACGTGTTTTGCAATAGAATAGAACAGCCAAAACTTCCGAGTGCTCCAAATCATGCGGTGGTGAGACGGCTTTTTCCGATAGGGAGAATACGGTTCTCGTAGGTGATATGGCTTTTTCTCCATGTATGTGTGTGTGTTGGCGGGGGTGTGGGGTGGGGGGAGTAATACGGGTTTAGGCTAATTATAGCCTGATACTGTCTACTAGCTGTACAACCATGATACGAGTTTGAAACTTATGTCTGTATCGCATATGTAAAAAGTACATACGTTTTAGTAAATACGAGTATATGATGAAATATGATAGAGTAAACCATATATGTAACACAACTAGTTGTGAACATGTTCTGGTCAATACTGAAAATACTAAGAACTTAATTACTGCCAGGAAACTGAAGGTAAACGTCATTAACGCTTAGCGTTCTGGGTAAAACTTCCAGCAGACGACATTTTGATCTTTTTTTGTTATTTTTTCCAGAAAACAGGGTTTGATAGTTCATGCAAATTGTCTCCAATGGTCAAATCCTGTTTTCTGGAAAAAATAAGAAAAGAATATCATCCAATAATTCGTCTGCTAAATCACCAAGAGAGGGTTAAAGGTTGGAACAAATCAAGGGACCTGTAAGTTTTATGTCTTAAATCCGTTTTCCGATAAAGCTGAAACGAGTTTTGTGGTCCAAAAAGAACCAGAAAAATAGAAGAGACAACCCTTTCACCCCTGTGTTTCTGAAATGAACACTCCCATTTCTGAATTTGGACATATCCATTGCTGTAAATAGGAGTGTCAGTCAAAAATCACTAAAGAATGGCAAAGAGCGTAGATCCATTTCTTATGAGCCGTCCCATCTGAACCTTAGCTGTTTGCAAAAATATCTGTGTTGGTGGTAAGAAAGAAGGGGTTGATTAAATAATGTTTGTACGTTGAATTTATACCCATTTAATAACAGTCCGATTATTGACAGAAAAGGTAAAAAAATAACATCTACATCACGTCAAGTTCATGCACTACTCATCAATACACAACATCGCAACACCTCCATAACTGCATGCAGCTATTTGGAAGCGACGTTGAGCCTGTTTTGCTTAATAAGTTATTAATACTAGTCACAACTGATAATACAAGACACTGATAAAATCCTTATAACTATATGATCCGTTACGTCGGAAAACGCATCTTCAGACATGTTCGCCCAACGGAGATACAGATTAGCTTGCGCATTCGCATCGTCTGATCAGAGTCTCCACAGTGAGCATTTTGGATAGCCATAGATACAAAGTTTCTTCATGCGTAGGCTGATTTATCTCTTCTCTGGGCGCATATGTCAGAAGGTATGTTTTCTCTTGACTCCTCATTTGGCGCACATGTCAGAAGGTATGATTTCTCTTGAGTCTTCATTGGGCGCATATGTCAGAAAGTATGATTTTTCTAGACTCTTCATTGGGCGCACATGTCAGAAGGTATGATTTTTCTTGACTCTTCATTGGGCGCACATGTCATAAGGTATTATTTCTCCTGACTCTTCATTGGGCGCAAATGTCAGAAGGTATGCTTTCTCCTGACTCTTCATTGAGTGCACATGTCAGAAGGTATGCTTTCTCTTGAGTCTTCACTGGGCGTACATGTCAGAAGGTATGCTTTCTCTTGACTCTTCACAGGGCGTACATGTCAGAAGGTATGGTTTCTCTTGACTCTTCACAGGGCGTACATGTCAGAAGGTATGCTTTCTCTTGACTCTTCAAAGGGCGTACATGTCAGAAGGTATGCTTTCTCTTGACTCTTCACAGGACGCACATGTCAAAAGGTATGATTTCTCTTGACTCTTCACAGGGCGTACATGTAAGAAGGTATGGTTTCTCTTAACTCTTCACAGGGCGTACATGTCAGAAGGTATGATTTCTCCTGACTCTTCACAGGGCGCACATGTCAGAAGGTATTATTTCTCTTGACTCTTCATTGGGCGCACATGTCAGAAGGTAAGATTTCTCTTGACCCTTCACTGGACGCACGTGCTAGAAGGTATGATTTCTCTTGACTCTTTATTGGGGGCACATGACATGAGGTATTCTTTCTCCTGACTAGTCATTGGGCGCACATGTCAGAAGGTATGCTTTCTCTTGACTCTTCATAATGTGCACATGTCAGAGGGTATGATTTCTCTTGACTGTTCAGTGGGCGCACATGTCAGTAGGTATGCTTTCTCCTGACTCTTCATTGAGTGCACATGTCAGAAGGTAAGCTATCTCTTGACTCTTCACAGGGCGTACATGTCAGAAGTTATGCTTTCTCTTGACTCTTCACAGGGCGCACATGTCAAAAGGTATGGTTTCTCTTGACCCTTCACTGGACGCACGTGCTAGAAGGTATGCTTTTTCTTGACTCTTCATAATGTGCACATGTCAGAGGGTATGATTTCTCTTGGCATTCATTGGGCACACATGTCAGAAGGTATGCTTTCTCTTGGCTCTTCATTGGGCACACATGTCAGTAATTATGCTTTCTTTTGTCTCTTCATTGGGCACACATGTCAGTAAGTATGCTTTCTCTTGGCTCTTCATTGGGCGCACATGTCAGAAGGTATGCTTTCTCTTGACTCTTCATTGGGCACACATGTCAGTAATTATGCTTTCTTTTGTCTCTTCATTGGGCACACATGTCAGTAAGTATGCTTTCTCTTGGCTCTTCATTGGGCACACATGTCAGATGTCAGTAATTATGCTTTCTTTTGTCTCTTCATTGGGCACACATGTCAGTAAGTATGTTTTCTCTTGGCTCTTCATTGGGCCCACATGTCAGAAGGTATGCTTTCTCTTGACTCTTCATTGAGCACACATGTCAGAAGGTATGCTTTCTCTTGACTCGTCACTGGGCGCTTATGTCAGAGGGTATGCATTCTCTTGACTCTTCATTGGGCGCACATGTCAGAAGGTAAGCTTTCTCTTGTCTCTTAATTGGACGCACGTGCTAGAAGGTATGATTTCTCTTGACTCTTCATTGGGGGCACATGTCATGAGGTATTCTTTCTCCTGACTAGTCATTGGGCGCACATCTCAGAAGGTATGCTTTCTCTTGACTCTTCATAATGTGCACATGTCAGAGGGTATGCTTTCTCTTGGCTCTTCATTGGGCACACATGTCAGAAGGTATGCCTTATCTTGGCTCTTCATTGGGCGCACATGTCAGTAGGTATGCTTTCTCTTGACTCTTCATTGGGCGCACATGTCAGTAGGTATGCTTTCTCTTGGCTCTTCATTGGTCGCACATTCAGTTGGTATGCGTTCTCTTGACTCCTCATTGGGCGCACATGTCAGAAGGTATGCTTTCTCTTGGCTCTTCATTGGTCGCACATGTCAGGTATGCTTTCTCTTGGCTCTTCATTGGGCGCACATGTCAGAAGGTATGCTTTCTCTTGGCTCTTCATTGGGCACACATGTCAGAAGGTATGTTTTCTCTTGTCTCTTCATTGGGCGCACATGTCAGAAGGTATGCTTTCTCATAGCTCTTCATTGGGCACACATGTCAGAAGGTATGCTTTCTCTAGACTCGTCACTGGGCGCACATGTCAGAGGGTATGCTTTCTCTTGACTCTTCAAAAGGCGCACATGTCAGAAGGTATGCTTTCTCTTGACTCTTCAAAAGGCGCACATTCAGAAAGTATGCTTTCTCTTGACTCGTCATAGGGCTCACATGTCAGAAGGTATGTTTTCTCTTTACTCTTCACTGGAGGTATTCTTTCTGTTGACTCTTCAAAAGGCGCACATGTCAGAAGGTATGCTTTCTCTTGACTCTTCAAAAGGCGCACATATCAGAAGGTATGATTTCTCTTGACTCTTCATAAGGCGCACATGTCAGAAGGTATGCTTTCTCTTGACTCTTCATGAGGTGCACATGTCAGAAGGTATGCTTTCTCTTGACTCTTCAAAAGGCGCACATGTCAGAAGGTATGCTTTCTCTTGACTCTTCATAAGGTGCACATGTCAGAAGGTATGCTTTCTCTTGAATCTTCAAAAGGCGCACATGTCAGAAGGTATGCTTTCTTTTGACTCTTCATAAGGTGCACATGTCAGAAGGTTTGCTTTCTCTTGACTCTTCATAAGGTGCACATGTCAGAAGGTATGCTTTCTCTTGATTCTTTATTTGGCTCACATGTGAAAAGGTATGCATTCTCACGGATGCGGCTTATACTACTTCGGTACATATAATAATTGGACAGGAGAGGTATGTAAGTAGTTGCGGTCATGATACCATAACCCAAACTCATAAATCCATAAACGAATGACGAATCAGACTGTTCAGACCAACAGACATGGACCCCAGAATAAAAGGTGTAATCAGGCGTCCGCGGATAGTAAGCATTACATGGTTAGCAAGCTTCGCCCACCATGCTCATAGGCCTGAACGAAGGAAATATCGGTAGAAGCGTATGTCCGGGATTTGGGAAGTCTACTTATGGCGCGTCACTGGCAAAAACATCAGAAACAATTCTGGAAACTGCCACCTTGTAGGGATTGACCAGATCATGATGTCTCCCATAGAACTTCTTAAGTGTTGCTACCAGTTTGTTTTTTTGATACTCCTGGCTCAACAACTTTGTAGTGAGCACTTTCCCACGCTCCATGAAGTCCTGATAATTTGAACAGGTTCTGGTATAACGGATTAACTGTGAAACGTAAACGCCGTATGCTGGTGCAGAAGGGATGTTACTGCTCAGGAATGGAAAGTTAACAATGGGAAAATTGAAGTCATCCCGTTTGTCGTAAAGCCTAGTAGTAAGCTTTCCATTGTCAATGTAGAGATAACAATCCAAGTATGAGGAGGAGGCTGCAGTCGCCGTTGTTTCCTTTATTTCAAGTTCACGTGAATAGATAATTTCTAAATACTCTGCAAATTTTGTGTTTTTCAGAGACAATACATCATCTATATATCTGCAGGTAAAATTGAATTGTTGTGCGAGGTGTTTCTTGCCTGCTTGGAGGTGACTTTGTACAAACTCCGCCTCAAACGAGTATAAAAACAAGTCGGCAAGTAACGGTGCACAGTTAGTACCCATCGGTATGCCGTTTGTTTGCTGAAATATCCGTCCGCCGAACTCCACAAAAATATTGTCGATTAGATATTCCAGCATCTTTATGACATCTGCATCTGAGTATTTTTGTGGCGCATCAGAGTGATCCCGAACGAAGTATGTGTCTTTGTAACCAATGACAACATATTGAAGTCGACGGTTACCATTCTCGTGGAAGAAACACTGGTTGATAACCAGACACTGGTAATGGAATATATACATGTAAAAACTGTAGTGACGAAGAACTAATTAAGAAGTAGTTGCGGTCATGGTACTTAAGCCATAATCCAAACTCATTAATCCGTAAACGAATGACGAACCAGAATGTTCAGACCACCAGACATGGACCCCAGAATAAAGGGAACTAAACTTCAGGATTTCTCAAATTGATTTCCAGCAAACCTATGGTAAAGATAAAGTGCAGTCTGAGTGTAATACAGTTTGCAGCAATGTCAAATATTAACTCTGTTGCAGGCAAAGTATTTACCAGGGCTGCGCTCAATAGTGCAAGTGATAGTGAACGTTTTACCCTAGTTCCATGTACCTAATGACGAGCGCCAACAGGAAATAGGATCAAGGGCAATACACTCGCGTGTAACTTGCACTTCTGAACGCAGCCCAGGTGTAACCTGGGCTGCATTCAGAATTGCAAGTTACACGCGAGTGTTTTGCCCTAGATCTGTTGTATAAGACAACCAATTAGGCAGTTTTGTAAGACAACCAATTAACCCATTTATGCCGAGTGGACTTTTCTATCTTAACTTTTTAGACCAGTCCATTTCCGATAGTAGGGTGTCCGGTTAGTTTTAACTACAATGTTTTATAGAAATTTCTGTATTTAATGCAAACAGTGAAGACAATGATCAGACGCCGCGTCTGATCCGGGTCTACACTGTTTGCTAATGTCCCTTTTATGGGAATCTAGGCATAATTGGGTTAAATTAAAGGCAATCATAGATTACTCACGTTTGTGCTTTACGTAGAGTTGCCATACTGAGGTAGCGCTGGATCATAGCTTGATTGGATGAGTAGATCGTCATCGACGTCATAAATCCACCAATCACTAACGTCCAAAACGTGTGTCGCACCAGTGGGTTAGGATCAAAACTGAAAACGACAATATAAACTTCAAATATTCATATGCAGCAACAATGTTACTTATTATTAAATTTTCTTTGCGAACTAAACCTTTTCATTCTCCAGTTTCTGAAGTTAACACTTCCCACTTTGAATCAGGTTAGAACCATTGTTCCAAATAGGGTTTTCAGTCAAAGATCAAGATCAGACTGACAAACAGTGTATATCCTGATAGGATGGCTTATTATGAAACACCGCCTCATCAGGATCTTCAATGTTTGCAAATTCATTGCAGGGCTAAAAGGGATAAACGGGAATGAATGAATATTCTGTTTGTTAAGCCTGTGCGTTAAATTATAAAACATTTCTTTCTTATTTGTGCAGGAAACGATTTATCTACTTTATTTTTTCATTTAAACAAATGTTTGAGGGGAAAATTAAATGAAATCGTTAAGTTAACTTTCTGGGAAGAAACAAGAAAATCTTTAAAATGTCGATTGTTATTTACAATAATACTTTGTTACCATTATTATAAAATTTAAAGACATAGTCAATGACAGTACCTCGAGTAAACTCAAGATTTATGAAACCTGAGAGTCTGCATTGCTATAGATTGTTTGCAGAATTCATATTAGTACATTTCCACTGTGACGAATATGTATTATACTTCAGCGACATAAGAATAAACTATACTCGTAACAGACATTATTTCTTTGGCATTAGAGTGACTATTCAGCACCACCTATGTAGGTCTTCGTGTTTGTATATGACGCATTGTGGCCCCGCTTCGTTTTCTGCACGGATTCACGCAAACTGGTTTTATATATTTGTGCTAGTAGTTTTTACAGCCTTACTGGATTTATTCTCTAAAAGCAGATCGTAAATTAATCGTAAATCCGTGGGTATTATCTCAAACAAACACAATTCAGCAAGCATTCTACATAAATCTATAGCAAGCCGTCATCAGCCCGTCAGCTACCCTGACGGGCCGATAACGGCCGCTGTAGATGAATGTAGAATGCTTACTGGGAAAGCTGTCTTGATCAACTCTAAAATCGTCCGTGGAGGCTATAATTTTTATGTCTCCTTTAATCAAAAAGGTATTTACCTTCGTTAAATAAAACTGTAATTGAGTTTCGAGCTTAACTCTCGACCTTGTTTAAATGTATTGTCACCGTCGCCATATTTTAATGGATATTTCGGATGTTTCTAACGTATGCTTCGTTTGCTCATCATCTGGTAATTACAACACCTACTTTTAAAGTATCTACGTGTAACCACAGAAAGCTTATTAAATTAGCATCATGATCACTCCATGAAAGTATCTCTACAGTGGGTCATTCTTGGAGTAAAGCGCTTCATTAGCGCCCCTCATTTTTTCACTGCATTTTTTTTTCCAGTGAACAACGTGACTGTGGGATTATCGGCATTATTACTCGGCGTCTACTGAACTCAAGAATCAACCAAATATGTCGTAGTCGAAAATTTTATACTTGAAATTATGCTATCAAACAATAATATAAACAAAAATTAAACGGTTTGTATGGTGTTGATTTTTGCTCTCTGTGGCTATCTGGACGGATCAAAAGCATTCATTTCGGAAATCATGTCTTATTTTAACGTGCCACTACGGATTTGGTATTGTCTAAGCAAGTCCCCAGTAATTGTTTATGCTGAAGTTCCTGTGTTGGAGTTCTTCTTTGTATATGAGTCGGTTATCGCAACTGTGTTGTTATGTCTTGTCATTGTTTGTTCTTTGTCTTTTCTTCATTCCGTGCCTCGGGAAGTATGTACTTCGTGATTGTGGCCTTCATTTATATTTTTGCTGCGTACAATGACCAGGGGTGACACAAATAGAATTTTTAAATGTTTGAATGAATTTATTTCAAAGAAGAGATGCATATCTATCTGTTCGCGTATATTTAAGAACGTAACTTTGGCTAATTTAAGTGTAATCTTGTCTGTAAAATTCCTTTTAGAATCTAATTCTTATAAACACTGCCAAGGACCAGCCGACATGGAACGACCAGTATCAAGACTACTGGTGATGTGGGGAAGTCCCTTGCGTTCTGGAACTCTACAGAGCCCAAGCTTCACCCTCAATCTTCTGATGCAGTTTGAAACATCAAAACAAAAAATTTAAACGAAACGAAAAACGGAAAGCAAAGTGACAGTTAAAAGAGACGACCGCAGTGCATGGGTCTTATTTAATTATTTTATTGTTAAACTATATAAACATACAAATATTTATTTTACATTACATTTGCTTTATTTCGTTACTTACAGTTTCATTTTTATTTTACACATTAACCCTAGTCCTGCTGAACCCGGATATACCCTGTCTTTACAAATAGTACAGAACCAGATCAGTTGGCTTCTGAAGAAGCCAACTGATCTGGATCTGAACTATTTGTCATTTAGTATGTAAATTTGTACCAATCATATATGGATCAAGTAATCTGATTGGCTGAAAATTGGAAGTGGGCACATCTTAATTTATCCAGCATGACAAGGGTCAGCATTTTATACCTTCACTTGTTTTGTTATATTTAAATATGTATCTGGAAATGGCTACTCACAGCATATGTTACTCTTTTTAATAGTTTTTCTCAGACCCTTTTCGCGTGACGTTGCTCACTCAATGAATTTTATTATTTTTTATGCAGACGTACTTGTCAGCGTGTATTTTGCTTCCATTCTGGGCAATCTGCCAAATCTTATGAAAACCACCTAGTTCTGTCGTTCCTTTAATGGCTACTGCCATCACGCCTGCAAATACAATTGTCATCTGGAAGGCGTCCGTCCACATTACAGCCTTCAATCCTCCCTGAAAATGAAAGCATTCGTGATGGACTGGTCCAAAGCTATTTCCCATGGACTGTTCAACGTTTAATAACCAAGTATTATTTAAGGACATGTTGAAACATGCAGTTCAGAAAGAAGGAGACTTTATCTTTACATGGTCTTCCGACAAGTAAAAATAAAACTGTAATTTCTTAAATGTTGAATTCAATGGTTTGTTTGAAAACGTGGCCGTCATGACTGAACAATAATATAACAAATATAAGCTTTCAAAAAAAAGCTTGGTCTACGCTACACACACAATAAATGATAAAGCTGGTTTTAATACAGAATAGTCTTGGGTTCTTTATATGCAAATCTTCGCATAATGCAAAAAGTGAATTCGGGAGGTCTAAATGAGCTCTCGTCCCATCGGCTCACTATAATGCATGTTAGTTTTTATAAAAGCTACTTCTTTGTAGAATAACACATTTTTGTCACGCTATCCCGGGCATGCTATAAATTGTGCTTAGCAGTACCAATGGATCCGCCTACTTTAAAAGTGAAATTGTCAAGAAAAATGTATATCCTATAACCTTTGATAAAGTGCTGCAATGAAAATCTTTTAGAACATCTATATAAGTGCAGTGTGTCGAAACATTGCACGCGAATGGAGAACACCATCTGTATGAGCAAGTATTCCAATAAATATTATTCTATTCCATTCTCTGCTATATCTAGTCCCGGGTTTTACTTGTAGACAACACGCAAAATGTGGACAACAAATGATTCACTTCCGTGTCCGAACCAAACCATATGTTGTCTATGCCCACTGGCGTATAGTAGACAATAACTGTCATCTAGAAATTGATTCAAAAGTGATACAATTTGAGCCACAACGTGTGAAATGTACCGTTGTACATATGCGCCTAGCAAACATGCAGATCTGTCTGCGCGTTCGCGCAGAGTAAACAGTCTGTTGTCCGCTTGAATAAATCTTTGCACCTAGTGAAGATTCAGATCAGACGGCGCGAATGCGCAGGCTGATCTGAATCTGCACTGGGTACACATAGGTACATTTTCTGACGTTGTGGCTCTTATCATACATCGAATTTACAGTCTTTTCTTGCACATCAGATAAGCAAATCCTTGGTTTTACCCGGGGATAGAAATTCTTATCCTACCCAGGTTATTCTACCCAGGGTAAGATTAAAATTGAGAATTCTCACGTGTTTGATATACACTGCTTGTCAGGACGTCACGTATGCCATCGTTAAGGCTGACGTCAGTGAACATATTGACGTCACTACGGTAATGTAATCACAATATGCCGGACGTCTGCAATCGAAATGACTGCATTATTAAAAAAATCCACGTTCAGAAATGAAAGGTTTGCAAAAAAAAAATCTGTCATGGGATTGAGGGGTAGATAGAAGAATACGTCCCTCGGGATCATAGTCTGGCATCACTCGGCAAGCCTCGGGCGGATTTTTCTACCTATCCTTCACACCCATGATAGATTCTTATATTACAGCATACTGCCGTCAAATTGCTCTAAACTACTGTTTTGTTTGGGCACTTTTTCAGAGACAGTATTCAAGAATTCTATTTCCGAGCTCTACCTAACTGGATGTACAGTCGCTGGATGGACATTCTAATAATAAGGCATTTGAATTTTTAACATCACGTATATTTATAGTGTCCATGCAATATATTTCCCGTGCATGTCTATTCTTTAACATGTTCATCCCAGCAGACCAATACAAGCACCTTTGCAAACAGTGCAGATCCAGATGAGACGGCTCATAACGAGCGGTCTCACCAGGATCTACACTGTTTGCCATTTTATTATTGAATTTTTACTCAAACCCCTATTTGCAACAATGGATATGTCCAAATTCAGAGACGGAAGAGTCAATTTAAGAAACTCAGGGGTTAAATTAAAATAACATGATAATTTACCTCCTGGATGAAAAACTTTATAGTGTAGATTTTTTTTTTTTTTTTTTTTTTTTGTAAATACAATTCGAATCGGGAAACAGCATTTCCTACAAGATTGCATTCGCGCAGTCTGATCAGAGTCTTCGCAGGGAATCCTATTGGTATCGAAGGATCCAAATCCTCTTCATTTGGACAGCGAGGACACTGAGCAGCCTGCAAAGATGCCCAGGCTAGTCTGCGTCATCGCTGGGCGCACATGCTATATTGTACAAAAGAAATGCTGCGCCGCAGCTCATTTTTGTCTCCGAACGGACTTTCACACAGACAGCGACTTTCTATACTAAACCTGGCCCCGAGGTTATAAAACTTTTTTCATGTTCAATTCAGCTGAGCATGAAATTTTCTCTGCTAATAAATATGAAAATGCCAACAATAGTTGGCATTTTCATATTTATTAGCAGAGAAATTTTCATGCTCAGCTATGTTTAGCAATAAAGAATTTGGCATTATTAGCAATTTGAGATTTATAAGCATGGAAAATTTCATGCTCAGCCGAGTTGAGCATGAAAAAAAGTTTTATAACCTCGGGGCCTGAACACTTTAAAAAGTCATTATGTTTTGCATGTAGAGTTTGCAACGTGAGAAAACGTACCTTCTGACATGTTCGCCCAACGAAGACTCAAATCAGCTTGTGCAGTCTGATCAGAGTCTTCATTGTCAGCATGACGAAACGTTGCACTCTGACTATCCAAAATGCGCCCAGTGAAAATTCTGATAAGACTGCGCGAATACGCAGGCTAATCTGAGTCTTCGCAGGGTGCACGTGTCCGAATGTACGTTTCCTGACGTTGGCTAATTTGATTGCTTGAGGGCGGGTAAATTTTGACTGCTCTTGGAAACGAAAGGTCTGTATGATATAATCGTGTGTGTGTCTACTTACAATAGCTGTATAAAATGTACAAACAGCTCCTATAGCTAGAATAGATACCAGAATGTCTATCCCCATTACTGAAAAGAGACAAAAAAAGATACCGTGTTTAGGTCGAAGTATTGGGACACCTTAACTCCTTACCATCCTTGTCCTAAACTTTGAAAAAGTATATTTTACAGTCTGTAGATCTATGTGTCTAAAATAGTGCTGCGTGAGTAGCAAACAGTGTAGGCCCTGATTAGACGCCGCGTAACGGTATACATAAATCCTATAAACAGTTAACAAATTCAAACTATTTGTTAGACCAGGCCCCAGTTGTTCAAAGCTAACGACAACGTTAGTTAACGATTCGTTAAAATTTACATTGAGTAATACGCAAATATGCTGAAATTTTTTGCAGTGCAAAAGCTACTCACATTTTTTCAGCAAAAAATATCAGAATATTGTGTATTGAATCTGCTAAAAGAGTTAACGAAATGACCCTTAACGAGCTCGTTAAGCTAACGACGCTTTGAACAACCGAGCCCTGTTGTTTTATTGTTATATAATTTACGAACAAAATTCATTTAGAAATTTGGGATCATTGACTAAACAGATGAGGAGTTGGGAAGACAAAACAAAAGGACAGTTGTATTTGTCTTGGGGTTTAAATGGCTTCTCCCCAGGCCATGCCAAATAAATAAGTAAATAAATAAATAAATGAGTAAATAAATAAATAAATAAATAACCCTATAGTAAGTGTTACACATGATATTTCAATATATTTTACAAATGTTCATAATATTACTAACCGTAATAACCTAAGTATTGGGACAAACAGGCCTGAGCAAACAGTGTAGACCCAGATCAGACGCTGCGTTTTGCGGAATCTGATCAGGGTCTCCAAGGTTTGCCAATCATCCATATTTTAGACACATCAACGGATGGTAAAATGGACATGTTCAATCTTTAGAACATGTATGGCATGGAGTTAAGGTGTCCCGATATTTGGGATAAATGCGTACGGTATATTTGCAGTTTGCTTGTTGCAGAAATCGCTGTTTATGACTGATAATATGCACCAACGTTCAAAACAGTCCAATATTGCGACTGAAATTGAGTTCATTAGCTTTTATTTCATTCAAAAGACAGTCGTGAAGTTTTATGAACAGTTATATACATACATATTCGGATATAAAATGTCTTCTTTAACCTCAAAAAGTGAAGCATTGCAATTGTTAAAAATATGCACAGAAGCTATTTACAGTCGGGCTCGAACATCTTTGGGACCCTTGAAATTTGTTCTAGTGCCAGGCCTGGAGGCAAATCGGGGTAGTTTCGGGATGTCTTTTCGATCTGCTATAAAATAATAACATGTTGTGTGCACTCATACGTTGTTAGGCGATTCTAATGAGTACATACAACATACATTTCCATGATAATAAGAAAATTTCCCTAAAATATCCCATCACATTTGCTTTCATGAGTTATCTAAAAAAAATGCTAGGAACTGAAAAACGAGTCAGCCACGGTAAACGAGTCATCGGTGTTTGAGTAACGAGCCATCGGTAGTAGTACAGGGCGGCACCCTATTCTCCTATCGATGTTTGAGTTATTGAAGTTTTACTGCAGATACATGTTTATCATAAAACAGAATATGTTACAATTCAAAGGATCCCTATTTTGGATTGTTCAGTCCTTTTTTTGTATTATTAAAGGATCTATGTATTTGTTTTACATTTCTGTTGTCATAGCAACCGAACTGTTGATTTTACCAGTAAATGAAATGACGGCACATGATCAACTTGTTGCTATCTATTGTTGCCTTTAGTTTCATGAGGCTATTCTAATGAATTTGGAGTTACATCGGAAGCTACAGTGGACTCTTCATTATCTCAAACTCCAAGGAACTAGAATTTTCTGTTTGAGATAACTGTTGTTTGAGATAACCGGAGTTGAAATGTAAAAACAAAAAGCAAAACTAAACCATGATCCAAAATTTAGTTTGAATTAAGCAGTAGTTTAAGTTATCAGCATTTGTGATAACGAGAGTCAACTGTATTTAGTGTAGGTATTTTGCATTTGAACACACTTTGGTTATTAGGGCAATCAAAATATGTATTCTACCAACAAATCAAAATAACATGGACTGTAACCTTATAGCCGTCTGTTTAGTGTTCGTTCCTAAGTAAGAATCAGTAGCATCAGTAAGATTGATTTATTGAGTGCATAAAAAAGTAAATACAGACGTATTTGATAATAATAAAAAATAAATAAAAACAAATACGGGTAAAAAAAACGGAAAAAGAAATGTTTACAAATTGCATTTTAACAACTTCTGTCTTACCTTAAGAATTGTTAACATTCTTAAACATTTAGAGGCAGCGATTTTGTTTGCTTTTTATAACAGAATTGCAGAGCTATGGATTGTATTATTTTAATTACTATATATTACCCAAAGTTGTGGTCAGGTATTCACACCTTGGGCCGAGCAAAATATTAAAATTTACTTTTGTATGGTAAAGATATAATACCATTGAGAAAAGCTACTGTATGAGGCCAATATTTTTGTTAAAATTAATATAAAAATCGTCAGTTTTGTTTTATTACGTTTTACTACTTGTCTACAGTGTTTTGAGACTGGGACAGCAATTTCTATTTTCACAGACGAAATCAAAATTTAGAAAAGCGCATTAATATGAAAGGGTTTGTGATTTTATTCAAAATTATTGAGTTTTCACCCAAAAATAACTGTGTTTTATTTTTCACGCACAATCCTGTTCTATTATCAAAATGTTTCCCATCACTTACAATAAAAAAAATGGGTGGGGGTGACGTCCGTGTAGGATAAACATATGTTCAGGGTTTGTGCTCCAAGTATTGACGCCAACACCAAAGGTAGAAATTTTCTATATTTTGTGTGGATCACTAAATGCAAACTGTAGATATTTCTACATTTCACTTTAGCGTCAACGCAAAATGTAGAAATTTCTTCATTTCTACATTTTGCGTCGTAACAGTGCTATTTTCAGAATATGCTACAGATATATTTAAAAAAAAAGGATTTAATATTTCGATATGTAGTCAGTATCAGAAAGGTAAATTTGAAGACAGCCCCAGTACACACACAACGTCGTAATAATGTCGTTTCGACGTCGCAGCGACAGAAAAAAAGCACAACGTTGTTTTGATGCGACGACATACGTCGTTGCGACGTCGAAACGACATTATACGATGTTGTGGGCTTACTGGTGTGAACTGTATTACCGTGCTATGGATTATTTCTGCAGCGTTTGAATTTCTGCGTATTTCTGTTGTCTTGACAGAAGACGTAGAAATTAATGAAAATATCCTCCTCGAGTTTTAATTAGATGTAGCTGAATGTGCACTATGTTACGGAATTCGTCTAGTCTATAATTATAGCATGATTTATAATGACTATGCATGTGAATGATGCTCAATAACATTTTAAATATTAAGGTGAACGGATACACTTTCAAGGGAGACAACTCTGTCAACATTGATTTTGCTCCTTTCTGTAAGTGATCTACTCTTACAAAAAGAGCAATTTCTTTTCTTTTTGAGTAGATCCCTTTTCAGAAGGGGTTCGGTGTGCAAACAGGATGTCACATAGTTTCTCCCTTGCAAAGATGGCGGAAAACAACCAAGTGTGTACAGTCCCCTTCAATATACATCATCAGGGCCTTTTCAAGCGAGAAAGTGCATTCACACATGCTCGAAATACGCGGATTCATATCATCCAGCGCATGCGCAAAGCATCATTCAGCCCTTTTATCTTCATAGATACATTCTGCAGTATTAAATGATTCTGTTAGCGGACAATAGAAGCCCTGATCAGACCGCGCGGATGCGCAGGCTGATCTGGGCTTCTACTGTCCGCGTATGCCCGAAGACACGTTTTCGCATGCTGCGGCCCAATTTTGTAGGACATATGCAGGATTTTCCCTGACTCGCGTTTTCGCAGTTTTTACCCCCAAAACCTTGTTCAGGGCCCTCAGAAATTAGGGACAAGGGTCCTGAGTGATGCAGACATAATCAAATCCAAAATTAATTTGAATTATCTGTGGCTTTGTATTTTAATCTATTTTGGTCTGAAGGCCAAGAATTATCAATCTTTGGGCAATAGTTAACCCATAAAGCACTAAACAAATTGAAGCTGACAAAATTTTTTATTTTATTTTTCAGAGAAAATAAGACTTGACATTTCATGTGAATTGTCTGCTAGGCAGACAATTCACATGAAATGTCAAGTCTTATTTTCTCTGAAAACAAAGTACTTCAAAGTGCCGTCTGCTGCAGTTTTGATAAGGGCTTAAAGGGTTAACTTCTTTAAAACAATAAATCCCTAAATCTTATGAAAGGACTCCTTAACCCGACATAAGGGAGTTCCCGGGAATCTCACTTTAAAACCCTGAGGGAAAACCCTGCATATGGCAAACTTGTAATACTTACCTTGATTTAAAGCTATTGCAGGTGCATACAGAGCCACCGCCATGTATAAAACCTGAAGTAAAAATCAGAACAAAATGACGTGCTACGTGAGAAAACGTACCTTCTGACATGTGCGCCTAAAGAAGACTCAAATCAGCCTGCACATCATGAGTCTTCCTTGTCAGACTCTTGATGAAATTTTGCATCCTTGGCTATTTAAAATGTGACCAGTAAAGATTCAGATCAGACTGCTCGAATGCGCAGGCTGATCTGAGTCTTAGCTGGGCACACATGTCTGAAGGTACGTTTTCTGACGCTGCGGCTCAAAGTTATTAACCCTTTCACTGCCACAGGCGATAATAACAGGCTTTTGCAAACAGCATAGATCCAGATGAGACGGCTCATCATGAGCCGTCTCATCTGGATCTACGCTGTTTGACATTCAGTCTTTCAACTTTACATATAAACTTCTGTCCAAACGATAGTTTGTTTAAAAAGCAAAAAAAAAAAAAAAAAAAAAAAAGCAGACGACAAATGTCGTCTGAAATTTGGCACCAAAAGAGTTAATAACTATGTTGGTTTGATTTAAGGAAGAGGCATTTACAGTCAACTGTCAATAGCAAAAGAAAAAAAAACACAAAAAACCAAACAAACAAATAAAACAACAACAACAAAAACAAAAAAAAAAACAAAAAACACTTAAGTCGCCATTTACAGTCAAACTTTTACTTTTATTATATATCTATAAATGTTTTCTATTTATAGATTTTAATTATAAAACCATTCATTTATATCTTTTATTTATTCTCTAAATTTGTATCATCTATGCCCATATGCAAACAGAGACGACCCAGACAAAAATGCTGGTATGAGCATTTCGTCTTCGCATTTAGCTTTTGCAAGATTCCCTGTGCGGTTTTAAGGCATTTTTTGTCCAGCCCAACCTGTGCATTTGCAAATAGTAACTGAAGCATCATTCTGTTTAGGCAAAGCCTGTTTTTGTAGCAATTAGCAACGCGAACTTCGAAATGTTTACTTTCAGTATGTGGATAGAATGATATTTCCAAATATCCAAATATTACAAACACCAGCTCATTTTACTTGAACACCAAACGCTGCGACGTGTTATGTATTTATAGTATAGTATAGTATAGTATAGTATAGTATAGTATAGTATAGTATAGTATAGTATAGTATAGTATAGTATAGTATAGTATAGTATAGTATAGTATAGTATAGTATAGTATAGTATAGTATAGTATAGTATAGTATAGTATAGTATAGTATAGTATAGTATAGTATAGTATAAACATATTTTATTGCAACTTGACATGAAAAATATACATTATGCAATGGGGTTGGGCCACAAGTTTTCCGAACATTAGCTACGGCCCTCCCCCTACAATTTTAACACACAACAACAATCACGTGACATTGCTAAATACAGTTGACTCTCGCTATCTCAACCTCCCTTATCCCGAATAACCGCTAATCTCGAAGTGAAAATCTGGTCCCTGGCTTAACATGAAAATCTAACAACATGTAAAAAATATTGTGGAAAAGAGGAGAAATTGCTCTTTCTCCTCTTTTCCACAATATTTTCAATATATCTCTAACTTCAAGAGTCCAATTACACATATATTTGTTAGATGTGGTAAATCGAATTAGTTTTTCCTCAGTTCTGCAAATCTGATATGTCGAAGTACGGATATCTCGAAGTATTTCAGACAGTCCCTTGGAATTCGAGATAACGAGAGTCGACTGTGTTTCAGTAAGATAATAAAAGTATGCATTACTTGTTGAGTGAAACTCGATAAATAAATAAATAAATAGGATTGTGTGTCTCTTTACGTGGAGATTGTGGCACAGGAGGGTTTCAGCGGTAGAGTAGTAATTTAAAGACATTTATTTACGTCGCATCGTTGAATAAACGCCATCAGCCCGCTAGAAAAGCCCATGTAATAATCTTAATCACATCAAAGCACTGAGAGTGCTAATGGGGACGGTTGCCTGAAATTCTGTATGCATCTAGAACTGATCGTGATTTTCACTGAAAACTTTTCGGTACCCGATAGCCCCTTTTCGTTTTTTCGATGGAAAAGATCCTTTTTAGTGTTTAGTAGGACCGTGACTCGGATTACATTTTTTACCCAACGCTATAGATTTGGCGCATTTTTCTGGAGTATTCATAGTCGTCGCCGATATTGTCCTCAATATGATAAAAAAAATTTATTCCTTCAAAAGTTTGAAGTTTCCTTTGGTTTTGTTTATTTATTTGCTATTTATAAGCTTCAGCGTGTATAAGACTAATATCTTTGAACGCAGAATCAAGTGTTATCAGCGTAAGCAAGTAACTATTTGTTAGGTAGTTATTAGGGTGGTACTGTCAGAAAAACGAGATCCCGTGCCACAATTTTGTATTTAAAAACAGGTGAAACGGGCAGAAAATTCAACACAAGACTGAATGAAGGTCAGAAAGATGCCAAAAAATGCACTACAGGTATGACAGTGAAAGTTATCTGAAACATGTTTTAACAAAAAATGCAGTGACAGATCATATCGCTAAGGCTAAGCATCTGCGGAGTCTGATCAGGGTCTTCACTGTCCGCAAACAGAATCATTGGCTACTATAGAATGTTTCAATGGAGAGCAAATGCCCGGATGAGATTTTGCGCATGTGCAGGACGATGGGAATCCGTACATTTTGCGCGTGCTAAAAGGCACTTTTTCGCTTGAAGCGGCCCATATATTACAGGCTGAAATTTGGAAGTTGCATTTCCAGTACTTCAGCACATGTTTTGTTTTTGTTATCAGCAGACTGCTTACTCTCCTTTCAACATCTTTCAGAAAGTCGTTTTTTTTAACTTGGCGCTTCACTCAGAAGAAGTAAATTTGCAATTTCCTGTCATGATTAAATGCAAAACCATTTGTCTTAACTACTGACGCACAAATATTTTTATTCTATTCATTTGGTTGTAAAAAATCCAATATATTTACTTTTTCCCATAATAAAATGGCTGCAAATTATGCAGAAATCGATAAGGTAGGTAACTTGAACGCAGGTTTTCAACATATTCCGTTTATTCTAATTTTCTGAAATGTTGTGAAATCTCAATAATTAAAACTCAGCAAAGAAAAGTAAAAAATATTTTTATAGAATATCCCAAAAATCTCTTTACTGTAGATATGGCATAGGTCAGACCAATTTTTGGTCATAAATTTAATTTTGGGGTAAATGTTTGTGAACAAAACACAAAAATAGAAAGGACAAATGGTTTCTGATTAGATATGGTCGGTCAGAAAATAGTATTTTCATTTGAAATAAAACGCAAGCAAAACCCGCCTTTCCGATTGATGTCTGAAGGACTATAAGTGCAGCTTAATGTAATATATAACGTTTTCATATTGTATATTTGTGAATATCGTATGTAGCTGTTATGCGAGTCAGAAACTCAAGAGCCTGGAGGCTACTACAGAGTTTCAAGGTATAGTAAAACTTAACCCTTAAAGCGCCAGTCACTACAATTGTCGTCTGCTTTGTCATCTGCTTAAGATTTTAAAAGTCATTTTTGCAAACAATGTCCTAGAGGAGCAGTCTGATCAGGGTCCACATGTTTGCCTGTATGCAAAAAATAGGTTTGAAAAGTTTGCAAGAATATTGAGCAGATGACATAAACGGACACCATTTTCAGATGCAGGTTGTCTTGGAATTTTAAGGGTTAAGAACTCGAACACCGATGACTCGTTTACCGTGGATGATTCGAAGTTTTTGAGTCCCTACAAAATTCTTCCGATAGCTCAAGGAAACAAATATTGGGGAGATTTTAGGGAAATTTTATTACTTTATCGTGAAAATGTATGTTGCGTATACTCATTTGAATCGCCTCAGTGAGGCGATTCTAATCAGTACACTCAACATATTATTTTATAGAAGATTGAAAAGACCTCCTTAAATCATTCCTCATTTGCCTCCCAACCTGGCGCTATGAGTAAACTCTCAGTGGCTTGAGCTACCCTTGGCTAGAATTTCCATGCTTCTAAAGATGTTCGAGCCATTGAAGTTCGACTATATTGTGATGTTTTTTTTTTTTTTTTTTTTTTTTTTTTTTCAGATACGACTTTGGCTTTCGGTCAGTTGTTGAATAAAGATATGGAAATGAAAAACAAAACTACATAAGCCAGGGCACAGCATTTCCTACAAGATCGAATGTCCGCCAATCAATGACTCAGATCATCCTGCGCAATACGCATGCTGATCAGAGTCATTTCTTTGCATTCTGTGAATAGCCAGTCATCCAATCTTTCTTTAGACGGACGATAGAGCTTCTGCTAAGAACTTGTGATGCGCAGCCTGATCTGAGGCTTCGTCGGGTCCAAGCAATGTTGTAGGAAATGCTGTGCCCTGGCTCCAATGCTATTTTAGCAGTCTTTATAAGTTTGCCATACAGATAAAAGTTACCATTTGTAGTTGGAAAACAAGGCTTCCTATCACTCGCACAGCCGCATTGAATCTCCTTTCGAGATACTGAAATAAGAGAAATATTTTCTTTAGTTATATACATAAGGACTAAAGTGTTATACTCGAATTAAACATATGATAAAGGGACTTTCTAAACCCTTGATATTACTATTCTCATATTTTCCTATATCCCTGTTCAGGCTGATAGGCATGGTGGGCGAAGCATGCTTACCAAGTAATGCTTACTTTCCTTGGACGCCTGATTACACCCCATCTAATATGGTCCCATGTCTGTCTATCTTAATATTTCAAATTTTGTCTATTTGTATATCGTTTTATGATTTTCCGAAATACGACTTTGGCATGTTGACCGCAGATTCACTACGGGACAATATCTGGCTCAAATAAAATTAAGACATTCATAACCAAGATATAATTAGATCATTTGATTCTGAAAGCCGTTTTTGTTAAGGCTGACCACTCATAATATACCTCCCATGTCACTGATGTAGTATGTACATATTAGCAAGATTAACTCCTGCCTGTACAAGTTTCATCTGAACAATGTTTCTTAAAGCTTTAAAAGTCGGGTTGGTTTGGCTCGTTAGAGCGACCTTTCAACACCTAAAATTCAGAGAGTTTGGACTGTGGAGCATCGCTATCTCAGTACCTTTAGCCCTCGCCTGCAGATACTACAGTCTGGAGTTCGAATTCTGCTCTATAGAGATATCTTCTCACGACTGTAGGGTGTTTCCTTGAATTAAACTTTTATCATGTTTTCCTTTTAACATTGTCCCAGAATGCTGACTGAACTATCGATGCCGTGGTGTTAATACCTTAAAACGCCAATACACCAAACCTGTTTGATAGTCCAGTAAAATTCTAAACTCTTCTAGAACAATTTTATTAAATGAACCACAGATGATTAAGCAGGTATCTATACATTGCAATATTTAAACACATGCTATATTAATCCAGGGCTGCGTTCAGTAAAGCGAAACACTGGCGAGTGTTTTTTCAAAAACTATTTTGCATCTTCTGAACGATTATTGTAAATCCGTCTCATGCTCCCTCCAATTCCAGAGTAGCCATTATTCTCGTATACGGGACTTAATGTTAGATCGAATAAATTATATCAATTATCATTAATTTAATATCGGATCAAATAAAAAATATCAATGCAGTAAAACATTGGTGATAAGGGTGTAAGTTACCGTGCGCGGCGTCATTTTGATTAAATGTCTTGTTTATTCTTATAATATTACACAATGTAGAAGTCACCTTTAATCTTCAAATATAAACTGGGTATTTAGGTTTTACATTTTTCTCAGTTTTAGGTGGAATTATCATGTTTTATAAAACAGGATAATTACACCTAAAACTGAGAAAAGCGTACAACGAAAAACGTTGCATATCCCCACTGGTCTGGCTGCCTGTTATTAAAGGGGAAGGCAATGTAAGTATATTCCGGAGTAAAGTGCCTAACAAGCCATTTATTTTGATGCAAGAGCTTTCAAAATTAGCCTAGAAGTAAGGAAGTTATGGTGGTTTGAGTATATTTAAAATGGCTTTCCTTGATGCCATCATACTGACGTCACAAAGCCCCAAATTAAATATGCAAACCAAACTAAAAAGGATTTTTAAGAATAATTTTGCTACAGATTCTTTTTTATAATCTTTGAATTCTAGTGACATGCAATCATTTCCCCCAAAATAAATCACATTTACGAGAATAACTACCTTTATGAAACGAATTTTATTTTTTATGAAACCTGATTAAATATTCAAAATGGCGGCATCCATTCCACCAATGTTAGAATATTCAATTGTCTATATCTTACTTATTTCCACCGATTTTGATCAAATTTGTGTCAAAATTCATTGTTTGTGAAGTTCGTTACTTTAAAGAACAATGCCTTTTAAGGTTGCGTTTCCCTTTAATGCTAGACCAGTGTGAATATGCGACGTCTAATCAGGGACTAGGTTATGATTATTGCTACCTACAGGCGTGGCTGCTAATTGGCTTATCGTCTTTACTTTGAATAAGTGACAATGGTGTGCACAAAGCGTATACTTAATCCAACCGTCATTAATAAAATGCAGTGTGTTAAAGTCGAGGTTGACACATAAAATACGCCAGGTTCTTACGGAAATCAAATCATCAGTTTATCACTTATGAAAACAACATGATCAGATCAAACACCGGATTAAAGACACTGTGGCTGTTGTCGGTCACTTTTTTTTTTTTTTTTTTTTCAGATGTGGAGAGATATTAACGCTCAGCATTCTGGGTAACATTTTAAGCAGACGACATTTTGTTATTTTTTTTTCTTATTTTTCCAAGATAACAGGATTTAATAATTCATGCAAAGTCTTTCCAATTAAGACAATTTGCATGGAATGTCAAGTCCTGTTTCCCGGGAAAAATGTCACCTGTTTGTCGTCTGCTGATTAGCCCAGAGTGTGGTAAAGGTTAAGGAGTTCTGTCATTGATGAATGCTTGATTGAAATGATATTGTCATGTGTAATTGTTATTGCATTTCGGTGTTGTTGTTTTGTTAGGTTTTTTTTTATTTCTTAAATTTCTACTGATTAATGCATTGCCAAAACAAAATTAAGAATAGAATTTTTCCATTTCAGTTTGCCATTTATAAGCTGACAGCCATCAAGTTAACAGGTCTATGCAATGACGACGCCCTCAACCTCAAAGTTTATGACAAAACTGGGTTTTTAGGGCTATGCATTATTTTTCTTATGTCTGCTCTGAAACATAGTTTCTTTTGTACTACTAGTTAGAACCTCTTCCACGAGCCGCTTCTATCGGGTAGCCATAGTATATGTATTGAGGAGAAATAAGAAACATATCATAATTTTTCATCTGAAAATTATCATTTTTAGTCTGAAATAATCGCACTACATTGCATAGGCTTATAACATAATGAAACCTGCATTTCGTCTTTGGATAACAGCAACATAGCACATTGAACGCATCTCTATACAGTCCGTACTCTGTAGGTTTCTGTAAGCATCTGACTCGGAACAACTTACCACAGGTCAATCTTATCTGTTATAAGTTGATCTCAGAGAGGTTTTTTCCGTCAACTGACTTAACTGCGTTCATAGCTCTCTGTCGCATCAGCTGTCTTTGGAAAGTCAGTGTAAGCAGCATGTTCGAATAACATGAAAATAATGTAAATATATCTTGGTAAATATAAATGCTGTTCATATAGATATGAGATGATTCGGCGATTCAGCATATCCTGTGTTTCGTTACGCATAGGGTGCTCTATATGACTGCTATATTGACAACCTGACTATAATGCGTAGAGACAATACTACCAAAGAGGGAAAAGACTGAATCGTACTATTCAGGCATCCTTCATTTCAATACAGGCATTTCGATAATAATGAAATACTGTTGAGTGGGTCGTAAAGTAAGACAAGGAAAAAATACAAGAGTTGTACATAACACAGCGTTGTAAAACGTCCTAAAATTCCCTATGTTCAAATAACAAGAATAAAGTTAAATAGCCGTTCCATTATTTTTATTCTGAAGAACGCTCGATATGATTAAAATATTGCATAAAATATCAACAAAATTGTTAAATAGTCAAACAAAGTAAGGTTAATTATACGCGAATAGTAATATGACCAAGAATAGTTTAAATTAATATTCAGCATTTCAGCAAATTCTGATGCACAATACATCGCCAGGGCCATAAAATATAAAAAAGAAAACAAATATATATCTAAGTAGACAAATAAACTAAGGTGATATATGTGCAACTAGTAATATACCCAGTATTGCCTTATTTAACTAATATTCAGCAGTTCAGCAGTTCAGCGTTTTAGTCTATTTCTGCTGATCAGCAACCTGCTGAATTCAGCGGAAAATTCAGCGTTTTAGTCTGTCCCGGGAAGGCAATGTAAGTATATTCCGGAGTAAAGTGCCTAACAAGCCATTTATTTTGATGCAAGAGCTTTCAAAATTAGCCTAGAAGTAAGGAAGTTATGGTGGTTTGAGTATATTTAAAATGGCTTTCCTTGATGCCATCATACTGACGTCACAAAGCCCCAAATTAAATATGCAAACCAAACTAAAAAGGATTTTTAAGAATAATTTTGCTACAGATTCTTTTTTATAATCTTTGAATTCTAGTGACATGCAATCATTTCCCCCAAAATAAATCACATTTACGAGAATAACTACCTTTATGAAACGAATTTTATTTTTTATGAAACCTGATTAAATATTCAAAATGGCGGCATCCATTCCACCAATGTTAGAATATTCAATTGTCTATATCTTACTTATTTCCACCGATTTTGATCAAATTTGTGTCAAAATTCATTGTTTGTGAAGTTCGTTACTTTAAAGAACAATGCCTTTTAAGGTTGCGTTTCCCTTTAATGCTAGACCAGTGTGAATATGCGACGTCTAATCAGGGACTAGGTTATGATTATTGCTACCTACAGGCGTGGCTGCTAATTGGCTTATCGTCTTTACTTTGAATAAGTGACAATGGTGTGCACAAAGCGTATACTTAATCCAACCGTCATTAATAAAATGCAGTGTGTTAAAGTCGAGGTTGACACATAAAATACGCCAGGTTCTTACGGAAATCAAATCATCAGTTTATCACTTATGAAAACAACATGATCAGATCAAACACCGGATTAAAGACACTGTGGCTGTTGTCGGTCACTTTTTTTTTTTTTTTTTTTTTCAGATGTGGAGAGATATTAACGCTCAGCATTCTGGGTAACATTTTAAGCAGACGACATTTTGTTATTTTTTTTTCTTATTTTTCCAAGATAACAGGATTTAATAATTCATGCAAAGTCTTTCCAATTAAGACAATTTGCATGGAATGTCAAGTCCTGTTTCCCGGGAAAAATGTCACCTGTTTGTCGTCTGCTGATTAGCCCAGAGTGTGGTAAAGGTTAAGGAGTTCTGTCATTGATGAATGCTTGATTGAAATGATATTGTCATGTGTAATTGTTATTGCATTTCGGTGTTGTTGTTTTGTTAGGTTTTTTTTTATTTCTTAAATTTCTACTGATTAATGCATTGCCAAAACAAAATTAAGAATAGAATTTTTCCATTTCAGTTTGCCATTTATAAGCTGACAGCCATCAAGTTAACAGGTCTATGCAATGACGACGCCCTCAACCTCAAAGTTTATGACAAAACTGGGTTTTTAGGGCTATGCATTATTTTTCTTATGTCTGCTCTGAAACATAGTTTCTTTTGTACTACTAGTTAGAACCTCTTCCACGAGCCGCTTCTATCGGGTAGCCATAGTATATGTATTGAGGAGAAATAAGAAACATATCATAATTTTTCATCTGAAAATTATCATTTTTAGTCTGAAATAATCGCACTACATTGCATAGGCTTATAACATAATGAAACCTGCATTTCGTCTTTGGATAACAGCAACATAGCACATTGAACGCATCTCTATACAGTCCGTACTCTGTAGGTTTCTGTAAGCATCTGACTCGGAACAACTTACCACAGGTCAATCTTATCTGTTATAAGTTGATCTCAGAGAGGTTTTTTCCGTCAACTGACTTAACTGCGTTCATAGCTCTCTGTCGCATCAGCTGTCTTTGGAAAGTCAGTGTAAGCAGCATGTTCGAATAACATGAAAATAATGTAAATATATCTTGGTAAATATAAATGCTGTTCATATAGATATGAGATGATTCGGCGATTCAGCATATCCTGTGTTTCGTTACGCATAGGGTGCTCTATATGACTGCTATATTGACAACCTGACTATAATGCGTAGAGACAATACTACCAAAGAGGGAAAAGACTGAATCGTACTATTCAGGCATCCTTCATTTCAATACAGGCATTTCGATAATAATGAAATACTGTTGAGTGGGTCGTAAAGTAAGACAAGGAAAAAATACAAGAGTTGTACATAACACAGCGTTGTAAAACGTCCTAAAATTCCCTATGTTCAAATAACAAGAATAAAGTTAAATAGCCGTTCCATTATTTTTATTCTGAAGAACGCTCGATATGATTAAAATATTGCATAAAATATCAACAAAATTGTTAAATAGTCAAACAAAGTAAGGTTAATTATACGCGAATAGTAATATGACCAAGAATAGTTTAAATTAATATTCAGCATTTCAGCAAATTCTGATGCACAATACATCGCCAGGGCCATAAAATATAAAAAAGAAAACAAATATATATCTAAGTAGACAAATAAACTAAGGTGATATATGTGCAACTAGTAATATACCCAGTATTGCCTTATTTAACTAATATTCAGCAGTTCAGCAGTTCAGCGTTTTAGTCTATTTCTGCTGATCAGCAACCTGCTGAATTCAGCGGAAAATTCAGCGTTTTAGTCTGTCCCATAAACGAGTAATCTCTACCTGGATGTCACGTGTGATGGATTTACAATAATCGTTCAGACGATGCAAAATAGTTTTGAAAAACTCGCTTGTGTTTCGCCTTTCTCAGAAGTGCAAGTTACTTGCGACTGTTTTTCCCTGGATCCCTGCTCCTGTTGGTGTCCGTCATTAGGTACAGGGATCCAGGGCAAAACAGTCCCTATCATTTTGCACTTCTGAGCGAAGCACTGTAGGTATTTTGAACAATAATGCCTGGCCAACTGATCTGGATCTGCACTGTTTGTGATTCAGTATAAGAATTTAAATCAACAACCTGGATCAAGTAATCTGATTGGCTGAAAACTGGAAGTGGGCTTTGCATCTTAATTTATTCTGCATGACAAGGGTTAAATATAATTTTGATAATGCAGTTTGTAGTTGTATTATACTAAAAAGAAGCAAAAGCGCTGCTGTTAACATGTTTAAGAATGTTAAAAGTTCCTACGGTAACCCCAATAAATATGTTTAATGCTATACTAGATATTTTGACTTTATTTATTTTATATTGTTTATCAAATATGCATGTATTTACTTTATTTCCATATTTTTTATTTGTTAACAGACAATGCGCACAAACTCAACAAATCTCTTCATGCTGCTGCTTGTTATTTCTTACTAACGAAAATTAATCCATTTAAGCCGAGTGGACTCTACTGTCTTTATCCTTTGGACTGGTCTATTTCCAGTAAAAGGGGTCTATTTCCAGTCTTTATTATTACTATGTTTTATAAAAAATTCTTGTATTTAATGCAAACAGTTTAGCCCCTGATCAGATGCTGCGTTCTAGGTGTCAATGTCCCTTTTATGGACGATATGCATACATGGTTTAAATAGACGGCTATACGGCAACAGTATGTTTTTTTGTTTTGTTTTTTTTTTTTGTTTTTTTTTGTTGTTGTTTATTTATTTATTTATACTTTAATTTGTTGAAATGATACATATTTTGTTGTCATGGCAACCAAAATTTGCTTAAGATGCAACTTCAGGCATAACTCCAAATCCACAAAAAGGCAGACTCATGAAACTCAAGACAAAATAGAAAACAACAAACTGGCCATGCACTGTCATTTAATTTACTGATGAAAAGCTATATTTCGATTGCTATTGCAACAGAAATGTAAAACAAAAACATGGCTACTTTAATAAATACAAAAAGACTAAATATGGATCCTTTGGATATACAATACAAACCAAAAACAGAAAATAGCAGATTCAGACTGACTGCGTCTATGAGGATTAATGAAAAGATTATTACATATATAACATATAAGCCCAATAGTCCCAAATGAGCAGAAATTAGCACTGTAACGTAAAACGTGTCGACGTTTTACGGCATCCACACAAGTACTGAACCACATCTGCTGTGATCATTTGCCATTAAACAAAAAAAAAAAAAAAAAAAAAAAAAAAAAAAAAAACCATGCAGCCCATATCTTCATAAATGGCATGTTTCCATAATATGTGTTGTGTTTATTGAAGACCATTTCAGGTAGCAAAAGCTCATTTGAGTTTCGGTTTCGGCTGGGTGAAAAAACAGCATGCCTTTCGTATAAAGATCAAAGTCACCTACCTAATGCATGTATGCCTCCCTTTATATTTCCCAGCTTTTAGCTAGTGATGCAATTGAGGGTCTATTTGCAACTTCAACAATGTCCGAATATGCTGCTATTAACAAAAATGTGTCAATTCAAAGATTACTTCCATAAGCTTGCTACTTGTATATATATCCTGTCATTGCTCTACATGGGTTGACCATGGTTTCTGGGATAGCTCAAACATACCGCTTATGTCTGAAATATTCTTAACAGAATGATAGCTCCAAAGGAGAAACCTTCTGTAGGTCATGCTCGTCAGGTCTGGCAGACTAGAAACCACAAACCACATTACAGTAAACACTTCATGTTTATTCCCAATGTAATGGACAGTATGCAAAGGTTTAGCTAAAAATAAAGTTACCCAAATGCCTGAACGTTTTAGACATTATTTCGACGGCGAGTCGGTCCTCCATTACGAAAACACGCCTATTCAAATATACAGAAAATTTCACCTCCAAAAACTGAAAATTTTCAGATAATAAACTCTGATATTTTCCATATGTCTGCTCAAAACATAGATTGTTGTACTCGTTAGAACCGCCTCGGCGAGGCGGTTCTAACAAGTACTAACAATCTATGTTTTCGAGCAAAAATAAGAAAAATAATGTATACCCCTGGAAACCCCAATTTTACTATTAAAAGTGGGGTTTAAGGGGGTCAAAATTATATAGGCATGTTTTCGTGATGAGACTAAATGAAGACTCCCTTCTTATTTATTTGCGGAAGGTTTGACGCCTGACTATCAATGCCTGTGATCTGGTCCATCGTAATCATATTTGTGGTTTTCTCATGTTCTGGCTTTAGATCGCCATTAAAACCTTTGCTTTCTTTCAACATAGAGTTTGTGATTATATGAGTACCACTGTGATGTTACATTATGAGGTAGTGGACAAGTATGCGGACCCAACATGTGTTTGTTATTGGGAGCTGCATCAGAACTCGGCATTACGAAAACACGCCTATTCAAATATACTGAAAATTTTACCGCCAAAAAACGAAGGTTTTCAGATAAAAAATTCCGATATTTTTTTATATTTCTGCTCAAAACATAGATTGTGGGTACTCGTTAGAACCGCCTCGACGAGGCGGTTCTAACGGGTACCCATAATGTATGTTTTGAACAGAATTCAAAAAATAATGTATATCCCTGTAAACCCCAGTTTTATTATATAAAAGTGGGGTTTAAGGGGGTCAAAATTATATAGGCATGTTCTCGTGATGGGGCGAGATTGTTCGCGAGTAAAACTGGTAACCCACTTCCTCCGCACCCCATCCACTCATCCTCAAGTGGTTTATATTGCAGCCCGGTCCAAGGAGGACGTTCTGATGCTGATCACCTTTGTTGAAATTCTAGCAGTGATGTCACTCGCTGTATGGCTGCCCGATTTGCTTTCTGTTTTTGTTGTGATGCTAGCATTATGGTAATCTTCGACAAAGGCTGTCTACTTTTCTTTCTTTTTTTTCTTTGCTTATATTTTTTTAACCCTTGTCATGCTGAATAAATTAAGATGCCACGCCTACTTCTAATTTTCAGTCAATCAGATTGCTTGATCTGAATTGTTGCTATAAATTCACATACTTAATGGCAAACAGGGCACATTCAGATCAGTTGGCAGAAGCCAAGCGATCTGGATCTACATGGTTTGCAAAGGAAGGATATATCCGGGTTCAGCATGAAAGGGCTAGTGTTTGGAGTTGCATTAGGAGATAAGGGCGAGATTTCGCGCTTGTAAAACTGGTTTAACCTTCCCTAGCAGTTTATTTTATTGATAATCATTTGTGGATGCTTACGCTGACGTCAACACCGACACTAGATACTATATAGTCAAAGTAAGTTATAATTTTCAGAGCCCAGTTGTTTAAAACTAACGATGTCGTTAGTAAACCCTCCTAGTTAAAACTTTGATCATTAAATATGGCATATACGCTAATAATTTTGCTAAAATAAAACTACTCACCTTTTTCAGTGAAAATACTGCGAATTAGAAATTGTACTTACTAGAACAGTTAATATATTGACCACTAACGAGCTCATTAAGCCAATGATGCTTTGAAAAAGTGGGCCCAGAACATTAATAAAAAATCTCAAAACCAAGCAAATGATTCTGTGGTAACTATGACAGAAAATACTCATTTTGTCATTAAAAGTAACAGTTTCTGGCCCAAACTATGATTAAAATTCAGAGCCCAGAAAGAAAAATCAAAATTTACTTTTGCAGTGGATGAAAATATTCACACAATAAAACACTATGCATGGTATTGCCTGTTTATTTAAAAAAAAAAATAAATAAATAACAATGAAAAATGTTGTCTCCCCAAAATATACTAATTGCTAATTTTATTTCTGACTGTCTCGGTTATTTTTATCATAATACATATTGACTAGTGTACTTTAAATCTTTTCTGAAAGTCGGCCTGCGATAAAGCAAAATATGTTTTAACCCTTCTCTTGCTAAACACGACATGCCCTGTCTTAGCAAACAGTGTAGATCCAGATCAGTTGGCCTCTTCAGATCTGCAGGATCTGCACAGTTTATCATTTACTATTAAATATTGATATTTTAGCCCAAAATGGCTACTTTCGCACACTTTTTTCTGTTCTGGTTTCAATATCGGTACATTGTTTTACTTCGATTACATAAAAAATATTAAGTGGCCTGCGTGCAAGGTAAAACCCTTTTTGAGCGAATTTGTTCAAGTAAATCTCCGACTATTTTGCCTTTTAGAAAATATTGAAATATGTGCAATGATTACTCTGACCAGATAGCCTTAGATGCTCTTCGTATTTATCCCCGCTCAATTTGAGCAGCCATGACGCATTACGAAAACATGCCTATTCAAATATATTGAAAATTTCACCACCAAAAACTGAAAGTTTTCAGATAAAAATTCTGAAATTTTCATATTTCTGCTAAAAACATAGATTGTGGGTACTCGTTAGAACCGCCTCGCCGAGGCGGTTCTAACGAGTACCCACAATCTATGTTTTTAAGCATAAATAAGAAAAATAATGTATACCCTGTAGACCCCAGTTTTACTATATAAAAGTTGGGTTTAAGGGGGTCAAAATTATATAGGTATGTTTTCCTGATGGCAAGCAGAGCTCTAGATAAGGAACCAACGTGTTGAGTTTTAGTCTGTTATTTACAATCGATCCAGAGTATACATGCACCAAAATTTCCTTAAGGTTGTTGTCCACGTGATTATCATTGACCAATAAAATCAAACCGAACGTCAGACTCACAAACCAAAAGTTCACAAAACCATCAATCTGTTATCTAAAACCTCGACTGGGCTTAGTGCTGGGACATTGCCAAACAGTGCAGACCCGTCTGATCAGTATTTGCACTGTTTGCTTAAATTACAGGTAGTTAAGGGTTAAAGGAAGCAGTTTTAGTCCCAGTTCAGGACCATTTTTCTGTCTTATTTCTCCATGGAAGCATATATTTTGGGAACTCCTCGAGCAGTCTCTGCTGAGACAACCATTAACTTTCGGACATGTGCGCCTAGCATCCGCGCAGTCTGATCAGGCCCCGAGGTTATAAAACTTTTTTCATGCTCAATTCAGCTGAGCATGAAATTTTCTCTGCTAATAATTATGAAAGTGTCAACAATAGTTGGCATTTTCATATTTATTAGCAGAGACATTTTCATGCTCAGCTATGTTTGGCGAGAAAAAATTTGCAAATGTTAGTAATTTGAATTTCATTTGCAGGGCAAATTTCATGCTCAGCTGAGTTGAGAATGAAAAAAGTTTTATAACCTCGGGGCCAGTCTTCGCTGTCAGCCAGAGGAAACCTTGGAGACTTTGCTGTCCAGTGAGCGGATCTGACTGTTCACTGGGCGCACATGTCCGAAGGACATTTTCTCAAGGTGTTACTAATGTATCTTACCTCGTAAGCGCTCGTAAGTCCTAATTCATGAAACACTGGCAAGAAAGCGTGAGCTGCAACTGGGAAGGTTATGATATTGCTGAAAGAAATCAACCAGTACATAGTTCCATTATAGAAAACCTCTGTTGGCACTCCAAGAACTAAAATTGCCGACAGAAATGTCGCCATAAGCGACAGTGTAACCGGAAGTAGAGCCATTTTCCGGCCACCAAGAAGGAAGTTTGCTGTCGTCTGTTTTTTCTTGTCCTTCCATGCGTAGAAAATTCCAATTGCAGCAGATATTACTAACATAAGAACGAATATCATATAGTCCACCCAATGGAAAGTCGTAGTAATAGCCATTCCGGAAGTCCTGAAATTCCTTTTTTTCGCTTCTTTTATCTATGACAGATATGTCCTAATCCTTGCAAAATATTAACATTCCGTTGCTTCTGGTTTTGTTACTACTCTGACAGGCAAAATCTATGTTCTCGTATTTACCCTAAACATTGGGACACCTTGGCATTTTACCATACTTGTCCTAAACTTTGACCAACAGATCTGAAAAGGTCAATTTACTACTTGTTTGATGCGTCTAAAACTAAAACTTGCTACAATAGTGACAAACAATGTAAAGCGTTTTGCGGCGTCTGATCTAGTCTACACTGTTTACTTAGACCTGTCTGTCGAATACTTAGGGTAAATACGGCACCGTTTTAACGCTTAGCACTCTGGGTAAAATTTTCAGCAGACGACATATTGAAAAAAAAAAATCTTATTTTTTCCAGAAAACGGCATTTGACATTTCATGCAAATTGTCTCCCATAGAGACAATTTGCATGAACTGTCATATCTGTTTTCTGGGAAAAAAATAAGATAAAATAAAATATCACCAATTTATCGTCTGTTGAAATAACCAAGCGAACGGTAAATGTACAGCATGTTTATATTCGGCCATCAGAAGAAGACTTAAAACATTAGTACACCTTCTCTTACTGCGAACAGAAACAAACGAATGATACAGGTAAACATGATATCTACGCCCATATCAACAATATGTTACGAAGGACTGAATGTGCATTTAGACTGGATGCAATGCTATTTAAGACTGCGATTACTGTGACTTGCGACGGGTGAAAGTGACAACGGGAGTACGCGATATCCCAGTTATTATTCCTTACATAATTGTCTACGCCCATAGACGAGGACAATCTTAGAGTTTGCCATTAGTTTGGAAGCACTTTATCAAACATTACGAAAACACGCCTATTCAAATATATTGAAAATTTCACCTCCAAAAACTGAAAATTTTCAGATAAAAAACTTCGATATTTTTCATATTTCTGCCTAAAACATCGTATTGTGGGTACTCGTTAGAACCGCCTAGGCGAGGCGGTTCTAACGAGTACCCACAATCTATGTTTCAGAGCAAAAATAAGAAAATAATTAATACTCCTATAAACCCCAGTTTTACTATATAAACGTGGGGTTTAAGGGGGTCAAAATTATATAGGCACGTTTTCGTGATGAGGTCATGGGCCGGTCTTATGCTGTTTTCCAGTGACTGGGTGTAAAAATCGCTATAGACTGCTTAACATGAATGGGTGTAGACAATTCACCATTGCTCTGAAAGCCCTTTATTAAAGGACTGGTCCAATGCTGTTTTCCACTGACTGCCTAACGTGATTATAACTAAAATCTAGGACTGGGTGAACCACTCTTTCGGCACAACACCCCTATGAAGACATTCTGAAAGGTTACCATTGCATTACTCCGACAGCATTTTATCGAAGGTATATTTTTTGTATTTTTTTTTTTTTCATCACGAAAACATGCCTCTATAATTTTGACCCCCTTAAACCGCACTTTTATATAGTAAAACTGGGGTTTACAGGGTTATACGTTATTTTTCTTATTTCTGCTTAAAAGCATAGATTGTGGGTACTCGTTAGAACGCCTCGTCGAGGCGGTTCTAACGAGTACCCACAATCTATGTTTTAAGCACTCGTATATCAGAATTTTTCATCTGAAAATTTTCACATTTTGGTGGTAAAATTTTCAGTATATTTGAATAGACATGTTTTTGTAATGTTTTCTTTTTAAGATGATATTTGCATTGATACTGCGATGCGAAATTGATAGTTTCTACCGCTAAAACATCATGGACTACACATTTCTGACAAAAGGAAAATCAAGTTTGGATTCGCTGAAATCTCGTAAGGTTTAGTTAAAACTCTCCAGAGTATCGTGAGTATTCGCCTCTGGAGAAAAATGATACAAGACTGTGGACTATCCTGTGTGACCTACTGCATATAGTTATGTGAGTATTTTGTTTACACAGAACACGTACCCTTTACATTGTCTTGCTTCCTAATAAAACATACACATGATATGAAAATATTTCACGGCTTTCTTTCATTCCTTTAGCAATTACATGAGTACATACACTAGTGTGTACTTTGCGTAGACCAAGATTTTTATGAAAGCTAATACTTGTATTGCATCAAATGTCACTCTAGACTGCTCCACAGTTCGACAAATTTACTATTGTAAAGATTGCACGAGGTCATGTGGAGCAGTCTAATGTCATACTACCCGGTAAGTATTCTACTTAAATCTATAGCGGGCCGTTATCGGCCCGTCAGGGTAGCTGACGGGCCGATAACGGCCCGCTATAGATTTATGTAGAATGCTAGCTGGGTAGCTGGGGCTGGGCAAATTCAGCAGATGACAAAATGATGACATGTTTTCGCGTCAGTTGTTATGATTTTGGTTTTGTCCTACATTTTTCGATATTCTGTTAGTCATTTGAAAGCACATAGGAGAGTAACGTACAAGACACTATTGCATTTGTCAGATAATGCGTCATATTAAATTCTCTATTACTATATTTGCAAAAATAGTCCGGCTATTTCTGTCATATGTAAATATAACACCGGTGCTTTTGAGTACAACGGGCTTGCGCAATACGGGATCAAACGTTATTAAGTCTAAGGTACGCAGACAATGTAGGCAACAAAATATGTTAAACTAATCATGATAATTATGTCTTAAATTATCCGCATTTCAACATTTCTGAAGATGTGTATAGATTATGCACAGAGACACCGGTAACAAAATGATGATCTAAACATAGTCGTACAGCCATCGGTATTTCCGCGAAATGTTTACGACTGTGGAAACTTCTAAAGGTCAAACGATTTAGCGCATAGATCAGGGTCACATGTATCAGAACATTCTTCAATTTCATCTGCGCCGGTTGTCTTACATGCTACTTTTTTAAGAATATAATGGTTGACATCACCAGCAAAATGCGTCTTTACCTTGTGTCATTTTGTTCTTGTATTTTTCAGTCCTTTTAGCATTGTGATTACCTCGCTTGGAGAAGAGAGAGCTAATTTTGGTGCTTTTCGTACGTTTGTTTGATTTGCGCTTGTTTGGTTTTGTCTGTTTCCTCTTCCTCTTGGTGTCTGGGAAGGGCTGTGGTTGCGGTTGTGTGGCACTCCCTGGACTTTTCTCTTACCTTTTTAGCATGAAATATCGGTTCCTATTTTTTAGGGAAAAAAAGAAAAACAAATATATCAAAATAACGTCTGTCAAAATGTTACCCAGCACGCTATATATAGTATGTTGCGTGGTGCTTATCCATCTCCATACATATGTCATAACGTGGGAAATTTTACTTTATGTCAAATATTAATGGTGAAAATCTAGATCATTTTGCATATTTATGAAGTTAGATAATGGCCTCCTGTTTTTGTCATATACATACGAGTACATTTAATCGTATTCAATGATTCTGTGAGCAGAAAACTCGTTCATATATTCAATAAGGACATTTTTTTTTCTTACTGAAATACATAAAGAAAAGGTTTAGAATTGTACATGTATTATTCATGAAGGGCCAGATCAGCATGCGCATCTGTGCAGTCTGCTCAGTGCCTTCTTTGTTCGTATATGTTCTAAAGACTCTTTTTTACGATAGGAATCATTTTCTATACTTTATCGGCTTTCACTACATGTAGATAAGGATAAGCAATTATCTCTAGTGAACGATCTATAATTTGACATAAAATATCAGTCACAGTGATAACATTATCTTGTGTTCATCTGTCCACTTCTTTGATCTGTTCATATCTTTTTGGTTTACTGCAAAAATGAAACAATGAAAAGTATAATTACAGTGGTTATAAAGAAGATGGGTCATAATCAATAAAGACAGGTTCTAAAAGGAATGACCCTAGAGAGCAATGAACAGACACGTGAAAATATGTAAGGTGGGTCACATATAATAACAATAAATTCAAAAATGAATTACCCTTGATAACACACACACACACACACACACACACACACACACACACACACACACACACACACACACACAACGCGCGCGCGCACAGAGAGGCAGATGAAAATTACTAGAGTACAAAACCTTTCTAGGCAAGACTAGGTAGCCTCGGCCAATAAGTCCTCATCAATGGCCCTTATATAATTTTTAAAAAAATCCCGGATAAGGATCAAAGATCACAAAGGGACTGCTAGATGCCGTACAGGAAATTGTTATGTTCATTATTTTTCACATGAACGGCCTCAGCCATAACAATTCTGCTATTCTCTATAAGTTTTGTTCTGAACTTCTAAACGGTATACCTTTCAGATATTCTGAGATAGCAGAAGTTGCCAATCTGTTTCAGATGGTTGGCACCTGACTATCGACCTGTTTGTGTATTCTACATAAATCTACAGCGGGCCGTTAGCGGCCCTGACGGGTCGCTAACGGTCCGCTATAGGTTTATGCTTACTGGGCTGGCTTCAGATCGCCATGGAGCTCTTGGTTTTATATCATCACACTGTTTTTGAATATGTATATGTGTTTCACTGATGTTTCATAGAAGAGGTAGAGGACCATAATGTGGACCTAACATATGTTTGTAATTTGGAGCTGCATCAGAATTTAGGGCGATGTTTCACCTTAGTAAAACTGGGATAATCCCCTACCCCCAGTAGTTTTTCTACTGGTCGTTATTGTGCTGAAGTTCTTCATTGTTTCTGCGTTGGTGGTTTGATGTGTGGAATTTCCCAACAAACACACAACGTGGTTACAACGTCGTTGCAACGTCATGACGTTGCAGCGACGTTGTAACGACGCTGATACGACGTTGTGTGTTTGCTGGGTTGTTTTATCTTTGTTTGTTACTCATCTCTCCTTTCGTTGGTGCTTCAGGAAGGCTGTGCTTCGTTACTGTGGCCTTTCCTGGGTATCTTCACTTTATTCTTTAATGTGTGCTTGTGTGGAAACCACAATTATCACCCTCGTATTTCAATATACTATTGATATTAATCCTTGGACTGCTGGTCCTGGGTCTGCCCTGCCTTTGCAAACAGTGTAGATTCAGATCAGTTGCTTAACTGATCTAGATCTGCAGTTTGTCATTCAGTATGTGAATTGTATCAACAACAAGGATCGAACAATCTGATTGGTTGACAGTTAGAAGTGGGCGTGGTATCTTTATTTATTCAGCATGGACTTTTTTGGATTGTTGAGCTTATACACACACTGCTTGTGGAAATTAAATATATGGACTGTTTTGTCTCATGGTTTATAGGAGTGGATGATATTATTAAAGCGGTCCAAACGAAAACAATAATAATAATAAGGCTTGGATGAACTCCCAGCAGAAATATGGAAAGGCATGAAGCTAGCTTACCTACATCTGCGCAACAGAATTATTTTTACCCATACACAGGAAAGATTTTCTCCCTTGTACCGCAAATGTTGAGGCTATACATTGAAGGGAGGTAACTCTGTCAAGATTGTTTTGCCTCTCTTCTGAAAAGAGATATACTCTACAAGGAAGAATTAGCTCAAATTGGGAACAAATTCTTTCTTTTTAGAGTAGATTCATTTTTAGAAAGCGATTGCCGAGCAAACACACAACGTCGCAACAACTTCGTTGCGACATGGTTGCGACGTTATGTGTTTGCTGGGTGGTATGCAGGAAAGCAGATATGAAGTCACTCTTGTACAAAATAGAAGCAAATCTCTACGTATATCCAGTTCCCTTAACCTCGTGTCGCCAGACGACCCCGTTTTCGATGTTATAAGCCAACGCCTTCATGACGATATTCATATGAACTCTTTTTCAGAGACCTTTGCAAACAGTCTAGATCCTGATGAGACAGCAAATAACGAGCCATCTCATCAGGATCTACACAGTTTGTCATTCTTTTTGACTAAAACCCTAACATGTGACAATTGATGTGTCCAAATTCAGAGATAAAAGAGTCCATTTCAGAAACACAGGGACGAAAGGGTTAAAACGCATTTGCTTTGTTTTCCTGCAATTGTACTGTCAAGTGAAACTGTACCTTCCAGCATGCACAAAATGCTCAGATTCAGATCTTCCTGCGCATGGGTAACGTATTTTCTGGGCCTTTGCTCTCCATTGAAACATTCTATAATATCCAACGGTTCTGTTAGCGGACAGCGCAGGCCCTGATCAGACTGCGCTGTTCGTATATGCTAGAAGGCACATTTTCGCATAGCGCGTCCATCTGTCGTTTTTGTTACTAAAAGCGAATCGATACACTTTTGGGGAAAGCAGCTCTATTGTCCGCTACCTCCACCCACATCCTCACGCACCTTTCTGTGTCTGCTGTCCCTGTGTTTTCGCCTTTATACACATAACGCATCTTTGTAATTACCTCACGCGCGGTGTGTGTGTGTGTGTGTGTGTGTGTGTGTGTGTGTGTGTGTGTGTGTGTGTGTGTTCTAATCAAATAAGTACCTGTTCTGTTCTGATATTTTGTTTTGTTCTTTTCTGAAAACGGTCCACTCTAAATGATCTGCTCTTCCAAGGATCAAATTATTTCCTTTTAGAATAGATCCTTCAGGGTATATTTCGGGGTTGGGGGATGCTGGTTGCTGGAAAACAAACAAAAAAAAGTAACAAAAGTTGTTTCCCTTATGAAGACTTGCGGGAAATCTACCTAGTGTATCCTGGATAGACATCTAAGACAGAATATTCAGGGCAGATTTAGAGGGGGTTCGGAGATTCAGTCGACACCCCTGTAACTCAAAATTTCATTTTCATGAGAAATTTTGGATACATTTGATACATTTGGGATACCGTATTTATCATTAAAAGTCACAATCCTTACTCCATTTTACTACCTGTGATTGTGTGTGAAAGTGCTAATTGAGTGACAGTGTATATCCTGACGTCGCGTCCTGTGGTGTCTGATCTGGAACTAGAGAAAGTAAAGAAAGATAAAATAAACCTCACTGAGAAATGGATCCGCCCCTGACTTTCTAAGATACAAAATGTGGCCGTCCATTTACATGTACTTCACATTTGTAGATTTCACTGCATGAAATGTTTTATCGAGACGTTTTCTTTTATTTAACTTTATAAAGTGTTTACCAAGGCCTTGTTAATTAATTCTCAGAAAGGTCATTCAAATTGTTGTAAACTTGTTCCTGCTAACTTTTGTTATAATTAAAAACAATTACTGGCCTCAAAATTTAGCTTTATCTCAATGGTATTATATTTTTATAATACAAAAGTAAATTTTAATAGTTTTTCTGGGCCCAAGGTGTAAAGACCTGACCACAAAGTTATGTAAAATATGGTAATTTTAATAATGCATTCTGTTTCTTTTCTCTTTTTTTTTCTGTTTTGTTTGTTTGTTTGTCTGTTGTTTTTTTTTTTTTTTTTTTTTTTTTTTTTTTTTTTTTGGGGGGGGGGGGGGGGGTTTGGGGGTGGGGTGGGGGGGGGGGGCGGGGGTATTTGTTTGTTTGTTTTTTGTGTTGTTGTTTTTTTGTTGTCTTTTTTTTTTTTTTTTTTTGTGAAAATTGCTATAAATAGCAAACAGAATCGCTGCTGCTGAATTTTTGGAAAAGTTAACAGCTCCTAACCCAAAACTTTTTAAAATGCATGGTATAAACATGTCTTCCCGTTTTCCTTTTTTTTTTTTAATTTTATTTTTATTTTTTATTAGATATTCATGTATTTTACTTTATGTCCATCTTTTTTTTACTTGTTAACAGACGATGCACACGTACTCAACAAATCAGTCTTAATGATGCTACTGATTCTTACTTAGGAACGAAAATTAAATAAATGACTGTTTTGATTTGTTGAAATGATACATATTATGATTGCCATAGCAACCAAAGTGTGCTTCAGATGCAAATACCTGCACTAAATAGCTTCAGGTCCACTTAAGGTAGCCTCATGAAACTCAAGAAAACAATAGAAAACATTAAACTTATTATATAACGTCATTTGATTTGTTGGTAAAAATAAATGGCAGTGGTCTGTTTTCCTAGTAGGTTAGAGATACGGACCAGTAAAACCGGGTATGATCTACAGATACAGTATTGTGCATATTCTTTCGTCAGAAACTGACAACTACCCTTCTTGAATCAGCGGAAGGGAGAGAATGACCATAGAAAATATTTCATGATCAATCTCCACGAAAGAATGTTGCCGACCTCGGCGGGGTTGAACCTGCGTCCGACTGGAGACCAGTGAAATATTTTCTACGGTCATTCTCTCCCTTCCGCTGATTCAAGAAGGGCAGTTGCCAGTTTCTGGCGAAAGAATGTGCACAATACTGGCTAACCGCTTAGAGGACTAACCCTGTCCAGTAAACTTGTGGTTGGGTAAACTGACCGCGCTCGACATGACCCCATTGGGTTAACTGGGCCGTAAAACCTCAACACAAACAACAAAAGATCAATACCGATAAGCATGTTATGCCAAGAAATACGGCACGCACTCAAAATTCTCAGTATGAATTCAGCAGCTGGCAGATAATGTACGTTTTCCGTGAATTAAGCGAGTGTCCAAAGATGGTACTTTCTGGGTCTCTTCATCAATCTGTATTTAGTTTAAAGCATGGAATGTCAAATGGTGATATTCACACACAATAGGCGACAATCGCAAGCGAAAAATTACAGTCGACGAATGCGGATACTCAATAAGGAATCGTTTTAGACAGCCAAAAACGATCTTTTGGTAATCGAAAATGATTAACGACTGTCGCCCAAGCGGCGCGATATTGTGCATAGTACCTAATTTTAAGAATTTTTCTCCCACTATAAATGAGACATCCATTGTGGAAGAAATGATATTTGGGTTGCAGACCTTTAAGTTTTTATAAAGGCCCCCGAATTGATTAGTTTAATTACGCAACTATTGCAAGTAGTAGACAAGCTTACCTACCTTGGAAGCACATTGTCAAGAGTCGTGCACATTGATGTGAAGTCAATGCCAGGATTGCCAAAGCTAGTGCAGCATTTGGCCAACTACGTAGTAGTATTTGGGATCGAAGTGGAATCAGGCTTGACACAAAGCTGAAAGTCTACAAAGCTGTGGTGCTGCCAACACTATTGTATGCATGCGAAACGTGGACAGTTTACCAACGGCACGCCAAAAGACTGAACCACTTCCATACAAGCTGCCTTAGAAAACTTTTAAAGATTAAGTTGCAAGACAGGATTCCAGACACAGAAGTCCTGAAAAGGGCAGGGATGCACATACCCTTCTGAATCTGGCACAGTTAAGATGGACAAACCATGTTACCAGGATGCCTGAGGAATGTTTGCCAAAGAAAATCCTCTATGGAGAACTAGAAATGGGCAAACGCGCCAATGGTGGTCAGAAAAAGCGATGCAAAGACACCCTAAAAGCTTCCCTCAAGGATTTCAACATTCCAACAGAGTCGTGGGAACAAACTGCACAGGACCGAGCAAAGTGGAGAGGCCTCATCAGAAGAGGTGTAACTCATACCTTCATAAACGGCATGCTTTATGTCATGTTATGCTAACTGAAGACCACTTGACAGTAGCTCGCTTGAGCTTCAGCTTCGGTGGGCTACAAAAATAGCATGTCCTTCGTATAAAAAAAATCAAAGTTCCCTGCTCAGTGTATGCACAGACCTTAGATGTTGACGCCTCCCTTTATATCTCCCAGCTTTTAGTGAATAGTGCAATCGAACATCTTCGCAAATGCAACCATCACGAAAACACGCCTATATAATTTTGACCCCCTTCAACCCCAGTTTAATACAGTAAAACTGGGGTTTACAGGGTATACATTAGTTCCCTTATTTCTGCTCAAAAACATAGATTGTGGGTACTTTTATGTTCCACATTATAACCTCCAAATAATGAAGCAGGATATAGGCCCTGCACTGAATTGATCAAATCGTTGTATCTGTTTCCAACAACAGTCTAAGTATTTAGTTTATCAATCTAGGAGTTCATGAGATATACATCTTCAAACATTTTAACATAAAACTTAAACATTATAAAATCATTTCAGTCCATGACCTTGATCGCAAAAGAACTCATGCTGTTGGACTTGCATCGAATACAACACTAGATATGAATCTAACAAAAACCCAAGTATCAACTAATTCCATTCACACTTTCAAGAGATATAGATTTTACACACTTTAACATAAAATTTGAACATAAAAATTCCAAGTCCGTGGCCTTGACGTTTATAATCGGGGTTAAGAGTTGTTCTATATACAACTTTGGGCCAATATATATCCTATGCTTTTGTGCATATGAGCTTAAAAGGTAGACTACTGAATGGAAATGCAATATTTCTGTAAATATAAGTGTTGCGCAGTAACAAATATGCCGTTTATCTTGATACATACATGCAATAGGCAATAATATTTCTTAACACATACCACATAAAACTACAAATTTTTAACAAATTGTATGACTTTCTGTGAAAAAAAAAAGCTGTTCTAAAATTCTTGTATATCCATTATCAATTTACGTTATAATTTTCAGAATATAAATAGATTTAAAAAAAAAACTCAAAGCCGAACAAAATGATTCCTTGTTCTGTGGTAAATATACTCGTTTATTTATTAAAAATAACAGTTTTGACCCAAAATATAGATAATATATTGACTTCAGAGCCTGTATTTTTTTACACTTTACTCTGTCAGTGGATGAAAATAATTATTTTCACCATAAAACACGAGTAATGAAAACGCTTGTTAATTTAAAAACAGAAAAAGAAAAGATAATTGCAAAAGTCAGTGATTTTTGTCTCAATATTTTATTTTCTTCCCAAAATTATACTAATTTTACTTCTGACTATCAAAGTTATTTTTATGACACTATTTTTATGACACGTATTGACTTGTATAGTTTAATTCTTGAAGGCATAAGATAAAGCAAACTATTTTTTAAATAATATACAAGAAATTCTGGTTTTTTATTAACATTATCAGTATTTTACCCCCAAAATGATTACTTTTCCACCGTTTTTTCTTTCATGCACAGTCTTGTATCAATATCAGCATATTTTTCTCCTCCAACTGCATTAAAAATATTAAGGGGGAGGGGCTCCATGTTGGGTAAACTCCTTTTTGAGCGAATTTGGCCGCGCCAAGTCACTGACACAGTATACTTATGTCGCAAGGGAAAATACTCTTCTAGCCATGTGTGACACTACTATTTAATAGTGTCCTTGTTTATCATTCTTGTCCTGGTACGATCTCAACGATACCTTACGATTTAAGCAACATTGTCGGAATAAATATTAATAAGACAGTAGTTGCTTTAACTGACGAACTCTAGTATGCGTGCTGTTTTTCTTTCGTCTTCCTCTTGGTTTCATTGGCAGGCTACGTTCTATGATTTCACTTCCTGGTCAACTTCACATAAAATCAATGCAATTCATCTCGTAATATGACAATTACAGATTGTATTCATAAGATATTGGAAATATTTACTTTACAAAATGAGGATTATTACGTAAAATTACTGCAAAAACATGCACATGTGAGAAAGCTATTTTGACTCTGCTCGATTAAGGACTGTGTATTTAACACGGAACTTATAAATAAGTTCTAAAAATGTTCGACAGCAAAAACTTCAAATAACTCTCTTTGCCTGATGATACAGTTCTCAAAGCACGGCAAACACCTTCATAATTAATCTGGGTATTCTAAATCCAAATGCAACACACAAATACTATAGAGCGGAGAAGTGTTGAGCCATGTGGCGGCCGTAAAAAGTCTCCCCGTACATCATCATAATGCAGGTTATATTTTATTTCTTTTGGGATTATTGAGCCCATCCCGGTTTGACTGTTTGCTTCAACGCGACTTTGCGATTATTTGTATTTTAGTTTGATGTCCCACTGACGAGGCACATGTAGAGGACTATACGCTGAACGAACACATATTTGTAACTTGGAGCTCCATCAGAATTAAGGGCTAATTTTCGATCGACTAGAACTATTTCAAACCACCCACCCCGCTCCAGTAGCTGTTTCAGCTGACCGTTCCAAGGCAGTTCCTCCGTTGCAGCTGTACTATTGTGTCTTGTCAGTGTTTGTTCCTCATCTCTTCTTTCGTTATCTTTAGAAGGCTGGGCTTTGTGCTTGTGATATTTCCTGGGTAACTTCATGGCGACCGCCAGAGCGCTCACTATACGGGTCTATTGATTTGTTTTTTATGACTATTTGTAGGTCGGGTATGAAAACTACGACCGAGTTGCCGAGCCGAGCCGAAAAAGCCGAGCCTGATCTAGTGTGTGCTTGTATTTCAAGATACTTATTTATTTTAATCTTATATTACCATATATGTAAAAATCTGTATTCACATTAAAAATTTTATAATTACTTGCTTATTTATGACTTTATATCCAGTTTCTCATTCAGGGGTATGAAAGCCATGGCCGCGGAAGGGATATGTTTTGGCCAGTTTGTGAAAAAACGGCGATATTTTATAATCTGAACATTTGACAGAGGTTGCAATATCTTTTTGCAACTTCTGTCAAAAGTTCAGATTATACAATATCGCTATTTTTCACAAACCGGTCAAAACCTTCCGCGGCCGTGGCTTCCATACCCCTGTTGAATGGAAAATTGGATATAAAGTCATAAAGAAGCAAGCAATTATACCTATATATTTATAGTGTATACAGCAGTTTACATATATGGTAATATAAGATTAAAAGAAATAAGTACCTTGAAGTTGTTTGAACAAATATAAGTAAACACTAGATCAGGTTCGGCTTTTTCGGCTCGGCTCGGCAGCTCGGCCGTGGCTTTCATACCCGACCCTGTTGGTATGGAAATCGTGTCAGACACGGGAATCCAGTCATTTCGGATCTTTATGATTTCGGCCTTGGTCGTTTCGGTCACTTCCGTCCGTCATTTCGGGCACATTTTTAAGTAATTTCGGCTGCAATATTTATCATATTTTAGACACACTAGAGCATCTTTGGATCCGTTTTTTTTTTTTTTTTTTTTGTTAAGTTTTGTCTGCGAGACTTCTCTTTGTTTTCACCGTTTGTTTAAAATATGTGAAACTTTAATAGCATTAACAATGTCCTGCAGTCGATATGCCGATTCCGGTTCACTAAACAAATCTTCTGTGTAAGTGTGGTAAATAAGGCGAATGGAACTGTATCTTTCCTGTTCATTGATAAACAATTTATTTTTCTTTAACATGAAGACAATATAGCACTACCTAGCACTACTCATTACGAAAACATGCCTATTCAAATGTATAGCACATTGTATCTCCAAAAACTGAAAATTTTCAGATAAAAAACTCAGATATTTTTCAAATTTTTGCACAAAACATAGATTGTGGATACTCGTTAGAACCATCTCGCCGAGGCGGTTCTAACGAGTACCCACAATCTATGTTTTGAGCAGAAATAAGAAAAATAATGTATACCCCTGTAAACCCCAGTTTTACTATATAAAAGTGGGGTTTAAGGGGGTCAAAATTCTGAACAGAAATAAGAAAAACAGTATATACCCCTGCAAACGGTGTAGACCCAGATCAGACACTGCAGAACGCGGCGTCTGATCAGGGTCTACACTGTTTGCATTAAATACATTGTTATGAAACATACTAGCTATAAAACTAACAAGACACCTTTCTGCTGGAAATGGATCGGTCCAAAGGGATCAGGAGGAATAGTCTATTTCAGTCATTTGTTTTATGGATACTGGTCTAGAAACATACCTCATGGCATTATCCCGTCAGAGTAACTACAAATGGGGATTAACTGGCATTTCTTCGTCTGTTTTGAAAAGGAGAGCCTTTTGAAGCAAGGATATTAAATAAAATATGAATATACAAGGCTAGGTTTTATTGAATGGTTATCAAAAGTAGTTGCCGGCGACAAGGTATATTCCAAATAATCAAAAATAAGTTCTTTATCCCAAGGGACCAGGAAATATTAACTGTACTATGGGAAAGTACTGATAAAGGTTTAAGGCCCTCACACTGCGCTGAACAACAGCTATATGTTCTGAAAATGATATCTTCTATACTGCAGTACACCAAACAAAATATATTCCACACTTTGTTAAACAGACCAGATCTCTCCCAAAATGAAACTAAATATGTGGTTTGAATTGAGCCACGTCACGAGAAAATCTGTTTTGTCATAGGCGAACAGCAAAGGCGCAGATCAGTCCGCGCATTCGTGCAGTCTGATTAGCATATTAAAGGAGAGCGCAGTGTAAATGTTTGTATGTATAGCTATAAATAACTTTTTTTAAAACCACAAATAGTGCAAGATTGATCAAACTATTCGCTACGTAGAAAGAAAATACCTGTAACTGTTTTAAAAATTGAAACTTTGAAGACCCTAGCTGCCTAGCAAACCGCTTTGAGTCTTAGATAGTAACAAACCCCTGAAGCTGATGTTTTCTCATGGTTTGGCTGGATTATGTTATTTCAAGTTGTTGTTAATTTGATAAATATATCTCAACAATCAGAGCTTGTCGCAATAAGTCATTACATGATCGGTGTACACTGTGATCAGTCTGGTTATGGCATCTGTGAGATATGGCCATATAGACTATTGTGACAAATAGGTAAGTGTATACGTTTAGATTAATAGACTTGTTTGTTTTGTTTGTGTTGAGGTTTTACGAACCAGTCAATCCAGTTTGGTCATGTCGAGCGCGGTCAGTTTACCTAACCACACGTTTACATGCAGTATCACTCATTAGTCCTCTAAGCGGTTAACCAGTATTATGCACATTTTTTCGCCAAAAACTGACAACTGACCTTCTTGAATCAGCGGAAGGGAGAGAATGACCGTAGAAAATATTTCATGATCAATCTCCACGAAAGAATGCTGCTGATATCGGCGGGGGTTGAACCCGCGACCTCCTAGTCTCCAATTGGACGCATCCAACTGAGCCACCGAAGCCGGCAAATTACTAGACTGATGGCTCGGAATTTAAACTATACAATAACTTATACTTAGTTGCGGCTCTAAGCAAAGTTCATTGCGTAGATAAGCAGTTTTTTTTTTTAATAATGAGCTTAAGCGACCTGATAACGGTCCAGTCAATACTACTAGGGTCATTATCAGGCCGGTCGAGTAATCTACTAATATAAGCACACCAAGTTTCGGTTAGGCCTTGCTTTAGCTCAAATAGTTACCGAGATAACTTGCTGACAACATTTCATAATCATTATGTTACAAGCGGCATAACCCCGTTAAAATTTAGTTAATTAGGTAATTGACTCATCATTTCCAATCAGCATACCAAGTGTCAAGGTTCTAAATCAAACCCGTTTTGAGATATCTTGCTGACTAGAGTCTGTTGTGTCGCTCAAAAAAGGGCATAACTCAGGGACTACGTCAGACGGAAACCATACGAGTGTAGTTATTTTTATTCTGATTCTTTACACAAAATTTCAATATCCTATCTCTATGCAAAGTGTGTAGAACGAATGAAAGAACGAACAAACTACCCAAATACAATACACTCCTCCGACAGCTTGTCATTCTTTCTGTCGTTCCTTTCATTGAGTTTCTTAATTGTGTTTTTCATAGATGTCTGAATGGAGTAGTCCTGAGCCCGAGCTCTGCGACAGGTGCTAGGTCCGATACTATGTACATGAAATAATGTATTTCTGACAATGAAGAATATCCCTAAAATCAGAAATGAGCTTGTCCAGTCTATACGGAAGAAGATTTTATTTTGAAAAAGCGGGTTAATCTATATTGTCGAGGTCGACGATGAAATATGTCGGACACATCTGTAACAAATGTACATACAAAATTTACAATGGACTGCGTCTACCGGACGTAGTCATTCAATTCGAGTATAATAACAGTTACAGTGCTCAGATTTAGGCCAAATATAGCAAATAGTAGTTTTTAACGTTTCCAAGGACTTCCGTATTCCTCGTCTTCTGCAGAAGAGATTATGCAAGAGAGACTATTCTGGTTGTATATTAAATGGTAAAATAAATGTAAAGAAAGAAAACTAAACCGCCTTTATTCCACAAAGGCTTTCTGCGCTATACATACAGCAGACGAAATGTAAAGAATGCCGGACACATAGATAGATAGATAGATAGATAGATAGATAGATAGATAGATAGATAGATAGATAGATAGATAGATAGATAGAAGGGCGGGGGGGCGGGTGGGCGGACGGACGGTAGGATGGATGGATGGATCGATCGATGGAACGATCGATCGATCGATAGATAGATATATGTGGGTTGAAGGTCTTGTTGGACACACTCTCTTTCGCTGTTTCCAGGGACCGATATATTCGTATAAAGAGCTGCACATTACCAGCAGTCTGAAGATTTGATTATCACAATGTTTCTAGACCCTTCTCATCTTTTCATTGGTTCAAGACGGGCAATTTTAGCATATGGTCAATGGCCAAAGAATGGGTACTAAAGTGTTCGTAAACTGCCTAGTAGTCTTATGATGACAACTGACCACGCCCGAAATGACTTAAAATGGGTTAATGGGTCGTAGAACATCAACATAACAACAACAACAAAATCTCAACAGACCTTTCAAGAAACATTTGTATTGAGGGATAACTGGTCGAGCAAATTGAAGCAGTACCTCAGTACGGTCTTAAATCACTTATCATGTTAGTAACATGAGTTTTGAATATGTTTAAATGTAAATTCAACCTTTGTGATCGATAGTGTTTTCGGTACTTGAAATTAAGTGATACTGTATATTTGACTCAATAAAAGCATTTTTATTTAAATTTGATTTTATGCATTTAATTGTATTTCACCGACATTGCACTGTAGATGCGGCTAACTATGTCACTAGACGGAGTATCCATAAGACTGCAGTCGCATAAAGCATTAAAATCAATTGAAAACTACTGACCGGCTGTAATTTTATAGTCGCAAGTTTGCGGACAGTCAAAACAGCACTGGTGCAACTATTGATTACGTACAGTAGCAAGACTGCGGACAGTCGTGCCGAAGACAGTGTACAACTGTTTATTCATTGAAAATCATAAATAGGGGAAATTGTGCTACATAGTTGTTGTACAAGACGAGGGAAATAAATTTTGCTCTCAAACGGTCAAATATCCTTTCTTTTGACTAGGATAATTATTAGAAAACACATTATATTGACGCTCACTTGAAATGAAAAAGATATATTCTCCGTGATCGACCCAGACATATTTGAGTCTCTCCCGTCTAAAAGACCATTTCTCTGGCATTTGGCTATTATTAGGGAACTGTTATTACCTAATCTCGTTTCTGCTAGCATCCAAACGGGCTGGCTGTAATCAAAAACAATAAAAAAAAAAAATAAAATAAAATAAACAAGTGACCTATCTGAAATCCAAACCCCAAGTATACGATTACCCGTCGGACAGTCACAAGTTCCGTTTCAAACTTTCTGGAGGGGTTCAATTTGATAATTCCCACGCTTACCCCTAAGGCGAGTGTGTGTGTGTGTGTGTGGGGGGGGTACTCTCAGTTTTGTTTGCTACATAGGCTCGGCCCCAGTATCCCATGCAAATCGGTTTTCTAGAAAGTAAAATGGCAAAAATCCGAAAGACTCTGTCCATATGGTATACGATATAAGGGAATATATTGTATCACCTCTGTCATTAATTTTGTGACGTTTAGCGAACACCATACCATACACATGAATTTTCTTACATGTGACAAACAGAAGTTTCCATAACTTGCTGCTTTACACGACCATTCATTGATCCCCACGTGACCGGACGTCATGCGCAACACAGCTGCGCATCAAATGTGTGTACATTAAAAAACTATGGAAGTGTCAGATTCGACACAAATGTTTTAGAATGGAATTTCGTTGTCTGTTTTGTGGTGTAGGATAAAAAATCAGCCGCACATATACTGAAATAATGGCGCATAGAAAACTAAGGAGCGATTTTGATGGGAAAATCGCAGGATTATACGATTTGGAGGAAACCATTGGCGAAGGCCATTTTGCTGTTGTAAAGCTTGCCAGACATGTATTCACCGGTGAAAAAGTAGCTGTCAAAGTCATTGATAAAACGAAACTAGATGACGTTTCCAAAGCTCATTTGTTTCAGGAAGTCAGATGCATGAAGCTCGTTCAGCATCCCAATGTTGTGCGGTTGTATGAAGTTATTGACACCCAAACAAAATTATATCTCATTTTAGAACTTGGGGATGGTGGTGACATGTATGATTACATTATGAAGCATGATAAAGGTTTAGATGAATCAAATGCAAGAAAATACTTCAGACAAATTGTAGAGGCTATATCATACTGTCACAGACTTCACGTTGTTCACAGAGATCTGAAACCAGAAAATGTTGTATTCTTTGAAAAGTTAGGAATAGTTAAACTGACAGATTTTGGTTTTAGTAATATGTTTAATCCCGGTAAAAAATTAGAAACTTCATGTGGATCTCTAGCATATTCAGCACCAGAAATTTTACTCGGTGATTCCTATGATGCACCAGCTGTAGGTAGGTAATCATTCCTGAAAGTCCCATCACTTTAAAATTCTAGGACACTGCTAATGCGTAGAAATTGATTCGGTATAAGACTGAAATTGTCCAGAGTATAGCAACAAGATATATTCTAAATGACTATGACTATACAAGAAGAATCCGAAATTCCCTTGTTTTCCTGTACAAAATAAAATCCAATAGTGTTGCTGTAGACCACCATCATCTCACAGAAATTAAAAATTTAAATTTTTACATACCATATACACAGACACGGTACCACATACTTCCCTAGAACCATCAGATATTGGAACACCCTCCCCTACAGTGTCAAGGCCAGTTCCAGCCTCAGTGAATTTACTGCTTGGCTGGCAACTGTCAACTTTTAGTCCTAAAATGATTTTATCCTTTTAAATTTAGTGAATGGACCAAAAACAAGTCGGCCCAGGACAACTCCGCCCATACAAAAGTCGGCCCAAGGCAACTCTGCCCAAGTTGTCCCAATTTCAGAAAGTTAAGGATAAGGTCAGCCAAAACAGCAGATGATTGACATGAAATATCAAGACTTGTTTTCTTTGAAGAATAAGAAAAAAGAAAAAAATGCCGTCTGCTGCAGTTGTGATTGGCGATGTAAGGGTTACAAGCAAAAACACAGAAAAAACAAACAACAAAAAACATTTGGCATATGGTAAACTTTTAGCGCAGTCTTGAAAAACCAGTAAGTAACCAAATGCTCATGTAAATTATTCTAATGGGTGTATTAGGTCTCGCATGGGGCACCTCTGACGCGGCCCTAACAAGCGAAAGAATGTGCACAATACTGGTTAACCGCTTAGAGGACTAAGCCTGCCCAGTAAATGTGTGGTTAGGTAAACTGACCACGCTCGACATGACCCTGTTGGGTTGACTGGGCCGTAAAACCTCAACACAAACAAACAAGCTCATAAGTTAATTCCATGTGGGACTTTTAAAATTAATGGTAGACCTCTGGCGCGGCCCAAAAGCCCATAAGTAACAACTCAGGGTTCTCGGACGCATGATTTTTTCCCATGGGACTACTACTAATTATGGTCAGATTATTTGACTGAAGTCTAGAGTCCGCCACGTGTTATTCATACCGTCAATAGTTCTTAAAAGACCAGTAATAATCCACCGCGTGCTTTTAACACCTGCGACAGTGCTGTTATTTGCAAAGCAAGTGGAAGTAAAACAGAATTTGGCATTTCACAATTCAGCGACTGAGTACATGTAATTAAAGCATGCGATTGACACCGGTATGCGACCCCTTCCCTCACTGTGTATTGCCTGCACCACTGACTGGTTCATCGAACCGACTGATTCATCAAAAATGCACGTGCAGGTATCATGATTTCTTCCCTTGATGTTGGCGTTTTTTTTTTTTTTTTTTTTTTTTTTTTGTTATTAGTAGATCATTTTTTTTCAATTTAAAAATTTTCGAACACTTAATTTTCATCATTAACATCAAAAATGCCCGCTTTGCTGTTTTTATTATTTTCTGTTAAAAGACGACAAGAGTACCTTATCCTTTTGCGAGATATCAGTCTGCGCATCTAAACGGTTATTCCTGCTTGTCACTAAAAAAATGTAGTTTCCCAAATCCCATAGAATCTATCCTGTAAACCCTGTGAAGATTCTAATGGGACTGCTCACATGCACCCCGGACGGCCGTATACGATTCAGGACTGTTATAGTTTGTTACATTTTCCATTGCTCCCACTTGAAGAAAGCACATGCTCGTAAAAGTAACGTCATTTGACAGCGTGGTGGGAAACCGTTTTGGGAGAAAAACGAACTATTACCATGTTGCATAGTAGAGCACTTCCTTGTCAGAAATGCATATGAATCAGACACATATTTAAAATAGAACTAAACTTTCAAGAGTTTATTCCGGCAAATCAAAGCAGTAGATCGAAATTTCAGATAGTGAAGAAGTCCATTTTTCGTAGCGCGTATTGATCGCAGCACGGTGCAAATGTAAACATTGAAATGACGTTTTGCTGGAAGCACAACAGAGGTATCCATGATCAGAATGTGCGGATATATTGCATATATATGTTTGCGATAGCATATAACGGAGCTTTAATAAGTTTTTGATTAAAATATGTTTCACTTGTATACATTACACTCAATATCACTTCATACATGATACAGACAGCAACAAACCGAGCTTTTTTGGGTTGTGAAGGGGTATTGAATTTAAGTGCGAAGATCTTTACATGCAAGTAAAATAGGTTAGGATTGTCATGTCTGCAGTCATGTCTTCCTGATCTGCAAAGATGTCTCTATTTTCCCATCAGGGAGACGTGACGTCATCCTAATTTCTGGGCCAACTCTATTGAATTAATTAACATCGGGATGTATGATAATGACTACCAGTTGGTTACACACACTGCTCGGATTAATACATAAAGCAAAGCAGAGACCAAAATCAGTTGGTAAAAAAAAACCACAAAAAAGTATGTGAAAATAAGGAAACAGATTCTCCAGCCGGTATTAATAGAATGAAGTTAGCTGGGATATGTTCACTATTAAAGGAGAGTCATGAAAGAAAAAAAAAATGGGACTCCTATTTTTGGGGAGTGGGACGCCTACTTTTTAGCTGGACTCCTACTTTTTATAAAAAGGGAGTCCCGGACTCCCACTTTTAAAATCCTAGTGAGAACCCTGCAACTTCACTTTCACCCAAAGTACTGTTATTATAAACTAGAGGAAATAAAATAAAAACCTATAGTGGGGACATATCTGTCTTTGCAGTATGGTAAGTGATTGCAAAGACCACCACCTGATGAGGCTCATGGTGGGATTGAAATAGGTTTTTCGTTTAAACAAGGAGCCTTGAAATAAATTCTTGATGTTCCAGCTTCTTGACCTTCAAATATTTTTGTCTCATGACGTTACGATATTTTCTTGTCACTTTTTTCAAGCAGTGAAAATATTGAAATACTTTCTCGGCTTTACAGCATTTTCATTGTCCTTTTTCAATCAATGGAATTAATTCATGGCATTCCAGTATTTTCATGTCACTTTTTCAAACAAATGAAATGGTTTCATGTCGTTACGATATTAATTGTTGCTTTTTTTTTCAAACAATGAAATACTTTCTTGGCTTTACAGCATTTTCATTTAGCTTTTTCAATCAATGAAATAATTCATGACCTTTCCGTATTTTCATATTGCTTTTTCAAGCTATGAAATAATTTCTTGAAGCTACGATATTTTCTTGTTGCTTTTTTTCAAACAAGAAATACTTCCTCGGCTTTACAGCTTTTTTATGTCGCTTTTTCAATCAGTTGAATTATTCATGACCTTCCAGTATTTTCATGTCGCTTTTTCAAGCAATGAAATAGTTTCATGACTTTACAATATTTTCTTGTCGCTTTGTTTCAAGCAATGAAATACTTTCTCGGCTTTACAGCATTTTTCATGTTGCTTTTTCAACTAATTCAAGCAACAAATTAATTTATGACCTTCCAGTATTTTTATGTCATTTTTTTCAAGCAAATGAAATAGTTTCATGATGTTACATCATTTTCGTGTTGCTTTTCTTCAAGCAACGAAATACTTCCTCAGCTTTACAGCCATTTTCATGTCACTTTTTCAAGCAATGAAACAATTCATGACCTAGAATGTAGTATTCTCATGTTGCATTTTCAAGCAATGAAATAGTTTCTTGATTTTACTTAGTTATCCTTTACTTTTAACAATATCATGTTGTGGGCCCCTGTAGCCTACTTTTAACAATTTCATGTTGTGGGCCCCCGTAGCCTAGTGGATAGGAGAGTTGACTCTTAATCCATTAGGTTTCTCATCGCTGTAGTTCGAGCCTCACTTGGATCACATGTAGGAAAACTATGTTCTACTTACAGATGGTCAGGTGATTTTTCCCCAGGTTCTCCAGTTTTCGCCCACCTTTGATGAACGATATTCTTACATGTGTGGAAATTTATCATGAAACATTTTCTATGGTCATATTCTCCCTCTGATTCAAGAAGGGCAGTTCTTAGTTTCTGGCAAAAGAATGTGCACAAGTTCTGGTTAAGCGCTTAGAGGACTAAGGATGCCAAGGAAAGTGTGTGGTTAGGTAAACAGATCATGCTTGGCATGACCCTCATGGGTTGACTAGACCTTTAAACCTCAACACAAACAAACATTGTACATGTATATTGCTTGACCTAACTAATGGGATATCCTATTGTACAATTGATAATCAATCGTTTTACTTTTCCGATAATCTATTGTGGTTTTCCTCGGTGAATCCCATCACTAGACTGAATTTGAAAGCATGTTGTAAGTGACGTAAAACCCCCATTAAAATAAACTTTACATGTATATATCTTATAGCTCCAGATAAGGTGCTTTCTTTTTTTTTTTACCAAAAAAGGCTGATGTTTTGTGGGTGCTCATTAGAAGCGCTTCTAACGAATACCACAACATATGTTTTCGTGGAGATTTAATAAGAAGTTTAGGTATTTATCTGATACCCCCTGTGATAAATCTTGAGCTAAGATACATGTATAATGCAAGATTATTCTGTTTGTAATAAAATATACAAACATACATGTCATGTCGAGTCTGTGGGGAGTGAATCCACAATATCAAGATTTAAGTTAGCCATCCTAACACTAGGCTAACCAGCTCTCATCTTCAACTTAAGTTTTCATGGAAAAATAAGGAAACTATTATGTGGTTAGCCCATCTAATATGTTATGATAGTACCACAAATTTTCTTCCTCTAATGTTAATATTATTGCAATATGTTTTCTTATTTCCAGATATATGGAGTCTTGGTGTTATATTGTACATGTTGGTGTGTGGTGCACCTCCGTTCCAAGAGGCCAATGATAGTGAAACGTTGACTATGATTATGGATTGCAATTATGTATTTCCAACTCATGTATCAGAGGAATGCAAACAGTAGGTTTCCTATGGTGACATTTAATATCACAGAATGTCGCATTGCTCCAGATAAGTGGGAGTATCTGCATAATGTCCATGGAAATATACGTTGAGGGTACACATTAAAAAGCGTCTTTGTGAGGCACCTCTAATGAGAACTACAACATATATTTTCATGGAGAAATAAGGTAACTTTCAGCACCTTTTATTTGAAGAAAGCGCCTTGTCTGAAGCTGTGTGTCGTGATTTACTCCTGAACAATGTATACCCTGAGAAGACTGCTTCTGCAGACTAATATTTTTAGTTTAACCTAAGTGTCATGCTGAACCGGGATATACCCTGCCTTTGCAAACAGTGTAGATCCAGATCAGTTGGCTTCTGAAGAAGCCAACTGATCTGGATCTGCACTTTTTGCCATTAAGTATGTGAATTTAAAGCAACAATCCGGATCAAGCAATCTGATTGGCTGAAAATTAGAAGCGGATGTGGCATCTTAATTTATTCAGCATGACAAAGGTTAAGCTAGTAGCTATTGACAACCGGTTGTCTCTAGCCAGTTTTTTTTTTTTTTTTTAGGATACCCTTTTTACTATACATGTATACTATACTTGGGCGGACAGACCTGAGCAGTGTATAATAGGTGTTCAGTTCATAAAGAAAAATCCAACACAAAGGGTCTGCTAGTCACTATCTGTTGGCATAATGAGGTTTTGTTGAGTGATGCCAGATAGTGATCCTAAAGGACTAGTCACTGGCTGCTGGCATAATGAGGTTTTGTCGAGTGATGCCAGATAGTGATCCCAAAGGACTAGTCACTATCTGGTATAATGAGGTTTTGTCAAGTGATGCCAGATAGTGATCCTGAGGGATTGGTTTTTCTATATGCAGTACGCCTCAAACACCAATGATAGATTCTTTTCCTTGCATACATGTACATGTACCTTATAATTATAATGTCCAGTGCTTGTTGATCTTTTCGCTTGTGTTCAGTGCAGGACTCCTTTAGATATACAATGAAGTTGATGTCTGCCATCTTTACAACTGATGTCATTTGTCACATCATGATGATATTAACTTAGCAACAGAGTTACATATATGTACCTATGCAATCAATGCATTGATTGACTACATATGAAGGGTTCCTTTTTATCTTACCCCTGGGTTGGGTAGACCGGGTGTGATGTGTAAACCACATATTTCTTTGTCTGATATACAAGATAACATTGTATGTCCTTAGTGCTTCACTCAGGGTAAACTGTTCAGCAGAAAACATATTGGCATATTTTTATATCCTACCACACGATAGTGGAACGGCATTATGGTTGCATTATGTGTTCACCCATATGTTGTATGTGGGTACATATTTTCCTTTCCAGGCAATAACTTGAGTAAATATCAATGAATTTTCACCGAACTTGGTATGTCCATTGTTATCATGGATATCTGGTTTGGGATTGCTAAGGGGCAAATTTCGTCAATTTTTGACAGTTATCTGCCTGAGGATGTCAGTTTTTTTTGTTTCTGACAATAACAAGTAAATATAAATGGATTTTCGCTAAACTTGGTATGTGCATTGATATTATGGAGATCTGGTTTGGATTGCTATTAAATGGGGAAATTTTGTCAATTTTTGATAGAGTTATCTGCACATGACACATTCATATTTTTGTGTCCGGACAATAACTTTAGTATTTAAATAGATTTTCACCAAACCTAATATGAGCATTGATATTTTGGATATCTGGTTTGGGATTGCAGTCATTTTTGACAGTTATCTGCAACAAGTAACTTAGTTCAACTTGTTAAAAAATTCTGAAATTTTCTTGTTATAAAACCAATGATTTACAATCAGTGAAGAAAAATGAATTAATTTTCTAATAAAACAAAAAAATAAAAATAAAAAATCCTGTTTACTAGAAACTGCAGAGATCAGACCTATTTTTTTTTTTTTTTTTTTGCCATTTTACTGTAAATGTATGAAAATGAAGTACAGAAACAGAAAACACAAATGGTTCCTAATAAGATGTTGTCAATCACAAATTCAGAAAAAATGCATTCAGAAAAGAAAGCAAAATGAAAAGTCTTTCTGGAAGACTGTTGAAAGCACAGTAACTGTGGAATAAATAATTACATTTATAATGTTTTAGACAATATTTCCTGTACATATTTTTTTTTATCGCTCTCCTCTTTTAATAACAGATTGATCTCAATTATGCTGAAGCGAGAGCCAGGGCATCGGGCAAATCTAGGAGAGATTGAGGACCATAAATGGTTGAAGGTGGGAAGTAATGATATTCCTCATCATCACATGCCACTTATGTCACGGGAACATGTCTCAGAAGAAGTCCATATCGGTGTTGTTGAAAAAATGGTGGAAGGAAACATAGCTAGCAAAGAAGAGATATTACAGTGAGTGGTGTAGCAATGTTTCCAGCAAGGGAAGCAACTCTTTCAAAATTAGTTTTGGCTCTCTCCTGAAAAGGGATCTACTCTAAAAGGAGAGAATTTGCTCCCATTGTGG